>JAUPFT010000008.1:45973457-46473457 GCA_036936625.1 Parnassius smintheus behrii | reverse complement strand
CCCGCGACGCCTCTGTTGGCTTCGGGCTATGAATGCTAATTCATTCGCGGAATCGCTATTTTGCAAACTGGTATCGACGAAATGTGTTCTAATTTCAAAGTAAAGTAGTAAAGTTATCAGGTTAGGTGTATACGTGGTAGAGCTACGATGCAGCTGTATTATGGCTTTAGCACGAATGCTTCGGTTCCACCGGGAAAGGACCACACTCCCACTGAATACTAGCGTAAATTATTACAGCGGAATAATAGCGCTTTGTTTCATAAAGTGATTAATGAGAAGACGAGAATCTTTTTACTGGTAACGAGGCATTCTATCTTATTCCCTAGTATTTAAACTAAAGCATCCACTTATCGATAGAAATACTTTATACTCGTTTGTTACATTTGTATATTAAAGTATATACAAATGTAATAACACAATTTAAAGTATACTGTGACGAAATGGGGTGCTGGATTATCTTATTAATAGTAAAAAATTACTTTCAATAAAAATTATTTGTAATCAATATTGAATAAAATTTATTTTATTCTATTGTTGCCAACACACAGTAATTTCTCTACTTTTAATTATTTCAAAAGTAATGCCTTATTTTTAAACAAGGGGGTGAAACAATGAAGGTTACTAGACGTTTTATTTTATTTACTTTTGCAAAGTATAATATTATATAAGTATACTTTAAAAGTTGAAAACGAGATCGTACAACCAGTGTGTGTTGCCAGTAATGACTTATGGATCTGAGAAGTGGTCCTTCACTGCTGGCCGTATAAGGAAGCTCAAGGCCGCTCAGCGAGATATGAAGAGGGCTATGCTCGGATTTTCTCTGTGCGATTAACTTAGAAATTAAGATATCCACAGCCGAACGGATTAGTAAGCTGAAGTGGCAATGGGCCGGCCATATAGCTTGAAGAACCGACAGCCGATAGGGAAAAAGGTTCTCAAGTGGCAGCCTCATACCGGTACGCGAAGTAAGAGGCTACCGTCCACAAGATGGAGTGACGACTGAACGGACGGTGGCTGAAGACCAGGACAGGATGACAGGTAATATTTATAATGCTAGAAAAGTTATAAAAACATCATGTGAATCGAAGCTTTCGATAATAAGGAAATAAAGAAATTTACACTTTGTTAAAAAGTTCCTTTACTTTCTCCAGAGTGCTCAACAGTGAAACTAACACAGTTTTAAAACATTCATGATTAGAAACGTGAGACGCAATTTAGTATTAAAATCACGCAAACTTTTCAGGATATTGTAATTTTTTAAACTACAAAGTTACGAAGTAGTTTACAGTCTCCTACATATTTGAAAATTTAAATATGTTTTTGGTGGGTTGTCATCATTTGCTTGACTGCGCTAGTAGCTCATGTGGACTTTTAGAGGCTGGTAAAGAAGAAATAATGAAATGACATTAATGCAATGAGATCGGGGTGGACTCGGACTCATTAATTGATTCACAGACAAGACAACGTAGTGGGCATTGTCTATGACGTCAAAGACACGGTGTCAAATATTATATACCTCTGACCAGGGTGTTCGCGATCACATTAATCAAAACCAAAAATATTTATTATGAAAGGAAGCTGATGATATAGAAGACTAGGGATCTTATCTTTATTTTTTATCTTTTATTTAGAGAAAAAGGATCATCTGTTGATCCTTTATTTGTTAGTTGTTAGTGCCATCATATGTAGTATAAAGGAAAAAATTTAAGTTATTTTCACAAGTCCACTGCTGAACACACGCCTCTCCTAAGGAATGCCACAAAAATGGTCTGAGCCACCTGCATCCATCGACTTCCTGTATATCTTACCAGGTCGTCACTCCATCTAGTGGGGGGCCGCCCTACACTTCACTTACCGGTACGGGTTAATACGTTAATACATAAATACATATTGTAGACGATGTCAACCATTTCGGATGTATTGGAATGGACTATAGATTGTAAACATAAATTATTATCGAATACTGACACGTTAATCATATTTCCGGCACGTGTTGCTTATTTGCGTTAATGTGCACCGTGCAGTAAATATGCTTTACCACAAACGAGTATATTTGCAAATTAAAATATTTTTGTATATTTATTTTAATTTTACTTTGTTGACAAAATATTGGATACTTTTACCAAATTTGTAATTTTTAGGTTTTTAATTGTAGTATAAGTTTGATATTTGTGTTTAGTCTCTCAGAGCAGGTAATTTTCAAGTTTCAAACCTTTATTTTCAAGCATTTTATTATACCAAAAAAGAAACAGTTTTGTTTTTAAATAAAGGGTCTGCTATAAAATAGATTAATATATTATTGTGAATAATGATGTGTGGAAATAACTTTTACAAGTACTTTGCAAAGTCTTGCACGGGACAAATCCCGTGGCAAATGGCACATTACCTAACAATAGTTAAATAGACATTCCAAAAAATGTATCTACTTTAAACACAAACCCATTACACCCATTTAACATTCTATTGATTTTGTTCATGGATTAAGTAATACTGAACCTTGGCACAGAATACTATTGTCTACCAAATGTACGTATGTCTCTGCGTATCTTCGTATTCAAATATTTTGATATATTTTGTAAATTATGTCATTGTAATATGACATTAATAAAAAAACTCATTTGAGTTTCTTGTCAATTCTTCTAAGAGAAGGTATATCTTGCGAATCGGTGTAGATATTATCTTTGACTGAATTTGACTACGACTCAAGTTAACATTGTTTCTTTAACAATTTCTTTTAACAAATTCTTTAACAGGACTGATCATTAAACAAAAATATAGAACAGTTACAAACCTCAAAAAGATAAGTAAATCATTTCAAGTAGTAAAACCAACAATAACTGAAAGGAAAATGATTTCCAAGAACTTTATAAATCACAGTAGACATGAAATAAATCTATCAGAGAGTCAGCGGGAAGGATGAATGGTGGCCGTCAAAACAGTACCGTAAAAAATTGCATCTGGCGAACCTAGCAACGCAACTGGGCATATCAATCATCGACAGAGATTGGATCATCGATCGTGAACCTAAAATTCGGAAGTCCCGATATTTGTATCAATAACTACTAGAAACATGTGTATAAAGCACCGGAATGTTGAATAAATTTAGTAGTTAGTAATATGTTCATTACTAAATATTATAAACAAGCCGAAGCCATACGTTTGTATAAATTATCAATTTTTGGCATAATACACTGCAATAACATGGCTTTAAACCACTTTTACATGTAATTTACGTGTGTGAGGTGAATATAATTATCTAATCGAGAGCTATAATTACATTACGTGCAAAATTTAACCAAGCATAGTTTAATGATATATAGGACTAAAATTAGGTAAAATTTATCAGCCTACTAAAAACTTACTGTCAAACATAGATCTCCCGATTGATTGCCTTATAGTTGAGATATTTGCCATAGTTGCCACGCTTGGCAAGCGGGTTGGCATCGCAGTTCTTTAAAATATTGAGTTGCTATTAAGAAGACCCGCTGCCCATCTCCTCTTTCAGTTTCACTCTGTCACCTCGTACGACTGCCATGGGACGTTAGGTGTAGTGGATCCTCAGTAAAGAATTAAAATGCAGATTCGTTATCACTCCTGGGGAATAGTATAAAATGTCTCGTTTCCAGTAAAACGGGTCTTCGGTTCTCTACACTCACAATACGAAACACAACAGCATTAAGTTGCTACTTTACGCTGGTATTTTGTGAGAGCGTGGTTCTACCGCGGTCGGGCCAACCCATTCGTGGCACAACTATAATGAAACTGCAGCATGGCACATGGCATGGCACCACGTAAATAGTCCACATGTTCACGAAATATATATTCGTCAGGCATGCAGGTATCCTAACGATATTTTCCTCTAAACAACCTCTACTAAAATTTGTAATAAACAATTTCATTCGCACCGGCAGGGATTGAATCCAGATTACTACATACTTTAAAATTGCAGCGAGTGCATAGTCTCTGAGCGATAATGGCTCTTTAAAAATAATATTATTGAAAAAAAACAAACAAAAGATGTGTACTTAAAGCGCAAAATATTCAATCAGCCCCATTTCTTATGCACCCTCAGTGTTTTCGTGTTCCGTAGGTCGAAGCAATAACGATATCAGGCAGGTGTTTCGCGTGTTCCACGCGTCAGCCGGGCGATACATCGGAACAAATGGACGAACGTGATACGAATAAGAGACACTGACCCAAATGCACTGAATCGTCTTGTAGCTTGGATTAGGGCTGTCCACATGATCGAATCCGCCTTAAAACCTAAATATTATTATCATACTTCACTTAAAAAAAAAACAGACTTAATGTTTTGCTTGCCGTCACAGCCTATTGTCGTCGCACAGTGAGACCTCCTTTAATTTCTGACAGGTTTATTGAGCAGTTAGTATCAAGTGTCATGTCATTTCTGTATATGCAAACTTCATATGCCTTCAAAATATATTTAGACATGCTGGTTACTTCACGATATTTTCGTTAATGGCCGAACACCTTAAAAATCGGAAACCCAATATTCTAATAAACAATTTCATCGGTGCCAAACGGGATTAAATCCGGGTTGCTCGCGTAGTTTGAAATTGCCCCGAGCGCTTAGCCCTGAGTAACCACGGCTCTTCAGGTTTGTTTTGGGTTTCTTCTTGTTGTTTAATTTAATTTTCTATGTTATGTTATATTATATTGAGCGGCATATTATATTCAATCGATTAATTTTACGGATTTTATCGCTTTTAAAATCGTAAAATTAGATTTATTTAATGTGTAGTTATTTGCATAAATATAACAAATCATTACTTTTATTCAATATCTCCAGTTGCAAATAGAAAGGTGCACATTTTTTTCGGCGCAATTTTAATTCTCTAAAACTAAAGAGAATGTTACCTACTTGTGGACCATATAAACATTACCCGTAGCGTCGATGTGACTAGCGGACATAGGCTTGGACAGCCCTGTGTCAGAATCTACAATCGGAGAGCTTACGAGTAGTGCGTGCTCCGTTACGTGTAAGACGTTTCAGTTATGAGATAGATTAGTCATTCATTAAGTTTTAAGATTAGATATATTATTGTCCACCTTCTGAAAGATAAATAATACTTTCGACGAAGATTCAGAGTAAATGACCATATCTCAAGCAAAAACTTTAAATTGACTTTATACCAACTTACGATCTTGACGCACAAGCTTCATTCAATATACTTCTTCTTTTTCTTTTTTGTTATTTCGTAATGTCACACTGCTGGACTTCTCTTAATATGGAATTTTTTTGCCTAAATCGCCACGTTTTGCAGGAAAGTTAGCTATCGTAGTGCCAGCTATGTCGTGCTTCTCTAACTCGACTTTTAAGTGATATATCAATTGCAACTTACCATTTTTAGTAGAAAGACACTATTGCCTATCTTCTGTTTTGATTCTTTCAGTCGCCTCTTACGCCAACCACGGAGCGTTATGGGCTAGTGGGTATTCTAACAACGCTACTACACACTACAAGTAAAGTGATACGTCAAGTACTTTTTAAACGTAGGTATTTTTACTTTCTATTTAAGTTGTATCTTTAACAATAATCGAAAAGAAAGAAATCCGTACAATTTCTAACAAATCCCAATCAAACATTCTATAGCCATTATCCTAATGCAATTTCCAAACAGCCCTCTTAGAAACCAACTTTTCTAACAGACGACAAGAAAAAATAAAATATTAAGGATAATTGCGTATCGCACGCCTCCAATTCCAATTCCGCAAAGATCCGCACGGAAACCGAAGCGGATTCGAATACAAATGCGGATATTGCGGCGCCTTACGCGGTCCAACGAGCCGAGCGCGACGCTACCAGCGATCTGTCGTCTTATTTGAAACAGGCCACGGCGATTTCACGGCATAGCCACGATTCGATAATAACGTACGGTTATTGAATAGGTCGGCTTCACTTGAGTGTTCGTTGGAAATTATTTGGGGAATCAATTCAGAGTTTCGTTTGAATGCACTAAATTAAACCTGATGATATTTTATCCAATAATAGCATAACGTTTTTCATATTATAATACACCCAATATGATCTACGAAACTGAAGTGTTGTTGATTGTCCAAGATGAACAAAGTACGTTGGCTTTGAGCATCTTCTACAAACTCTACAAACTCTTTTCTCTGCGTGGTAAATTCTTAATGAGGATAAGAGGAAGAAATAATTGGCATAGCCATGATATGATATGAGTAAGCTGAAAGGTCGGATAGTAGTGGTGAGGAATAAAAATATTCAAGTGGCAGCCTAAGATTAAACAAATAATGTAGTGAAATCAGTGAGATGCGCAAGATGTGAATAGTGCGAACAGCATTAGGTGCGCAGTAGTCAAATCTGTGCTCTTATTTATTTATTTTTTTAATATTTATTGAGAAACAATTTTAAGTGTAAAATATGCTAAATCATAAAAAAATAGATTGTGTTTATTCTTAATCCCAATCCATTTTAGAATCTAGTCACCTTTCAATATTTTCCACCCCTCAAGGTCTACCGTCCATTACTCAGTCCTCCTGAATCTAAGCCTAATCCGCTGCTATGTATCAACAAAAAAAGGGTATATTATTGCGGTGAAATATTACTCATTTTAAAACATAATGCATACAGCATAATGACAGAACCATGGTTTTAAATCAAACAATAAACTTTTCTCATCTAAAAGTTCCCCCCACCGCCGGCACCTCGTAATTCATCCCCCACCGATAATCGCGCCATAACTTACACTAGTGTACGAATAATGCACCTCCGCGCACCGCTAATATTAAACTCTGGTAATGTCGCCGTGATCAGTTTTAAAATAAAAATTTATAGATCCATGGCATGAATAAAGGCGTAAAATCCGGATTTATGGTGATCGGACTTAAGATAAGTTTTGATAGAAATGTCATTATCGTTTCCGGATTTTATTGAAATTGTTGAATCCATCGGTAATAAATTACGATACTGTGGTAACTTACTCGTCTCTCTTTAAATTTATGGGCACGCAACCAGAAATGGATTTATATTATTACCACCAGCACTAAAATTGTTAATTGTTGTGTTTGTCGGCAAAGGAAAACATCTTTATTACTCTTCTTGGTCGTTTGATAATAAAAAAAAACAAATATTTGAAATCGAACACGCAATAGAACTGTGTAATGAAATGTAACTATTTTACTTTAAATAATATAACAATATATTAAAATTTTACAGGATTTGACGTAAAGAAATCCACCATTATTCCTTTAAAACCATTATTAAATAAATTCCTTGAGGAAATTTTGACCTTCGACAAATGGCGGATATTCATCCTGTATTGTCAGTTAAGAAGAGTCCAAGATACGTGGTAGAGCCAAATTGCAGTTATATTACGGTTGCAGCACGAATGGGTCGGCTTGACAGAAGTAGGATCACGCTCTCACGGAATACCAGCGTAAACTGGCAGCTTAATGCGCTGTGTTTCGTATGGTGAGTGTAGAGAGCCGGAAACCCTTATTACTGGAAACTAGGCATTCAGTCCTCAGAGATGACAGCCCATTTACATTTTGATTCTTAATCGAGGATAGATGTAGATTTCTCTATGGGTCACAACATCCTTCTATCAGGTGGACTGAATGCTCGTTTGTCATCCTTATAGTAGTAGTAGGAAAGAACTATGTCTAATGCATTATTTATATGGCATTATGATGCCATTATTATGTTTTGTATATCAAAGCATCGCAGTATTCTAGCGATAGGATACATATCATCAAATCTATTCTTTTACACGGTCCTATTGTTTTAAATTTACATTCATCCTCGTAAAACCGAAGAAAGTTTTCAATTTTTATCGAAAATTTACAATATATTATGCAAATAAATTACGTTATGAGACAGATGTTAAATTGGATTTGATTTTATTGAAAATTTTCTGAACTTTACGCTTATAATACTGCTTATATTTTATTAGAAAAATATGCTAAAGTATCTTCTCTTGTCGTTATTGTAGTTTTGTATGATAAAAAATAAAACCAATGTGTGGGATCCGGGTTTATTAGTATGCTCAAAGATTTTATATTGTATTTTAGGACTTGACTGCGGTTTTTTTGTGACAAATGTTCACACATTTTACGCGTTCACACTTAAGAAATACTCGTTATCTATAAAAAAATGATTTTCGATTCTTTATACTACACTGCTATTTTATACTGGTATTCTCGGAGAGAGTAGTCCTTCCCCGATCGAATCAGATCATTTGCAGCTACAATACAATTGCAGTGTGGTTCTACCGTGTACCGTAATTCCATGATTAAATAATCTAGTAGACAATGGTTTCGTTTGTAACAAATGTACTTTTTATTTAATCTTATATCAAAGTTTCATAGAACTAATTTTTAATATTAACAGCTAGACAACAAAAACTGAGTTGGTTCAATCGCTTCCAGCTCTCAAATATTCGCGTTGATTGGGATCAAAATGCCTAAGGACGTTCCTTGTAGGGCGAATTACGCAAGCCAGAATCACTTAATTGGCAGTAATATAGTCTAAGTTCATTAGAGTAATAACCAAATTAGAAAACATATTTCATCTTTTAACAAAAAGTAGCTCATCATTGGTTGGTGGTAAACGCGATAAAATCCGTAAAAGTAGTTTTAATCAATAAAAGGATATTGTTAGAGGTGACAGAATATCTCCCTAGTGAACAACTCATAACAACTAGAAGTAATAAAAATCTGCCGTTACCAAACCGCCTGCCCAGCGTGGTAGCTATGGCAAAATCCGCCTATGATACAATCTATGGGGGTCTATGTATATGTATAATTTTATGAATAATGTATACCTTTGTGGCATATCTTGGGGGTGGCCTATGTAAAGCAGTGGACTTGTGAAAGGCTGTAATGATAATGATGAATGTATAAAAGGAAATTAAGAAAGCTAGTAATATATTAACTCTCTCAAAATGACAGCATATCCATTTTACCAAGCGATTCCGTTTGTCGGGTGCGTTAATATGTTTTTCAATATAATTGTTGGATGATTTACGCATATTTGCGACCACCAGTCAACAGCTTTATTGGGAGGGAAGCTATTTGCGGACTTGTTAATTGTTATGACGCGAATTTACATTTCCAATGTTTATAAACTTATAATGCATTCGATCGATAAAATGGCACTCACGGTTTTTTCGGGTAATAGATGGCTAAGTGTACACATTTCTTATAGATTTTTAAATTTATGATTTTTTTTAAATATTTTATATTACTTCATTTATTTTTTCATTAGAGTTAATTGAAATTACACTGCTGTATATAGGCCTTCCTATATATTGTCTCATAGAGGGAAACATTGTCCTTGGTTGCAAAGTTTGGCAGGGTTGGCAATCGCAGATTTTGTAACTTATTAAGTTGATATCAGGAGATACCCCAGCTCATCTCCTGCTTCGCTCTATCGCCTCTACCGCCAGATTGTATGGTGTAGTGGATTATAATATACCGCCATTAAACTGCAAATTTAATCCAGCTGATCTTTTAAAGCTGCTTGTACTAGGGTAACAACAAAAGTCGAATGGCGGGTTCGAACCAACGACTTTTTGAGTATCGCGGTATAGTAAACGTAACTATTTTTTTGTCTGTAGTAAAATATCATTAAATTGTTTTACATACATAAATTGAACATAGATAATTGTCTAGAATGAAAAAAATATATTTGTAAATCATATTTTATGCGTGGTAGAGCTATGCTGCAGCTATATTAGTAGCATAGTTGTAGCACGAATAGGTCGGCTCGACCGGAGAAGGACCACGCTCTCACAGCATTCCAGCGCAATATAGTAGCTTAACGCTGCTGTGTTTCGTACGGTGAGTGTAGAGAACCGGAGGCCCTGTTTACTGGAAACGAGGCATTCCATCTTAGTCCTCACGAGTGACAACGCATCTGTATTTTGATTCGTAATCGAGGATAGATGTATATATCTACGCGCCTCAGCAACCACTTACCATCAGTTGGTCTGTGTGCTCGTTTGTCTCCATTATTTTATAAAAAATTACAAATACACGTTCCTTAGGGGATTCGAATATGCAGTCCAACGTGGCTTCAAAGCTAACCACTATTCTACCGAACCGCCTACTAACGAAATTTAAGACTATGATAATATACCTATCTCCTACTAGCAGTGTCACAATGATTAGGTCTTACATAATAAAAATGCTAGCCTTAAACACCTGTTCATTTTATTTCTAACAGAAACAAAAGATAAAAAACAACTCCAAAAAACATTGCTCAAAAATGTGTTGAAAAAAAGACGTTTTTGAAATCCGAAAGCGTTGCGAGTGCACGTGCTTTCGCCGCATGCAGTCATTGTATTGATTTTACATCGGTCTGTAGACAAAAATGAGCGTCGCCTACTAAATGTTCCAAATTCGAAAACAGGTTTTTAATAGAGATTATAACTTATGATCGTCGAAGGTGCAAGTCATCTGGTATTGCGGTTTTTTTTTTTTTTATAGAAGAGGAGACAAACGAGCATGCGGCTCACCTGATGTTAAGTGACTACCGCCGCCCATGATCAACCGCAACACCAGGAGAATTGCGGGTGCGTTGCCGGCCCTTTAGAAAGGAGTAAGCTCTTTTCTTGAAGGTCCTCAGGTCGTATCGGTCCGGAAAATTCGCCGGTGGTAAACTATTCCACAGAGAGGTTGTACGTGGAAGAAAACTCCTTGTGAAACGTACAGTGGTGGACCGCCAAGCATCCAGATGGTGTGGATGGTATCGGGACGTTTGCCATGTAGTGCGTTCACGAAATTTGGTGGCTGGGATTAATCCGAACAATTCCTCAGAGCACTCCCCGTGATAGATGCGATAAAATACGCAAAGAGATGCAACATCTCTTCGCAGCGCCAGTGAATCGAGCCGATCGGAAAGCACTCGGTCGTCGACGATTCGAGCCGCTCTGCGCTGGATGCGGTCAAGTGGAAGGAGCTGGTACTGGGGAGCCCCAGCCCAGAGATGGGAACAGTATTCCATGTGCGGCTGAACCTGCGCCTTGTAAAGTTGCTGGCGGTGTGCCGGCATGAAATACTGTCCCGCTCTGCTGAGCACGCCAAGCTTTTTAGAGGCCAATTTGGCCTTCCCTTCCAAGTGACCACGAAACTGCACGTCACTCGATATGTCTACGCCGAGGATTCCGATACTGGCTGAGGCAACAAGGGGAGTGCCTTGAAACTGAGGGGATACGACAAAGGGGTTCTTTTTAGCGGTTAATGCGCAAACTTGTGTCTTCTGGGGGTTAAACTGGACTAGATTTAGTCGTCCCCAATCCGAGACTCTGTTGTTGTGGATTCACCTGTCAAGCATGACTAAAGGAAAAATCTTTTCTGCAATGGGGGAGGCCCACTTCCTAAAATGGACTATAATAGGCTAATGAAGAAAGAGAAGAGTAACTTCTCCTTAATACAAGTGTAAGCATTTTAAAACATTAAACTGCAAACTGCGATTGCCAGCCCGTCTGCCAGTCATGGCAACTATGGCAGTCTGTAGGAGAGGCTTATGTTCAACAGATGATTTTGTAATGGAAGCATTTTAAAATCTTAGTAATTAAGGAATTTCAGGGAAATCTCGTCACGCAGTAGTTGAATGGAGAACATCCAGATTTCAACCACGATATCATATTCTTTTTTTATAGCATTGGGTGACAAACGAGCACACAGTCCACGTGATGTTAAGTGGATGCTGTGGCCCATAGACATAGACATACATTTATCTTCGACTAAGAATCAAAATGCAGATGCGTAGTCACCCCTGAGGACTATATAGGTATCAAAAATAGATTTTAGTTAACCAGCCAGTGATAAGAAAAAATATACCAGCTATGAATAATACTACTGTGATTCGTTTGGTAAGTAAAAAGAACTGGAGAACCTTTGTACTAGTCGTGAAAAATTCCATCTTAGTGCTTAGAGGTGACAACTGACAACGCAATAATTCGAATAATATAATTCTATAATTCGAATTTAGAATTAATTCCTGGAACTTAATTGTCAGTTTCTCTGATCACATAATCGCTTGTCAAGCAAGTTATTAAAGTATTAAGAGAGAATATTTTTGTTTTTGAAAGATTCACTTCTGCGAGTTTAATGGAAATAACCGTTGGGGCATTAGATATAATTAGTGAGACTGTGAAATTTACTTCCTTTGTAAATGGTTTCCTTCTTTAAAAGGCCACTTTGATCTTTGATTTTGCGCTGTTAATTGCTACTTGCGCTCTTATGCGAAGGATTTTATCTTTTATGTTTTAAACAAAGATTTATACTTTTCTATCATCTTCGAATTAATGATATTATCAATGCTGGAATAAGATTTTACTAATTCCTGATGTATAATTTAATGTAATCTTAACAATTCACTGCAATGTTCCATTAGCTAATCCGTGTTCAGATATCGCTAAATCTAAATGTAAATTAGTTTAGTTTGTGATTTGTATAGATTTTAAGGTTTGTTTTTAAAATTTTAGTATACATAAATGCACTTTAAATAAAATGGTTTATTGCTTTAAAAGCTCTTTAATAATAGTTAAAATAAGTAAAATTATAACCGAAAAATATAATATCGTTTAAGTTATTAATATAATCCTATATTCTAAATAGAATTAAATATCTGACAGCAAAAATTAGCGTGGCTAGGACCTGCTTATTAAATGTTTACGCACGTATGCATTAAGAAAAGCATCATAAAGGAAACATTCTAACTGAGAAATTAAAAATTATTCGATGATTACGAAATTATGCTGATTTGCCTCTACATACATTAAGGCGCATATAAAAATCATTGCAAATAAAGGATATTATGTGATGTGACGAACAAAGTAATTTTATTAGACTTTTTTCTCTTATATTAAATTTCATAAAGTTAAATTGTAGCTGTTTGGAAAAATTGTCTATATACTTGTAGAGTTTCTTGCCCCTTCTTCTTTATTTATTTTATTTATTTATTTATTAAGGACAGCCAACAAATCTTACACCAAAAACATTAATTTCTTAAGCTAACATCTAAGATTTAAGCTAAGTGCAGAATTAAAATTACAGGCTGCAACGACTTGCAAGTGTGAGTGTTTAATGTTCAATTATAAAGTAATAAAATATTTTAATAAAACTAAACTAATTCAAAATTATTCCGTACTCAAACTTGCACCTAGAAGTAACTTTAGAGAGGCTATTTGAAAAAAATTCTATGTGTGTGTTTTTTCTGGAGCTCATTCTATTATCGTTGCAGCCTGTTCATGACCGCGTGATGGCCGAGATTGCTTTTAGATCCCATGGTAGAAAATGGTGTGTATTTCCCTTTTCGAGATTTTATGCAGTGCATTTAGCTGAAGCAGTTCCAACAACTCAGGACAATACAATATACTTCTCACAAAATCTCCCGCATTAGGGGCTTGTTAAAGCAATGTCGTAGTTTTATTTTTACTTTCAAAAACAGCTACGCAAATGCCAACTTTGAATAAGAGTATTTTGACTTGACTCGAGCTATGACGCTAAATATCTGTAAATTTCTATGTAACTGCAAAATTTCAGCTTACAAGTAAGGAGAATCTGTAAAATAATCAAACGCTGAAATCAAGCGGTTGGCAAACTAACTGACCGTAACCCGTAGTAGGGAAATGTAATGGACCAAACATTGGATGTCCGATACCGAGCCGTATATAGTATGAAACTGTATACAGGATGTTTTGTTCTGTCGACGATTCGACAACGATTTTTACGCGTGTTTTTTCGGAGCCTGATAGCATGTTGAACGAATGGAGTGTTTGACTTTCAGGTGGTAGGAATTTGTTTGGAAAAATAAATTTATGAGCATCAAACTATAAAGACGTCGGGTATATCGTGGTGATATAAGTGAAACAGCTGTCGTCGCTGGTTGTGTTGACTTCTATGTTTTGTTTTGGTTTACCATTACTATTACAGTATGTTAAAAGTCCAATGCTGAGCTAATACCCCCCAACCCCATATATCACCTCATAGGCTTATACTGCCTATAGGTGATATATTCCACCCTTCAGATCAGAACACAGCAGTACACACGTTGCTGCTTGGCAGAAGAAATTGGGAAGAAAGCATCTTCCTAGACTGATAGGCAGAATCGGAGTCCTACCACAGAATGAAAGAAGAGTTTCTTCATCATCAGCCTGCAAAAATCTACTGTTGGACATAGGCACCTCTCCTTATAGGGACAGTTTGGCTTGATCAACAAGCTTAACAAGGAGGTTGACGATACTGATGGTCAATACGTTACACCAGGTATAAATGATCGCAATATCGGACTTCACGGACCCGGCCGTTTTATGTTTGATCTGAACACAACAGTTACAATACCATTTATCGAAAACCATGACAACCACGGGATGAAATGTTATAATAGATTCTATTATAATGCCAACACCCTTCATAATGACAATGGTGTATGAAAATCAATGCTAGTTACATTCCTAAGAAATATTACTAAAATTTAATTTTTTACCCCACGCTATTTCTTCGAATCCCGTAATAGTTTATGAATTTACAAGGTTATTTCATTTGTTTATTACACCTTATCCAAATCCACTGCTGTACACGCCTCCCAATAGACTACATCATAACGTAATATCTGCCTTACCACGCAGGCGGGTTAACTTAACAAACGCAGCTTTTTTATTTTATATTTGTTTCTCTATGTCACCTCATGACATCCATGGGATGATACGGGATAGTGGATATTATTACACCGCCACTACATAGTCAATAAAGTTCATATTTTTTAAATTGATTTAGAAAAATGCTTAAGTCAATAATAACGAAGATTTCATAATCAAAATTATGTGAGAAAATATTCATTGCTTGTATATGAAGAGTACAAGATATTACGATATACTACGAATATAAAGAAACATCTATTAAGTTGTATGTTTAATTCATCTATAATTTTTAATAATAAAAGAGCTTTCGTGTAACTTTGAGTAGCGTGACCCAAATAGTCAGTGCCAGTGATGACTTATGGATCTGAGACGTCGTTCATCAATGTTGGCCGTATGAGGATGCTCAATCTCGCTCAGCGAGCTACGGAGAGGGCGATGCTCGGGGTTTCTCTGGATAATAAACTTAGAAATGAGGATATCAGCAGTAGAACCAGAGTGACAGACATAGCCTAACAGATTAGTAAGCTGAAGTGGCAATGGGCTGGCCATATAGCTCTAAGAACCGACAACCGTTGAGGTAAAAAGATTCTCGAGTGGCAGCCTCGTACAGGTAGGTGAAGTGTAGGGCTACCCTCCACTAGGTGGAATGACGACCTGGTGAGACATTCAGGAAGACGATGGATGCAGGTGGCTCAAGACCGTGCTTTTTCGCATTCCTTGGGATAGACCTATGTTCAGAAGTGGACTTGCGAAGGGCTGTAATGATGAGGATGATGGTGTACAAAACAGCAGAAGTATTACATTTTTGTATTAGAATGTTATATTTCAATGGAACGCACCACCTTACTTTTTGTTTTGGACAGATTATTCTGCTTTTCACTGTGTATATAGATACTATTAAATGTCAAACTCGTTATAAACTTTACAACACGTAATTAAAACTATAATTTTAAAACAGATTTTTAAGTTTCTCTTCATGAACTTATTATCAGAAGATTAAATAAATACTAACAACACAAAAAGTGCTCTATCTGTGCACTGTGGTGACAACTTAGATCTGTCAGGAACGAGTTTTAAGCGATATTGCCTCATTCAGATAAGCCGTAACACGACCGTCTGGATTACGTCCAACTGTAGATAAACTAATTTGACGCGTCGATAATTTCATAAATCGTTTGTATATCATTCATTGTTATTAAAACAACAGTTTTCCATTTTAGTAAATAAAACTAATGAATATGTAACAGGGTAAGAACATTTGCATTCCGCATTCAATTTGCATTAATAACAAGTGGACTGCAAAATGCAGACAAAACACTCACATATTGTCCAGAGCCCGCAGAAGTGGCGGAAAATGTGATTTGTTTGCAAAATTTCTTGCTAGTTTCATATTCTTGCACTTATTAACACCCTACGTTAGTTTTTATGATCTCTTAAATTTATTAGCTAACAAATGAAATAACCTACTTGGGTAAATACTTCGAAACAATACGCGGTGTTAAAATGTCCATTACCTCAGAGAGAAACTGAAACAGAAGATGGGCAGTAGCATCTTTCTGATAACAACTAAAAAAACTGCGGTTGCCAAGTGCCAACCCAACTACAAGCCTGGCAACTATAGCAAAATACCCCCTATTATCTATGTGGAAGGGTTTATTTCAGCATTAAACTTATATAGGTCGTAATTGATGGATGGATACTTCCAAAAATTTTTCAAGCTAATAATAATATCCTCCAGACCGAATTTCAGTCACGGCGGCCTGCCTCAACGGAGACTAGCCATAGGCGTAGGACAGGATTATAGTACCGAAGTGTATGCAAACACAGGTGCACTCTCTATTCCCTCACTCTCATAGTCCGATGGGACGGTAAACCGATACGACCGGAGAGACATCAGGCGCAGGAATAACGGCTTTACCTGGTTTTCAAGGCAAGGCTGAGACACCGCCGACTTTTTGACTCCAGGCAGCTACTGAGAATTTCTTGACTAAAAAACTCAATAATAGATTTTTGGGCCGACCCGGGATTCGAACCCAGGACCTCATGATCGGTAGACGCACTACTACAACCACTAGACCAACGAGGCAGCCAATTACAAACTAAATACGTGAGAGAAGGTATGAGCCAAGCTGTGAGGAAGCATTAAGGCCCGCGCTTTATTTGCTTGTTTCCAAGTTTTCTCTCGATGTTTTCGTTCACCGTCGAGCACGTAAATCATCGCTCACAATTTCTTAAACAGCCCTTAGCCTTCAGCCCGTAAACTACCGATTGGTATAATTCATTCATTAATTTAAAATATAACATGTAGTGTCAAAAAACAAAACTACTTAATTAGGACCTCATACTCGTAGGTGGCGGTGGATTTTATATTTACCCTGTAAAAAGTATTGAACAAATTAAATGAGTTAAGGTGCGTGTTTGAACAAATTTTAACAGTGGTAGAGCCATGCGGCAGCTTTGCTGTTGCACGTATGTGCCGGCTCAAACCGGGGTGGTACCACGACCTCACAGAATACCGGCGTGAAGTGGAAGTTCTGCTTCCGCGTTTCGTCGGTGAGTGCAGGTGGCCGGAGGCCCAAATCCCCCCCCCCCCCCATCAACATGGTAGCGGAATTAAATAAAGATAGACTACCCCAGGAGGGTACCAGCACCCCTGGAGAATCCCTCGCTGAGCATCCACGACCATGTTTCTCCACTTCTGAGCGTGGGTGCTCAGGCTGCCCCGCGTATTCTGGGGGGGGCGAAATTCCGCTCAAGACTACAACTGCTCGGGGCAAACGGAGCAACAAGACCAAGGCGACCCCTGCCACGCTGTCCGTGAATTTCTGCAATATCAGGGGACTTCACTCTAACCTAAACGCCGTCCACTACCATCTCGAGACGGCGAGGCCGGCTCTGCTCTTTCTGACCGAGACGCAGGTGTCCTCTCCGGCTGATGTTTCGTATCTCTCCTACCCGGGGTACAAACTGGAACACTCCTTTGTGCCTCGGGCTGGAGTTTGCGTTTACGTCAGAGAGGACATCTGTTCTCGACGCCTCGGCAGACTTGAAGGTTCGGACCTGTCCATCCTTTGGCTACGCGTAGACAGCGACGACCATCCGCGCGTCTACGGGTGCCTCTATAGGTCCCACAGCGGTAATGCCGAAACAGACCGACTCTTCGACCACGTCCAAATGGCTGCAGATTCGTTGCTACAGCAGATCCCCTCTGCAGAGATCGTGATCCTCGGCGACTTTAACGCCCATCACGCCGAATGGCTCGGTTCACGTTTAACCGATCATGCGGGGAGATCTGTTCATGATTTTGCCTTGGCATATGGTCTGACACAACTGGTTACTTCGCCTACGCGGATTCCAGATGTGGAGGATCATGCACCTTCCCTGTTGGACCTTCTGCTGACCTCTCACCCGGACGGATATCAGATTTCCGTCGACGCCCCTTTAGGCTCCTCGGACCATTGTCTGGTCCGGAGTGTTGTGCCACTCACGCTGAAATCGCGGTTGCATTCTGCAGGCTGCCGCCGTGTTTGGCACTATAGGTCAGCCGATTGGGATGGGATGCGGTCTTTCTTTGCATCCTACCCTTGGGGGCGGGTTTGCTTCTCGCCGGATGATCCCAACGTTGTTGCGGATTCTGTTACTGATGTGGTACTTCAGGGTATGGAACTTTTTATTCCTTCCTCTGTGGTGCCCATTGGAGGCAAATCTCAGCCATGGTTTGGTCGCTCCTGTAAAATAGCATCATGCTATAAGCAGGGGTGCTACCAAGCCTGGGTTGATGCATCAGCGTCCCGGGATGTAAACACCAGCGCTCTAAAAAAGAAGTATAATTCCGCCTCTAGGTCCTTCAAAAGAGTCATTGCCAAGGCAAAGTCAGAGCACATAGGCAGAATTGGCGAGAGACTAGTTCGCCTTCCTTCTGGAACCCGTGCATTCTGGTCTCTCGCCAAGGCTGTCCAGGGGAATTTCTGTCAGCCATCTCTTCCATCTCTGCACAGGGAGGACGACTCACTGGCCCATACTGCAAAGGAGAAAGCCGATCTTCTAGGCTCCTTCTTTGCGTCTAACTCGACTCTCGATGACGGGGGGAGTACGCCGCCGACCATCCCGCGGTGTGAGTGCTCCATGCCGGAAGTGCAGTTCACACAGCGCTCGGTTCGCAAAGCACTCCTCTCCCTGGACATCCACAAGTCGAGTGGGCCTGACGGAATCCCCCCAATTGTGCTGAGGACGTGTGCTCCAGAGTTGGCACCGGTTTTAACGCGTCTTTTCCGGTACTCCTACTCCCTAGGCGTAGTCCCAAAATTATGGAAGACTGCTTTCGTCCACCCGATCCCTAAAAAAGGCGACCGCTCAGACCCGTCCAACTACCGGCCAATCGCCATCACCTCCTTGTTCTCCAAAACAATGGAGTCCATTGTAAACTGCCAGCTCATGAGGTACCTTGAGGATCACCAGCTGATTAGTGACCGCCAATACGGTTTTCGCCGTGGTCGGTCAGCTGGTGATCTTCTGGTCTACCTCACTCACAGATGGGCGGAGGCAGTAGAGTTCAAGGGGGAGGCATTGGCCGTTAGTTTGGACATTGCGAAGGCCTTCGATCGGGTTTGGCACAAAGCGCTTCTTTCGAAGCTCCCTTCCTATGGGCTTCCCGAGAAATTGTGCGATTGGATCACCAGCTTTCTTGCAGATCGGAGCATCAAGGTCGTTGTAGACGGTGCAAGCTCCGATTGCAAGCCTATTAATGCTGGTGTTCCACAGGGCTGCGTGCTATCGCCAACGCTGTTTCTTCTGCATATCAATGATATGTTGCATACCCGTAACATTCATTGCTATGCAGATGACAGCACTGGTGATGCTCTTTACACCGGCCGAGCCAATATTTCTCGGGAAAACGTCTCCGAGTGCCGGGACAAACTTGTGTCTGAAGTCGAGTCTTTGCTGAACAGAGTCTCGGATTGGGGACGACTAAATCTAGTCCAGTTTAACCCCCAGAAGACACAAGTTTGCGCGTTAACCGCTAAAAAGAACCCCTTTGTCGTATCCCCTCAGTTTCAAGGCACTCCCCTTGTTGCCTCAGCCAGTATCGGAATCCTCGGCGTCGACATATCGAGTGACGTGCAGTTTCGTGGTCACTTGGAAGGGAAGGCCAAATTGGCCTCTAAAAAGCTTGGCGTGCTCAGCAGAGCGGGGCAGTATTTCATGCCGGCACACCGCCTGCAACTTTACAAGGCGCAGGTTCGACCGCACATGGAATACTGTTCCCATCTCTGGGCTGGGGCTCCCCAGTACCAGCTCCTTCCACTTGACCGCATCCAGCGCAGAGCGGCTCGAATCGTCGACGACCGAGTGCTTTCCGATCGGCTCGATTCACTGGCGTTGCGAAGAGATGTTGCATCTCTTTGCGTATTTTATCGCATCTATCACGGGGAGTGCTCTGAGGAATTGTTCGGATTAATCCCAGCCGCCAAATTTCGTGAACGCACGACACGGCAAACGTCCCGATACCATCCACACCATCTGGATGCTTGGCGGTCCACCACTGTACGTTTCACAAGGAGCTTTCTTCCACGTACAACCTCTCTGTGGAATAGTTTATCACCGGCGATTTTTCCGGACCGATACGACCTGGGGACCTTCAAGAAAAGAGCTTACTCCTTTCTAAAGGGCCGGCAACGCACCCGCAATTCTCCTGGTGTTGCGGTTGATCATGGGCGGCGGTAGTCACTTAACATCAGGTGAGCCGCATGCTCGTTTGCCCCCTCTTCTATAAAAAAAAAAAAAAAAAAAAAAAAAAAAATGCCGCACCATATATTTGTGAAGTTTTTTGGAGCCATCTACTCATTATTAAAAAGATACATCAACTAATAAAAAATCTATTAAATTTCTACATAATCTTGATCCATAGTATCTCGTCATAAAGTAAGCATTATTTCATTTTGCGCTAATAGATAGGCACTAATAGATAGGCATATATTAATGAACATTTTGATCTATTTAATTTTTTCAAAGGACGAAAATTCGATTTTATAAAGAAAATAATTTAAAATTTCGTGCGCGATATATTGTAGTGAGAGCGCGTGGAGTCTGTGGGACCGAACGCTCAAGGTCGTTCGCTAGGAGTAGCGCCTTAATGAATAAATTGGATTGTTTGGAGCGAAACGGCAGCGCCGACTGCTGAAAGGGGCATAACCACATACCACTACAGCCCATCACAAGTCCACTGCTGGACATAAGCCTCCCCTATAGATTCCCACAAAGAACGTGCTCCTACCAGCATCCATTGACTACATGCGTGTTTCATGAGCTCGACAATTTATCTAGTGTCGAGTGGCACACTGCGCTCAAAAGTACGAACCTGCGTCTCGAAAATGTTTCTTCCCCATTAGTTGCCGCTTTTTCGGGCTATAAAAAGTCTTTGTACGTGGTAGAGCGACGATTCAGTTATATTTTGCTTGTATCACGAATGCGTCGGCTCGACCGGGGTAGGACCACGCTCGTTTCATATGGTGAGTGTAGAGATCCGGAGACCCTTTTTAACTGGAAACGAGACATTCCATCCTCCACCAGTCCTCGGGGGTGACAACGCATCTGCGTTTTGATTTGTAATTGTCTATGGGCCACAGCATCCACTTACCATCAGGTGGACTGTGTGCTCGTTAGTCACCTATTCACCATTCTATAAAAAAAAGTATGGCTAGCCCATTGCCACTTCAGGCTACTGGTCCGCTGGGCTATGTTACTTACTCTGGCTCTTCTGCAGGTACGTTACGAATTTTATTTCCTCGAAAATTTCCGAACATAACGTTTTACGTCGCATGCAACATAACTGCTCTAAAATATTGTACAGCTCGAAATATAAACACATAAAATTCAACGTACTCTTTTATTGGTTTTGGTTCTATGAATTTATATTTTTGCAAATGTGGCGAACGTGATCGAATTTTTAATACACGACTTTGTCATATCCTAGCGCTTCTGGTTGTTCTGCTTCTATTACTAAAATTTGTAAAATGAAAACTTCAAGTGTCACACACATGTGCCCCAAATGGTATCCATGTGCTCTGTGGTAAAAGAATACAGTAGGAAAACTCGCTGGGAAATGAAATGCAAATACGTGTGAATACGCCCACCCGCAATGAAGCATTACACTTTCATCTGCTAGGTAAGAAGATTAACATTATTTGATTAATCTATACATCCATACATATAAATAAAATAAAGTTTCTATCTGTAATAACAAAATTAGTGTCTGTCTGTCTACATGTGTGTCAGTCCGTGCTATTCTTCGGGACTGGCACCGACTGTAATAAAACTTTACGAACTGATAATAAGCAATACCAGAAGTGATCTAAGCTATATTTTATTCAAAAAACTTGAAGATTTTTAAAGTTGATTGAGCAAGTGGATGAGTTTGTGTATTTGGGATGTGTATTTAGCAGGGATGGTAGATATGATAAGGATATAGAACGACGAGTGAATGCAGAAAATAGAGTGAATGAGGCTCTACACTCTATTATGAAGTATCAGAATGTGTCAAAAAAGGCACGTATGGTAATTCATAATGCTGTGATAATCCCTGCTTTAATGTTTGGTAGTGAAAGTTGGATGTGGCAGAAGAAACACGAAAGTAGAATAAATGCTGTAGAAATACCGTCTTTAAGGAGTATGCTAGGGTTGAATCTGAATGACAGAGTGAGAAATTGCGTGATAAGAGATAAATGCTGTGTGCAAGATGATGTTGTGACAAGGATTAAAAAAGAAATGCTTCGGTGGTTTGGTCATGTAGAAAGAATGACGGAGGAAAGAGTGACAAAGCAAATTTATATTGCAGATGTGGATGACAGAGTCGGGAAGGGACGCCCTAGAAGAAGGTTCATTGACCAAATTTATTTAGATATTTTGAAAATGGGCTACGTTAGGAGTTAACCGACGAGTGTGTATGCATGGATATAAGGATGTAAAGGAGGCGAGAGAGGTATGCCAGGATTGTGCCAAATTGAAGTACGTAGTCTCTGCCTACCCCTCTGGGTGACAGGCGTGAGTGTTTATATATTAAAGATTTTTTCAAACGAATGAAAATGTTAATAAAATGGTCTTTGATTACCTTAAATCAAAATAACGCCGCATTGATGGATTCCACCCAAGCGTAGTCGGGGCGGGTCGCTAATTAAAATAACCTATATTTGTTCAAGTGAATAGTATAGGTGACCTCATGACTGATCACAACTTAAATTTTAAACAACATATTAACTGAATACAAAAACTGTCTGTTACATCATAGACGCCTCGTGTCTGTATCAGTGCGTGCTTTGTTCATTCTAAGTTAATCTAATAAAGGAATACAATTATGTATTATGTGTTCATTGGGACAATGGTATAGCCTTATTAAATTATATGAATGAGAACTACATTCAATATTTACAAAGGAAACACACATGTTTACGTGTTCAATTGTTTTTATTTGTTTAGTAGTTATTTTGTATGTAGAGCCACTCTGCAATACGAATAGGTCGGCTCGACCGGGATGGTACAGAACCAACTTGAAATAACAGTATTAATTTTGCAGTGTTTTGTATGGTAAGTGACGAAAAACGGTGATGTTTTTAACTGGTCACGAGGCATTGCATATAAAACCTAAAATCAAATTGCAACGAATTTGCATTTAGATTTTTAATAGAGAATAAATGTAGGTGTAGAATGTAGATGCCTAATGTCATCAGGAGGTCTGTATTTTTTATGGACGATGTGGCAAATGAGCATGCGGCTCACCTGATGGTAACTGATAACCGTCGTATGCTCTATGATGTCATCCTAACTTCTATAAAAAATATTCAATTCAAATTCAAAATTATTTATTCAGTATCTTATATTATTATTTAAATACAATAACTAGGCCGGGGTGTCCTTTTAAGTATATCAATAACTGTATTAGGCTACCGCGTTCTACCAAAACAATTTTAGATACATTTAAGACTTCATACATAAACATTAAATTGTGTCCGCGCGTGCGTTTGTATGTGTATATATATATATATATATATACACATACAAACGTTATATATATGTGTCCCCCGGGTGGTGCTAAACGAGCGACAAAGCCGATAAAATGGACTCGGCTCCTCGCCGTATGGTAGCGGCGTAAAATCTACCACCAACCCTTGTTCGCACCATGACTCGAGAAATAAAAGAAATGGCCCCGAGTTCCCGGCGCCCCTTAAATGGGGCAGGGGTGCGAAGAATCTCCGGGAGAAAAACCGGCGACGAGGTTCGCCACCCGTCACGTTCTGTCTCCCGGAGGAGCGAAAAGTGGATTGCGGAAACCCGTCTGGCTACGCTGAATGTATGTGGAGGAATGAATGATAAGATGGATGAAGTATTCGAAATGATGAATGACAGAGGAATAGATGTGTTATGTGTGAATGAGACGAAACGAAAGGGAAAGGATGCCACTGCACATGGCACGTATACCGCGTATTGGTCTGGTGTGGGCGAGACCGAACGGGCATGCCAGGGAGTCGGTTTCATCCTTTCAGAAAGAATGGGACGATGTGTGAAAGAGTATGAATGTGTAAGCCCGAGACTGCTATGGATACGAATGAAAGTGGGCTTAAAGAAGCTGTTCCTACTAGGGGTATACGCCCCAGACATGTCTAAGCCCACTTACATCCGAGAGCAGTTTTGGGACATGGTAAGGATGGTGTTGACAAAATGTAAGGAAAATGAAAATATTATTATGTTAGGAGACTTTAATGGAAGGGTTGGGGTGAAGAGGTCTGGTTATGAAAGGATATTGGGAACGTTTGGTGATGAAAGTATAAATGAGAATGGTGAAGACCTCCTCACCGTATGTGTGGAAAAGAATCTTTTTGTGACGAATACTTTTTTTCGTCATAAGAAGATTCACATGTATACATGGGAAAGAGGTGATGATAGAAGCATGATAGATTTCGTAATTGTGGATGAAAGAATGAGGAGCGCAGTCGTAGATACAAGGGTTTACCGGGGGTCCAACGTAGGGACGGATCATTACTTGGTCTTATGTCGAATTAATGGTCTTTTCAAGCGTTGGCGGCATCGGACATCTGTATCTACCACTGCGTTACAGCGTATAAGAATAGAGAAGTTACAAGATGAAGATGTGATAGAGAAGTATAAATGTAGACTGAGAGAAAATATTAGATGTTTGAATGAGTTGTGTATGAATGATTTAGACTTGAATACTATGTGAGATATTATTAAGAAAGGTTTGGTGGATACCGCCACCGAAGTATGTGGTGTAAGTAAGAGAACAAATGAAAGGAAAAGTAATACGTTATGGTGGGATGATGAGGTACGGGTGGAAGTTGAATCAAAGAAGAAAGCATGGTTAGATTTACTAGCAACGAAAGCTGGTAATTCTTCTGGTATGAATGATGAGATTGAAAGAAAAAAGGCAGAATTTAGACGTCTAAATAAGAGAGTAAAAGAAGTTGTTGAAAGGAAAAAGAAAGAAAGAACGGATAAGAATGATAGAAGGATATCTGATAATTTCCAGGCTAACATAAAAATGTTCTGGAAACTCGTAAGAACTGCCAGGGGAAATACAAAACAGCCTATAATAAATGCTATAAGAGACGAGAGTGGATGTATTCTGAATGATGAAGTTTCGAATTTAAACAGATGGAAGGAATACTTTGAAAGCGTGTTTATGAGTGAAGAGTCGTATGAATTAAATGAACTAGAAATTCCGAAAGAAGTGGAAAGGGGTATGGAGATAAGTGTAGATGAAATAATGAAAGCAATGAAAAGCATGAAAGCAGGTAAGGCAGCTGGATATGATAGAGTATCACTCGAGATGCTAAGGGCTGGAGAGGGAGTGGTGGCAGGCCTGCTGTACACCTTATTTAATTTATGTTGGGAATTAAATATATAAAGGAAAAGGGTCACAGCAGGACTGCAAAAACTACCGCGGTATCAGCTTGCTTAGTATTGTGGGTAAACTGTATGCTAAGGTGTTAATTGAAAGAGTTATGAAAGAAACTGATGGAAAAATTTGGGATGTGCAAGCGGGTTTTAGAAAGGGAATGGGGTGTACAGATCAAGTCTTTTCCATGCGCATGATTGCGGAGAAGTTTTTGGCCAAAAACCAGAAAGTTTTTTGTGCGTTCATGGACTTGGAAAAGGCTTATGACAGAGTGGACAGGAATGTGTTATGGCAAACACTGAACTCATATGGGTTGAGCGCTGGTTTGATACAGGCATTAAGGTCTCTTTATAGGGACTCTAGTGCTTGTGTCAGGATCAATGGGGTCTACTCGGACTGGTTTGGCATCCAAAAAGGTGTCAGACAGGGCTGTGTGGCTTCCCCTTGGCTGTTCAACCTATTTATGGACCGGTGTTTGCAAACTTTGAAAGATGAAGAATGTGGGTTAAGAATGGGCGAGTTAACCGTCAAATGCCTTTTGTATGCCGATGATCAAGTCATACTTGCGTCATCGGCGGCAGAGTTGCAAATGATGGTTACATTAATGAACTGGGAATTGAAAGAAAGGGGAATGAAAGTGAACGCAAGTAAGACGAAAGTGATGGTTTTTGAAAGAGAAGAAAGCAAAACGGAATGTGAAATAAGAATAGAAGGAGAGTTAATTGAGCAAGTGGATGAGTTTGTGTATTTGGGATGTGTATTTAGCAGGGATGGTAGATATGATAGGGAAATAGAACGACGAGTAAATGCAGGGAATAGAGTGAATGGGGCACTACACTCTATTATGAAGAACCAGAATGTGTCAAAACAGGCACGTATGGTAATTCATAATGCTGTGTTAGTCCCTACTTTAATGTATGGTAGTGAAAGCTGGGTGTGGCAGAAGAAGCACGAAAGTAGAATAAATGCTGTAGAAATGCGGTCTTTAAGGAATATGCTAGGGTTTAATCTGAATGACAGGGTGAGAAATTGCGTGATAAGAGATAAATGTGGTATGCAAGATGATGCTGTGACCAGGATTAAGAAAGGAATGCTTCGGTGGTTTGGTCACGTAGAAAGAATGAATAAGGAAAGAGTGACAAAGCAAATTTATATGGCAGATGTGAATGGCCGAGTCGGAAAGGGACGCCCTAGAAAAAATTTTATCGACCAAATTGGCGATATTTTGAAAATGGGCCACGTTAGAAGTACCCTTAACCGACGAGCATGTATGCGTAGATATATGGATGTAAAGGAGGCGAAAGAGGTATGTCAGAATCGTGCCAAATGGAAGTCCGTAGTCTCTGCCTACCCCTCTGGGTGACAGGCGTGAGTGTTTATGTTTATGTTTATGTATATATACTTATTTCAATAAATTTTTACTTTCACCATACTCCATCGTCTATAAAAAGTAACTTGCTTAATGCTGTATTCGAAACAATTTAATGTTAAAATTACGTTACCTGGGCAATTCCTTCGCTGGACTAGACTGCGTCTCTTGGTGGCTGTAGGACGCCATTTCTTCTAAGTTAATTCATGATTAAACACTCTTTTCATTAGTATTAGTTTATTGCACTAAAATATAAAACACTTTTAATATGATTGAAATATTTTCGCTAAAACTTAAATAATAAATTGTGTAAAATAAAATAAAAATATAGATAGATAATTTTTTATAGTACAAGGGTGACAGTCAACCTGATGGTGAGTGGATGCTGTAGCTCATATGCATCTAATTTGAGGATATAGATAATGCAGAGACGGTGTCACCCCTGACGACTAAGATGAAATACCTCGTTTTCAGTAAAAAGAGGTCTGGTTTTCTACACTCACCATACGAAACACAGCAGCATTAAAGCTGCTATTTCCCGATGGTGTTCCGTAAGAGCGCGACCCATACGTGTTATAACCATTATATTATATCTTCAGCATAGCTCTATTACGTAAATAATAATGATGCGTATTTTTTTATCTAACAATAACTTAATGCCGATTTAAATTAATGACTAGCAAATACAATTAAAATAAAATAAATCAAATTTCCGTAATTTTATCGTGATGATATACCGATTAAAAATGTATTGGCTATTACCATTTTCATTCAAGAAATAAATTAAATACGCGAGCGAGAACAGGGAATTGATTTTGAAGGATTAATTTGGTATGTTGAATCGAGAGGCTATTGGGAAATTCACATGAATCGTATAAAATGGAAAATTACGTCGTTCTCTTCGTATGATTTATTTTGGTGGTAGATATTTTACTACGTTTTTATTAACTCGATTTTGTGTCTGTCTGTCCGAGTCGAATTTTGTAATTGATTTTAAACTAACTTCTCGATGTACTAGACACATTTTGGAACATAGCTGAAAGTAGGATATAAACGTTATTGTAAAAAACGTGTTTTATCAAAAAAACTTGATATATATATATATATATATATATATATATATATATATATATATATATATATATATATATATATATATATATTTTACTTCACTTGTTAGTAAATAAAGTTTCAATTTCAATGACTAAATGAATGAATTACTGTCTAACAAAAATCTACCGCCGAACATAAGCCTCCTTCTATGATTGCATCATAGGAGAGATTTTGCCAGTCTTTTATTTGCTATTTCTTTAATTAGAAATTCGTAAAAAACTACTATTTTTGTTTACTAACAATACAATTATACTTACTGAATATATATATATATATATATATATATATATATATATATATATATATATATATATATATATATATATATATATATATATATATATATATATTTTACTTCACTTGTTAGTAAATAAAGTTTCAATTTCAATGACTAAATGAATGAATTACTGTCTAACAAAAATCTACCGCCGAACATAAGCCTCCTTCTATGATTGCATCATAGGAGAGATTTTGCCAGTCTTTTATTTGCTATTTCTTTAATTAGAAATTCGTAAAAAACTACTATTTTTGTTTACTAACAATACAATTATACTTACTGAATAGTGAAATAAAATGAATTGAAATATTCTATCTTGGACGTAAAAATAAAAATCCATTTTGTCAAACGTCGTTTTTTTAATTTGTTGTAGATTTGGAAAGAAATAGTTTCGAAACGAGGTTCCTCTGACTGGAGAAAAAACAGCATTAGAAACTCCGCAGACAAATTGGTCACTTCTATCGGTTCATTCTAAGACAAAATCTGAATATCTTAATTAAATAGACTTTGTTAATAAACTCGTAAAGCAAGGCTTGAAACTCCGCGTGCGAAGTGGTTTCATGACCAATAAAACGCTTCTATTGAAACTCGTTAAAGCGAACGATTTCCTTAAGATTTATTTGACAAGTTTATAGCAAACAGAGCCTCCGAATTGTGGAATTAATTTTGGAACTTCTGCACGAGCGTGATTTCATCCTCACAACAGTATAAGGAACTATATTTGTATTAATAAATTCGTGTATGTTTCATCCGCCCGTTGATATTGAGCTGTATCTATAAAACTGTTAATTACAATGTTATGTGCCGATTTACCAGCTATATGGCGATTAAGAAAACATAGTGAGAAAGTTTGTATATTAAATACATAATAATAAACAATTAATAGTTACTTTTTTCTTGTACAAACCATATAGACAATCATGTAAGGAATAATATTTTTGTAAATTCTTAAACCTATTGCAAGACTCTTTTATTTACTTTATATTATTTAGTTTGTGTATTTCGTATATAGTATACTGAAGTTGTAAATGGTTTGGTATCATCATTGTTTATTATATCTAACTGTCTAGATCGGTGCCTTGTAATAAGTCATAATAAGTTGAATAAAACTAAATTTACGGATTCTATCGCGTTTATTTAACTGATTTTACTTATTTTTAATTTAAGAAATCATCATAATAAGTTGTTAGCGTGTCTTGATTACACGGTAACAACTTATTATGACTTATTACAAGGCACCGCTCTAGACAGTTAGATATAATAAACAATGATGATACCAAACCATTAACCTACTAAATAAGTGGATTTTATAATGATATATTAAAAAAAATATTTATTTTGAACCAGTAAAGTCTTACTAAACCCCTGTTAAAATTAGTCTAATATTTATTAAAATTTCAGTTCTTTTAAAAAAACAGTAATATCTTTTGCACTAAAACAGATTATATACAAAAGTGGTAAAGTTAAAAATTGTATACAACCGACTTCAATACGACCAAATCAATGTATTCGAAGTCACTTAAATACGCATTAATAAAGATAACTCAAAAATAATTGATCAGATCTTGATTAAATTTATATGGTCATCAAAATCGGTTCACCCGCCAAAACGGTTTTCGCCGTGGTCGGTCAGCTGGTGATCTTCTAGTCTACCTAACTCACAGATGGGCGGAGGCAGTAGAGTCCAAGGGGGAGGCATTGGCCGTTAGTTTGAACATTGCGAAGGCCTTGGATCGGGTTTGGCACAGAGCGCTTCTTTCGAAGCTCCCTTCCTATGGGCTTCAAGAGAAATTGTGCGATTGGATTACCAGCTTTCTTGCAGATCGGAGCATCAAGGTCGTTGTAGACAGTGCAAGCTCCGATTGCAAGCCTATTAATGCTGGTGTTCCACAAGGCTGCGTGCTATCGCCAACGCTGTTTCTTCTGCATATCAATGATATGTTGCAAACCCGTAACATTCATTGCTATGCAGACGACGGCACTGGTGATGCTCTTTACACCGGCCGAGCCAATATTTCTCGGGAAAACGTCTCCGAGTGCCGCTGCAAACTTGTGTCTGAAGCCGAGTCTTTGCTGAACAGAGTCTCGGATTGTGGGCGACTAAATCTAGTCCAGTTTATCCCCCAAAAGACACAAGTCGTTAACCGCTAAAAATAACCCCTTTGTCGTATCTCCCCAGTTTCAAGGCACTCCCCTTGTTGACTCAGCCAGTATCGGAATCCTCGGCGTTGATATATCGAGTGACGGGCAGTTTCGTGGTCACTTGGAAGAGAAGGCCAAATTGGCCTCTAAAAAGCTTGGCGTGCTCAGCAGAGCGGGACAGTTTTTCATGCCGGCACACCGCCTGCAACTTTACAAGGCGCAGGTACGGCCACACATGGAACACTGTTCCCATCTCTGGGCTAGGGTTCCCCAGTACCAGCTCCTTCCACTTGACCGCATCCAGCGCAAAGTGGCTCGAATCGTCGACGACCGAGTGCTTTCCGATCGGCTCGATTCACTGGCACAGCGAAGAGATGTTGCATCTCTTTGCATTTTTTTTTCGCATATACCATGGAGAGTGGTCTGAGGAATTGTTCGGATTAATCCCAGCCGCCAAATTTCGTGAACGCACTACGCGGCAAGCGTCCCGATACCATCCATATCATCTGGATGCTTGGCGGTCCACCACAGTACGTTTCAAAAGGAGTTTTCTTCCACGTACAACCTCTCTGTGGAATAGTTTACCACCGGCGATTTTTCCGGACCGATACGAACTGGGGACCTTCAAGAAAAGAGCTTACTCTTTTCTAAAGGGCCGGCAACGCACCTGCAATTCCCCTGGTGTTGCGGTTGATCATGGGCGGCGGTAGTCACTTAACATCAGGTGAGCCGCATGCTCGTTTGCCCCCTCGTCTATAAAAAAAACCTCAGAGAAAACTTATGAGGTAACACATAAAAAAACATGCAGTTGAATTAAATACCCGCTAACTTTTCAAGTAGGTAAAAAGTTCTATTAAGAAAAACATAATTATAATTTTCCCGTTTAGATTTTGCATTTCTAATATAAATATAGCTAACCATCTCGTCTTTTATATTGTCTGATTCCCAAATATCTTAAAATGCGTTACAGTAACTGTAGAATATTGAGATTTAAGCCTAAGTTTGGAACTAAAACATTCATTTCATTATTAAAAAGTAATTTTACTTTTTATGTAGAGATAGTACTATTATTTACTATGTGGTAGAGATTACTTCGCATCTACTGCCTTCTGTGTTTAAAGTAATTTACGTTGGACACCAGGGTATCATCAAGTATATATCAGGTTGGCTCGTAATCGTAATAAATACTGACTTTGTTAAAAACTTGTGCACAGCGCCACCTATCGGATCCTAGAATAGCTATGAACACTTTAAAATAGACCTCGATCAAGTCGTTCAGATGACTAACAGACGCACCAAAAATTATAATTAAAAATATTATCGGTATATCAATCTTAAGCAAGGTTTAGACGAAGCCAGCGCTGGCTGCTAGTGAAACTGGCAGCCAGCGCTGGCTTCTTCCACGTCCACGTCCGTGGCTTTTATTGGTTTTCGTATAAACAGTTTTCAAGACATGCCAGTGCTGGCTGCCAGCACTGGCGGGAATAGAGTGCCTGCCTATTTTTCTAGCCAGTGACCTCCGCCCGCGTGCTCCGCAATCCCCGCACCAGAATAAATAATTTGTAATATAAAAATTTTTGTAGTGATATTGTACAAATTCCTATATTTGATGTATGTAGGTATAGGATAAACATTATTTTCGGTTAAAGTATAAAAAATCATTAATGTAAAACAAATACGATTTACAAGAATAATCTAAGAATAAAATGAATCCATTTGGCCTCATCTCAATAACACGGACCATGCCAGCGCTGTCTTAACTGAGGACAGGCACCAGCGTTAATAGCTTCGTCTAAACCTTGCTTTATTTTACGGATTTTACCGCGTTTAAGTTGACTTTTAGGTCCTATGAAATCGTGACGTCAAACATCTCAGTACCCTCAGTGACCATGGGTGTTATAAAGCATCCGAAGCGACGGGAATTAAAAAGTCAAAGCGAACGCAACAAAAACCGTAAAAATGGTTTCATTTAATGTGTAGGATTCGCGTAAAAATAAGAAATCGCTATGATCTTTAGTTTATCGATTTTTATAACGTAAATAAACATTCACAGATAATACGCGAAAGCATAAACCGCGGGACGCCATCAAAATTTTAATGCCTGAAGAAATGGGTCTTAACTTTTTTCAAGAAAACAACGTGGCATGAGAACTCGGCAGCTGATGCTCTTTACAGCGAAGTGGAGACTTTATTTACAAAATTGTTTCATAACAACTACGGAGCGATAGAATGCGACGTAAATAAAATATTTCTCTTGAATTTTGTAAAACTGTTTTAGATTTTATTAATGCCCCATTCTTATATTTGAGAAATGTATTTTCTTTTACCATCCGTTATATTAAATACAAGTACAAAGTGCAAGTTTTCTATTCAAAACTATTCGTCCGGGAAAAAAGCAAAAACAACTTTAAGGCTTGTAATTGTTTCAAGTTTTTTTTCATGCACGTAATAATGTTGTATGTAGCATGTTGATGGCTCCGTGGCGCAGTGGCTTAACAATGAGTTGCAGCACTAAGGGTCACGGGTTCGAATCTAGCACGGAACAAGTATTGTATGGCTTACAAATATTTGTTCCGAGTCTGAGTGTTAGTCTTTGGTAACATTTTTTTAAACAAGAAAAAGAAAAAAGAACGACGCTGTGGAACGCCTTGAAAGAGAAAACAATAGAGTTCTTTTTTTAAACAGATAATAATATATAATAATAAGTGGCAACGGCGCTGAGGGCCGGGGATTCAATCCCGCCCGAAACAATTATTTTTATCGCCTACAAATAATTGTTCCGCACCTGGATTTGCCCTTGTGCTATATGTAATGACTTTCACGTACTGTAGTAGTAAAGTTTTACTGGAAAAATAAATAAAAAGAGAGAATTCATAATATTATTAAAGTATGCCCTATTTATCAATTACATCAAAAGTTAAAACCGACTTCAAATTACTAAAAAGAAGTTATTTATTTGCTAATCTTAGGATTGAAATTTATATGGGACCTATATAGAATTATTATGGGAATAAAAAAGTTTATCGCGTAACATACGAGTACCTACAAAAGAAAACATACACTCGCGTTCAGGACCACCTCCTTTTCGAAGTCGGTTAAAAAGGGTCTCCGACACACAACACAGCAGCATTAAGCTGTTATTTCGCGCTTATAATCCGTGAGAGCGTGTTCCTAACCCCGTCAAGCCGACCCATTCGTGCTAAAACCACAATAAATGAGTAGCTGTAGCATGGCTCTAATACGTATAAATATTCTGCAAAATAAATAAAATTTCAGTGTCCGTTACTTTATACCATAATAATAGAAAATAATTCAAATTATCAATCCAGCTGGCAGAAACTACTTGTATTTCTTTGTCAATCCAGTGTCATTAAAAAGCCTACCCAAATCATTTATCATTCTGAATTATACTTAACTTAATTGCGCTAGATTAAGATTTTATAGCAGAAGGTAATAAAGTAAGTTGAAGTGCTGAGAATTCCTTAGGTAAGCCCATAAAATGAATAGTACTAAAGATATATTGATCAATAATGATTTTAATACTTAAATAAAAGGAAGCGCTACTTCATTAAATTGTTTAATGATTATTTCCTTATTTTATTAGAGAAATAAAATATCTTAAACATGTGCCTCTATATATTTTCCGCCACTGCCGAGTGCGTGGTAAATGAACACTTATAACTTTATTTAATTTGTTTATTAGTAAATATCGAATTAAAATAAAAGAATACGACCCATGGAGTGGTGTCAATTTGACGTGGGTGTAGCAATATAGAATACAAACAAAACAAAAATGATAATTTTACTAATATTTTATAAAACAAATAAACTATAAAAATGTCTGCTATATATAGATACATATATACATTTGTTTATGTATTTACATTATACGTGGTAGAGCTATGCTACAGCTATATTATGTTTGTAGAACGAATAGGTCGGCTCGAACGGGGAAGGACCCACGCTCTCACTGAATACCAGAATAAAACAGCAGAACAATACTGCTATGTTTTGCATAGTGGGTGTAGATAACCGGACACCAATTTTGCTGCTAAAGAGGTCCCATATTAGTTCTTAGACGTGACAATGCATGTGCATTTTGATTCCATCACAGTCTATTGAAAGTACACTATTGAACAAAGACCTACCCTTGATTGCTACGATTGGTAGGGTTGACAAATGCAGGTATTGCTTATTTCAAGCTGTTTTCAGGAAGGTATTGCCGGCCATTACCCATTTCAATTCTATCTGTCACCCCTTACAACACTTATGGAATGATATAAAAGTTAATTTTCTTACACCGCCACAACATGGCACTTTAAATAAACAATATTAACAATTTACAAACATAAATACACGATAGGTTCTTATTATAGAAAAATATTTAGAAATTGTCTTAAATAATATGAACATGTCCGCCAAAAAAGTAGTACATTTAATTTATAACGAGAAAGGTGTGAACTTTGATGAAACTTTAAAAAACAAACACGTTGTTGACACACTAATGCAATTAATTTTAATTACTTTAAATATTGCTTTACCAAGTCGAGCTTTTTAGTTTGCCTCCAGGGATCGCGACTCGTAATGCAGTCGAAAAGGGAGTGACTGAACACTTTTGTGAAGACGTTAAAAATTTATGGGCTCACTTTGCTTTGCTCTTTTACTGTCGACACCCTGTAACTCTATGTAATAATTAAAGTGGAAACACGTCTCGCTAGCTACTGAATAATTTCTAACTTTAGTTACGGCATGTATGCAAAGAATGACCACTACAATACAAAATAAGTTTTAGCAAAAATTTAAATTCCAATTCAGAGAACTAAAAATAATAAAATAATATCACATTCTGAAGTCGGCACTAAGCCACAGTATATAAAAGTATTAAAGCTCTTTGTTCTGCTTTTACTTTATGTTTTAAAGTTATTTTTTACCCTTTTCAGTGAAGTAAGGATAATCACAATGTCGCCTAAATAATTATTATATTAAAAAATTCTTTTCTTATTTTGCTACTTTTAGGGACGGATTTTTTTTTCAAATTCATATGAAACCACCCCTGAAATGCATTCTATTGAATAAAAAAGCATCTTCAAAATCAGGTTTCTATTGACGAAGATATCGCGTAATAAATACGAAAAAAATAACGCAATAGATAAATAGAAAACATATTCTCCTTTTTAAAATAGGCTTATAATACAAGCAGTCACTTTTGGTGATAATGGAAAATATTTTATACAAAAAAAATTATGGATTATGTACTCGGATAGCCTTCGTAGACCTACGGTACGAACACTTCATCATTTCGATACACCGAAAGTCAACTTGGCATCGTTGAAGGGACTAGCACCGCCCGAATTTCGACGAAATCAAAGGCTTTCTCGTAGCCCACATATGCAAAGCAGTGACAGATTAAGTTCTTCGGTCTACTGTACAATTTGCCGAAGGGTATGTATGTGCTTTATGTTACTGAAGCCGTTTAGGAAACCTTTTAGGAAATCTTTACCAGACCATAAAAGTCCACCGCTGGACATGAAACTCACTCTGAGCATCATTTGCTTTAATCGCTACGCTTTGCAGGCTAATTGACGATTACAGATCCGAATAGACACCCTTAAGTCTATCGGAAGCTGTGAGATCTTTGTGGGATACTATAATCGCCTCTTACGACACGATGGATTCGTTGACGTCGTTACCACAATGTATATATAAACTATTATAGTATGGAAATATTATAATATGGTACTGTACTGTAAGTTATTACCTATGCGAACTAAGATGGGACTTCATTAGCAGTAAAATGGGTCTCCGATTAACTACACTCACTACACGAAACACAGCAGTAATGTTGTGCTGTTTCACGATGATATTCTGCGAAAACGTAGTCCCTACCTTGGTAGAGCCGACTCTTTCGTGCTGCAGCTATGTATAGCTGGTAAACCTGCAGCATAGCTTACAATGCTGATAATATTGTATTGTATTGTGGCAGTGTAAGAATATCCAATATCATATTATATCGTGTCGTATACGGCGACCGAGTGAAACTGCAATAGGATATGCAATGAAGCAACAGCTTCTTCCACATAACAACACAAAATTAAAAAAAATGCGGTTATCAACCCGCTTGGGAACGATGAAAAAGTCAACTCTATGAGGCATCCTATTAGCAGAGGACTTTTATATGACGGTAGTCATAATCATTATGACGCCTTATACCAGTCTATTACCTTTTGTGAATATTCTAGATTCTAGTTTAAGTTCCATTCATAGCATCATTATTATCTTTACTGGCATCAGTCATTTAGCTGTAAACAACTGGCAACATCCTTCCCAGTTAGGAGTCATTTCCGTCTCGATTTTTAAATGCTTTAACCTTTCATCGGTCGCAGTAATTTAAAGATTAGCTGTGAAAGCTTGTGCGTTGGGTGTTGCCAACATCGTTGCTATAATGTGTGGTAAAATATTATAGCATTTAATAGTATACGCAAAAATGACATACAATGCGACAAAGCAAAACATATGCTACATGAATTAAATTATTGAAATTCATATTACAATAAATATTTTTATGAGATATTTTAGAGTCCTTTAAATGCGAAATTTTCCCCTAAACGTGGCGGTGTAAGAAAATCGACTACTACATATCGCATCATGAGTGTTGAAAAAAGCGATAGGAAGAATAAACCTAGGATTTTCACCTGTATCGTGAAGGCAGTTTGCATGCGTAAATTTCACAAGCACAAACAAACATAGAGTCACATAAAAATTATTTGTAGGCTTACAACTATTTGTTTCGTACTGGATTCGACCCAAGACCCTCAGCGTTACAACGCATTGCTAAATCACTGCGCCGCAGAGTCGTCAAAATAGGCCGTTATAAGGATACAATGTTGGTTGCCTCGTTTTCATCTAATTTAAATTTCTTTAAATAAATAAATAGGTCGCTTGATCTGGAGTCGATTGACTCCGAAACCGCTGAAATCGATAATCGTAATACTAAGCACTGATGACTGACCATGTTCTGGGTAGTGAACAGAAATATCGTGAGGGTGCTATCTGTCTGTGAAGTTAAAAATTTCAAGATTTTTCTTTGTCTACCTATTTGCACGCCAACAATGTTTCCTGTTCCTATTTTCAACAGACTTCAAAAAAGGAGGAGGTTCTCATTTCGTCGGAATCTTTTTTTATGTATGTTCACCGATTACTCGAAGACTCCTGAACTGATTTGGAAAATTCTTTTTTTGTTTCAAAGGATACACTTCCCCGGTTTTTCAGTTTAAAATTTTATGAAAAATGGTCGAGCGGTTTTAAAAAAATCAACAATAATTTATTTTTTATATTGAGGTCGTTTATTTTTTCTTTTTTTTTGATTTACCACTTGTATCTTTAAAAATGTCACTCGTACAATAGGCTATACAAAAACTTGCTCCGTGCGGGATTCGAATCTGCGGCTCTACGACTAAACGCTTCGCTATAGTGCTACTTAGCCAGGAATTCGCTTTCCTTCCCCATAACTCTCTCAAAAATGGAAAATCTGTACCTAACAGTGAGGCAAGTAGCGGTTACCATATTTTATAACTTTAAAAAGGATCGGTGAATTTCATCTAAGTTTTAAAGAACTTTCCAAATAAATATTCTTTAACAAAAGTTATAGCTTTTAACAAGGTGCTCTGTAGGTACTTTTGTCACCTTTTCTCATATATGCACAAAAGTTTGTTAAACCCCCATTAAACTAATATACTTAAAGTTTAAGCCCATTTCCATTCAATATGTAAGTTGGAATTTACTGGAGTATTGGCTTGGCGTCTATCCAAAAGCAACCGCTTCAAGATTTAGTTTTTAAAAGAGAACTAGCTATTCAGACTACAAAATAAATAGCTTTTTAGAGAACTAATTACTTTCTAATGACATTAGTTTTGCAATAAAGATAAACTTCAAAGACTTACAAGAGACATTACGTAAAATTATTCGTTAAACTATAAAATATAAATAAAAAACTAATAATAGGATACTACAACAAATCATTACTAAGTAGATCATAGACATTTTTGTACGTAGTAGGATCAAGCTGCAGCTATATTATGGTTGTTGCACGAATGGGTGGACTCGACCGGGGAAGGACTACTTTCTCTGCTGTGTTCGACTGGTGAGTGTAGAGAACCGGAGATCCTTTGACTTGTAATGAGGCATTCTATCTTAGTCCTGAGGTGGCAACGCATCTGCATTTTGATACTTACTTGAAGATAGATAAAGGTGTCTATGGATCACAGCATTCGCTTTTCAGGTGTACTCGGTGCTTGCTTGTTACCCCTTTTTACAATAAAAACACATTATAAAAGACGTTAGGCATCATTAACTTTTGAAGCAATCAATTTTAGTTAAGGTAATAAAAATTGTTTGACAGAATACCGTGACATATTATAATCATCTACAACCTTTTTAAGCTGCATTTAAGCCGTTGAATGAAGCTATTACCTTGTTTTATAAATAAAACTAAACTAAATATGTTGTTTTGTTAAATAATATTACTCTATTACGATATAAAATCCTGAATTCATTATCTATACGAATATAGTACGTGAGGGTAAAATGGTCATCCGGTTAATATGATAACTTTCTTGTAACTCAAAAACTACAGCCTTGTTTGCATAGATGGTTCTGTGATACGGTAGCTCTTCATCGGGCAAGTCAAAAGGGCGCTGTTTTGTCGGCGCCATTTTGACGGTTAACATTACAGATTTTTTAAATAGATTTTTCGAAATGTTCGTAATAATGACAAAGATTGTCTGCTTTTTAGGGTTCCGTAGTCAACTAGGAACCCTTATAGTTTCGCCATGTCTGTCTGTCCGTCTGTCCGTCCTCGCTTAATCTCTGTGACCGTTAGCACTAGAAAGCTGAAACTTGGTACAAATATGTGTATCAATCACGCTAACAAAGTGGTAAAATAAAAATTGGAAAAAAATGTTTTATTAGGGTAGCCCCCCTATATGTAAAGTGGGAAGTGATTTTTGTTTTAATTTCAACTCTAACGTGTGATACATTGTTGGAAAGGTATTTAAAAATGAATAGGGGTTTACTAAAATCATTTTTGATAATGTCAATAATTTCGGAAATAATCGCTCCAAAAGTAAAAAACAATGTGCCCCCCCCCCCTCTAACTTTTGAACCATAAGTTTAGAAAATTGAAAAAAATCTGAAAAGTAGAACTTTATAAGAACTTTCTAGGAAAATCATTTTGAACTTGGATGGAAACAACAGTACCCACTACCGGGAGCAGTTGCAGGAGCGCGGAGCGCTCCTGGAGCGCGAACATAATGGATACCCACCTTTAAACTGATAAGTGGGAACACTTATTGTGACGGACGGGAAACTACGGAACCCTACACTGAGCGTGGCCCGACACGCTCTTGGTCGTTTTTTTTTCCTTAACATATTAATTATAGTATTAGACCTTGTGGTTTTGTCTCTGTCCTCATCCTAGTTTTATTTTTATAGGGCGGCAAAGCTTAGGGTGATCATATTACCCTCACGTACCTTAATTGTTAAATAAAACTAAATTTTAAGGGCTTGGTTGCGTTTAATTAAAAAACTTTTTTTTAAATCCTGACGTTTTTCAAACTTAGTAGCATTCGTTCGTCCCCGGCAGGGGGGGCGGAGGGGAGGTGTTAAAAATCCTGATATCGTAGTTAAGTCGAAGTACGAGTATCAGCAGCTTCTAATTAGTATTATAACTTTGGGTACTTTCGTACTACTATTTATTTTGTGCAGTAGATCCAGTTCTCGTAGAAGCCAGGGTATTTAATTGAGAAGATACCAAAGCAAGACAGATAGCTTAAGTTCTTTTTGTACGCATTGGACTAGATGTTGACGAGGTCACGATAAAACCTCAGTCCTTCGTGATTGTAAGAACTGTAAAAGTCTCGAAAACTAGAGGTTACAAACAAGGTAAAATTTGTGTGGTAAGTTTTTATCAATTTCTTATCGTAACCATTACAGCCATTTAAACTAAATAAATTGTTACATTGGGAGATATTTTCCGTAGTCGTCACGTTTAGCAAACGGAATTTCTTATTTTTTAGATGCTATAAGGGTGACGCCGCTTCCAATGTCCTGGTTTATTTTCTTCTGTCGTGTCGTACAACGCTCTTACAGCCAGTATGTGGATATTAAGTATAATGGATACTCTTCCACTGCCGCTGCACGGTCTATATGAGGTATCGCGTTAATATAAGAAGCACCTAAACGAATAATCGTAATAAAAATACGCCAATATAAAGATTTTACGACAGAAATCACCCGAATAAAATTTCCACCCGCCTAGCAGCCGATCGATTAACTTCCTTAATACTCTCGAAACGAGGGGGCATTCGGTCAGAAATTTTGACAGCCTCCCATTCCTCACTTAATTCATAAATTAATTAAACTCGGCCCGGCTTCGGAGACAAACTTCGCTGTCATTTGTAATGATAAGCAGGCTTCATTAGGATTCACCCCGGCACCCCGCCTGACCCGGCCTAACGAATGGGTCACTGCGGATTTATCTGTGTAATGCCTTATTCAGCTAATTGTCTTCACTACATCCGAGCATGCTTCTGGGGTGTGGAAATGATTTCTCGGTAACTTAATAGGGCTATTTTATAATTCTGTTCACTTGGTACGACACCTACTGTTGCCATCACAGCTTAATATAGGCCTCGTCCACAGAATGTCTCATAGGTGGATATTTAGCGTAGTTGCCACGCTTGGTAAGCAGATCAGCAACCGCAGTATTTTATTATTTTTGCTGCTGCTCATTTCCTGGTCTGTTCCTCTGACGCGTTTTACAACACTCGTGAACGGTATGAGGTTGCGGATGTTCTTAAACTGCCACTACATAATCAAATTATTAAAAATAAAAAAGAAACCTCTGTTGCGATTGAGACTCAATTTTAATGAAATTTTACTATTTTTTTTAATTTCAATAACAAATTAATAAATAGAAAATGTATAAATCGCAAATTGATGCGTCTAATACTAATCAAAAAGTGACTATACTTCGGTAATGATATTCATATAGAAATCTATATAATCAAGTAGGTTTTTTGAATTCATTATAACAGTTCCACACCTTCAAATTCCGTAAAATAGCAGAAGAAATGTTTGTTACTACATACGCCACAAAGAAGTAAAGCCTTTGTACCTGGCTTTAATGAAATTGTTTGACGCCTAAACCAAACATTGCTCCCGAAGAATGAAAGTAGGCCTCTAAAATTGTTCCCGGGGAATCAGCAAAATTCATTTTAGTCTTAAAGTATTATTTAAACACCGGTTTTCGTAAGATTTTAAGTATTTCTTTTAAAATTAAAATGTGCCTATTCTATTCGTAATTTACCTTGATGATAAATAAATTATTGCTAATTGACATTTTAAATAATATTAAAAATAATATAATACTTTTTTATAGAATAAGGGCGACAAACGAATAAGGGCACACAGCCTGATGGTAAGTGGATGCTGTGGTCCATAGATATCTATATTTATGCTCGATTAAGAATCAAAATGCAGATGCGTTGTTACCCCTGAGGACTAAGATGGAATGCCTCGTTGCCAGTAAAAAGGGTCTACGGATCTCTACACTCACCATACGAAACACAGCAGTAGTATGCTGCTACTTTACGCTAGTATTCTGTGAGAATATAGAAATAATAGTAATATAAAATAATGAGCTAATAAGAAAGGACACTGAACAATTAAAAGTAGCCGTCATTGTTAGAGACCCAATCAAAAAGTTTATCCAAACAACGAAACAATCTGTCACAATCGTTATCGAGGCGTTTACGGATTTGGTTTGGAGGAAACAAAACAAAACTATCAAACTAATTAATTTCAGTAATTAACTATGTAAATGGACGTAATGAAGACAGCAGTAGTATGCTGCTACTTTACGCTAGTATTCTGTGAGAATATAGAAATAATAGTAATATAAAATAATGAGCTAATAAGAAAGGACACTGAACAACTAAAAGTAGCCGTCATTGTTAGAGACCCAATCAAAAAGTTTATCCAAACAACGAAACAATCTGTCACAATCGTTATCGAGGCGTTTACGGATTTGGTTTGGAGGAAACAAAACAAAACTATCAAACTAATTAATTTCAGTAATTAACTATGTAAATGGACGTAATGAAGTGCCCAGAGTGTGTTGAAAGCCAAACGAGACACACGGCGGAGTTAATTGAAAAGCACAAAATTAAACTTTTAATAAGTAAAGCAGACTTCAAAGAACTAAAAAGAAATTAAATAATTTCGCACTCCGAAGTTGACGCTAAAATATATTGTATAGAGTAATTATATGCCCGACTACGGAATGTAATATTATTTAATTATTTTTAGTTTTTTAAGAAACACAAACTTTTTTGTTCAAAATAGATTATAAATAATACTTAATGAAAGTCGCTCTTTCCCCTAATTTTCCACTGGTTTTCAAAACACCTATATATATATATATATATATATATATATATATATATATATATATATATATATATATATATATATATATATATATATATATATATATATATATATATATATATATATATATCTTACTATACCTATATATATATATATATATATATATATATATCTTACATCAAAAAACAAATTAGAAATAGCTTGGTAGCGATCACCTCGCCCTTAAGGGGTTATTATAATCATCCATAAGGAGGTTGGCTTTTAATTTTTATAGAAATTTTATATTTTGACCCAAGAGTGAAGTATCATAAGATCAAGTAAAGAGACTATCTTCTAGTATCTTTAACATTATAATCTAGTAATTTTAGATTAGAATGTCAGCTACTTATCCTGTTTGTCACCCTCGTAGTTGGAGCTTTTTCTCCAAATTCAAATCGAACTACTCCTAAAGTTTTAAATATTAATTTAAAAAGAATTATCAAAATTGGTTTTTAACTGAAGAAGGTATACAAGAAAAACATACAGTCGAGTAGGGAAACTCCACATTTTTTTAAATCGACTAAAATGTATTAATCTGTTTTATAAAAATTGTTTACTATTTTAAAGTACTTGCATTAACTGCTTGTTTCATAAAGGGTTTTGCTTGCATGCTTAAAATTATTAAATGTCTTTTATACAGAATACTACAACTAACATACGAAATAATGTGGGAACTAAGAATTTTGTTCATTTTAACTTTGAAATGTCATTTTATTTTAATAGATTAAATAGTAGGTACATAAGTCCTTACAATATAATTTGAAATATATTTTAATTTTTTTAAACTGTATCTTACTTAAAGCACTTGGATGACCGAACTTTGCTCGTTTTTTTAATTACATTTAGATACAAATTACATGAATAATATTTTTTGATTTTATTGACATAATAGAACAAACTGAACCGGTTATTTGAATAAAAAATCATGAGTGCAATTAGTTTAGTTAAAATTTTAGTATTTTAAAAAATACCAAAAAAATGTACTCGAAATAATAGATTTTCTCACAAAAGAAGGGAATTTGAAAAAAAAAAGAAGTCGGACCGAAGCGGGACGCGAACCACGGTATTACGATTTCGCGACCGCTCGATATACACTTGAGCTCTTACGATGATTTTAGTATTTTAAAAAATACCAAAAAAATGTACTCGAAATAATAGATTTTCTCACAAAAGGGAACTTGAAAAAAAAAAAGAAGTCGGACCGAAGCGGGACGCGAACCACGGCATTACGATTTCGCGACCGCTCGATATACACTTGAGCTCTTACCATGATTAACACAGTGTCAAAATTTACCTTCATATTTTGTAGCAGTTTTTCATTGCCTGAAATCACGGGCAAAAAGACATTTTCTAAAAATAAATCCTAGCTCGATCGATTTATTGCCGCCGAAACTTCCTGGACACTAAATTTTATGAAAATCGTTGGAGCCGTTTCCGAGATTCCGATTATATATATATATATATATATATATATATATATATATATATATATATATATATATATATATATATAGGTATAGGATATGTAAAAGGAGCTTCGTTAAACATTTAGTTAAAACTAGTACCAGCCATTCTAATTTACTCGTTTAATAATTATAGTAGCATGATCCTTCGTACCAGGAGACCATAAGTCGCAAGAGCAATAAACACGATTGCCCGACAACATACGCTAATGAAATTTATAATCCATAAAACCGTGGAGCGAAACCGTTGTTTTATAAAGTGTAATAATCATAAAATTCACCGCTGCTGTCGGACGTACATACGGTCGTTCTAATCGCGCGTATGCTTAGAGCGGTTTAGGAAGCGCTGCTATATCAACTTTAATGGTCTATGATACAAAACATAAAAATAGAAGGAAGAAAGGTAATAAAATAATTGACGAGGAAGTTTGAGATCTGTTCTAGGTCAGGTTCTTACATAAGAAGAAGTTTTTTTTTAAATCTAGGCTAACGAATTTCGACCTTAGCTCAACTTCCTGCAGATTGGTTTGTGGTACACACAAGAAATGAGAAATATGAGCATTTTCAACGTTATCGGTTCTTTATCAAGCTATCATTTTTAAATAAATACGACACCAATGCTCAATTACATTACTAATATTCTTTTCAAGCGCTCCAAGTACACTAAAAATGCCTTTTCGAGGAGTGGTTCAAATGTCGAAAGGTAGATTCAAACTATTAAATTATAATGATTCGAAAAATCAGTTTTATCTAATTGCGACTTTAAAGTAAGCTGTCTGTGCCCAAAAGCGTTTTGCTACAGTCGCTTCAAAGAATAAAACATTAATATTCATACCTCTTTATATTCCGATAATACCAGTGTTTGTGACTTGAATGATTAATTAATCCAAAATAAAATAGATGAGTTTTAAAACACTTCAATTCGTTCAACGAAGACGTACGCACTATTTTGAATAAATGTAACATAGTATTGAAGTTGTACATTTTTCCCATTGACTCGCAATTTTATTATTATTTATATGTCAGAATAGCGCGTGGCGGTAAGATAACGCAATAGCAATTTGTAATCTACACTACCGCTGCAGCACAGGTGTAGAGTATTCTATTATCTTAGATCGTACACTGACGAATGAGTTTCTTTATGCTGGTACAATAAAAGTTTATTTTACACCCTATCTTCTTTATAATCCCGTAAAATTCTACAGCAGGTCATGGATCTCTCTATTTGGTCACGTTTTTCCTTTTCCTTAATCGCAACATTTGGCAGGAAAATAGGCGATCGGAATACCAGACGTCTGATATTTTTGACGTTGCTTCCCGTCACCGTTATCAGAATTTTATGTTTGATGAAAACGAGATGATTATATAGTGATCTATCAGAAGCCATTAGATCTTCTACGTCACGTCGAAGGTAAAACGAACGTCGCACGAATAAAATGTCGGATTTTCTTAGGCTGCTTTAATCCTACCACATTTTACAGAGATCAGGGCCAGAAAGGTTGACAGGTTGAGAATGTCTCAGGCTTTAAGTTCGCCTATACATAATTTTGTATGAATTTTAATAAATAAATATAAAATATATTTATATCCGTCGAACATGCGATGTGTTGATGGGTTTCAACTATTTATGGTACATGGAAGTAGTCGATGTAATACAAAATAGGTTAGTAAAACACCATGTGTTTTGTTATACGATGTATTAGTATGTAGTATGTACGATCATATTGTGGATATATTGAAGATAAGCCAAATTAAGAGAATCCTTTACATGCGAACGAGTACATGCGTAGGTTTATAGATGTAAAGGAGGCGAGAGAAGTGTGTCAGGAGCGTGCCAAATGAAAATCTGTAGTCTCTGCCTACCACTGAGTGACAGGCGTGAGTGTTTGTGTTTATCTTATGTTACGATTGACGAGTGAGTTTACAATGAGGGTGATAAACGACTACACAGTCGAGCTATTGGTAAGTGGTTGATGTGGTCGATCTATTATGGATATATACATTTATCCTCGATTATGAATCAAAATGCAGATCCGTTGTCACCCATAAAGTCATGCTAAGATAGAATGCCTTGTTTCTAGTATAAAGGTTCTCCGGTTCTCTACGCTAACCATACGAAACGCAACATCATTAAGCTGGTATTTCACGCTAGTATTCTATGAAAGCATGGTTCTTCTTCGGTCAAGCAGAGCTGAATATAGCTGCATATAGCACGGAAGGATCAGCAGAGTGTTATAAAGCTGCGGGATAGCTCTATCACTGTTAGAAAAGTGTGTCGATTCTTGTGTAATATTACGAAAAGCAAAACAGCATTTTACATTTTTAGTTACTTTTTCACAATTTCATTTTGAAACTGATTAAATGTTTAATTAAAGAGTCGAATAAACAAATGATTGAAAGTGTTGAACGGGAATGGTTATTTAGAAGCAACGGAGCAGCTGTGGAAAAGCGGAGAATCCGTCGATTTCCCCCGGTTTTGCATTAACACCCAATGAATGCACGCCTTATTGGAGAGCGGCGGCGGTTTGAAGAAGTTTTGCACTTACAATAATTGTTGTTCCGTGCAAAGAAAAAAAATCTTCTAAAGTTGATTACACGTTACATTTATAATTGTAAAAGAACTTTGTAACCAAACGTCATTATACTATGCAGTGTATTGAAATATACGTTTACATATACAAGATATAAATAAAAACTTTATATTCTGAAAAAATCTTATGTGATTTTGCAGCGTTAAGGGAAAAAGTATAAGTTTGCCCTACAAATAATAGTTTGATATACAAACAATTTTTTCGATTATGGATGTTTGTCCTCATGAAATTTATATTTGTAAACTGCACCCCGTTACAGGAGAAATCCCTAGTATGGAGATAACGTATAATAAAATAAAACTAAAATTGATATTAAATAGTTAACGGGGAAGAAACTGAACATTGAACAACGTCTTGATAAATAAGCCAAAACTATTGTTTTTATTATAACCGTGTTTCGTCAAATGAAAAGAAAAGTTTCTAGCGTAGTTGGGGCAAAACCTTCTACACACGATATATTACTAAAAATAAACTTTATTACGCTCGTTTCTCTAACAATACAGATGTCAAACTCAACGCCAAGTGCTAATGCGACACAAACGAAACTAGTTTGCTTAAATTGGCACAAACTAGTCTCGTTATTTTATATTTTTGTTTCCATCAGGAAAAATACAATGACAGTTAAATCAGACGAATTTTTTACTGGGGTGAAAATAAAACTGACTAAGTATAAATAATTGTTTAGTTTAGCCAAGCAAACCAATAATTTTTGAAGTGATATGTTAAATGCTTCAGCTGTATACAAGTCTGCCAATATGATTTTACCTTTATTTGCAGGTTATTCGTTCATGCATTTATTAATTTATTATAGTCTATCTCTTCCGAGTTGGAAAATTATGATTCCTCTTTCTTTGAACGTCCATACATAAATACCAAATTTATATTTTATTTTATTCACATGGCATACCTAACTTACAGAATGGCATCCTAAATAACAGAATAGTTTCTTAACCTCAGTCTACATACATCTACATAGTGGTAAACACAACACGCACTATAACCATGACTTAAGTACTAAATTAGGTAAATAAAAAAAAAAGAACGTAGTTTATATGTATGGTTGAACTAATGAAATTAAAAATAATATATCGAAATTTTGACTTTCAAATATCCAACGCATTACAACTTCTAAATAAGAATTAATTATTATACAAATTTTTATATAAGGATACATTTTCGCATGCCTAAGTTCAGATTGTGTCTGCAATCAGAATCGTCGCATTATATCTATTATGAAAAGTCTCAAGCCGGAAGAAAACAAACTTGTAGTTTTTCGGATTAACTCTTTTGTGTCTGGCCGCTTTGTCTGTTTTTGGACGAGATGAGGGGGGGTTGTTTATGTGATACGCTACTCCACAAAGGGACTTTTACTGTTAAACATTTAAGACTGTATCGGAGTTAAACTAAAACTGAGTAAGAAAATTACTTTTAAGTTATGCTAAAAGTTAATTGTAGTATTAAGTTTAAAATGTTTAAGCACGACTATTCAAAATACATTTATTCATTCAGTTATATGCTTATCAAACTCCGCTTCTCCCATAAATTGCCTTATGTGGGGAAATATCTGCCATAATTATTTAGCAACTGCGTTTTTTATTTTTTATTTTCAGTGGTTATTATAAAGATTGCCACCACACTTTTTTTGTAATTGAGTATTATATATCAACTTATGTTTATGTGATATTACAAATACATGTAAATTAACTGATATGTACCTTGAGATTTATAAGCTTTAATTGAAAAATAATTTCACAATATATTTGGAGAAACCAAGTTTATTAAAGTTGCTGTGTAATTCTTATACCGGGAATTTCCTAAATTCTTTATTGTGGACAGAATTATTTTTATTTGTAAGTTGCGTAACGCAGTCTTAGCTTTTAAATAGCCTAATTTCATGATTATGATGATTAGGTACCACGTATTAGGCCTAGTCAAATAATGAACTAAGCTTTAACTTATTTCATGTGGTTTTTTTTTAATTTTTGTGGACGTGCTGATTTTTTTGACACATTAGGACCTACACGATTTAGTTAAATAGGTACTCGTACATAAGTTTGGCGAAGCGTCACATTCGGAGTTTATGTGTTTGAAGATTCTTTTATTTAAATGTCAAATTGAATTATAGATACTTATGAAATATTTTCTTTATTTAGATAGTTACGAGTACTATCATTAACTAATTTACGTGTAAATTTGCCTTATTTAAGACGTCAAAAATTTAATTAATATTATTTTTTTATATTTAAGATTAAAACTTCAGCCAAGTACGAATTTTTACGTAAAATTATTTAATATGTATCAATAATAGTGTGCACTAAGCATAATTTTCAGGTATGTAATTAATCTAAGACATTTAAATCAAGCGTAAAAATTTCGTAATGCACTCGAAGACTCAGACGACTTTTCTTAAATACCACCAAATTATAAATGAACTTCATACAGCCTTTCACAAGTCTATTCTGAACATAGGCCTCCACCAAGGAATGCCAAAAAGTACGGTACTGAGGTAGCTACCTGGATCCATCGACTTCTTGTATGTCTTACCAGGTCGTCACACCATCTAAGTAGGTCGCTCTACACTTCGCCTACCGGTACGAGGCTGCCACTCGAGAACCTTTGTCCCCATTGATAGTGGGTTCTTCGAGCTATATGGCCGACCCATTGCCACTTCAGCTTAGTAATCCGTTGAGCTATGTCGGTCACTCTGGTTCTACGACGGACAACCTCATTTCTAAGTTTTTCACGCAGAAAAATCCCGAGCACAGCCCTCTCCATAACTCGCTTAGCAATTTTAAGCTTCCTTATACGGCCAGTAGTAAAATATCACGTCTCAGATCCATAAGTCATCACTGGCAACACACCCTGGTTGTATTATCTTGTTTTCAAGTTTTGTGGTATATCTGACGAAAAGATGTATCGTGATTTCCCGAACGCTGCCTAGTCGAGTTAAATCCGTCAATTGACCTCTCGTTTGAAGTTGGACTTACCTACTCTGAATATTTGTTCCATGTAAACATTCTATTCATGTACACAACTTGGAGCTTAGTGGTTCCAACAAGTGCCGGCATAGGTTGGACGTTACACATGATCTTTGTTTTGTCCATGTTCATCTTAAGACCTATCCGTTGGGAGGCACCATTGAGGCCATTGAACATAGTGCTTAGTTACTCCAGCGATTATGTGACTTTGAAAACTTCATGTACCACCACCACCTGATCCGCCATCCCTATGCCAATCCCTAAGTATAATCTATTTAATCAAAAATTATTCATTAAAAATGGTTTTCGTTTGATGAAAATATCGCTGCAAAAACATACACACGAATTGAGAACTTCCTTTCTTTTTTGAAGTGGACTAAAATAGAATCTACTTCCGTTCTGTCAGTAAGTCTAAAAATTGAATCTACTTCCGTTCAACGTCAAAAAAACCTTGGAGTCTGAGAAAAATAAAAGTGGAAAAGAAGATTTAAAATTTGTTTTCGCATATTGTTGTATGTAAAAATGGTCTCTTTTAAAAGAAAAGGTTTCCATGAGGACTGGTTTATTTTATATGTCATGTACATCGTCTTTACCGATTTTAACATCTTATTAAAACGGTTAAACGTTTACGGCATTTGAGTTTTAAAAGGCCGGTTTGCTTCATAATTTACTCAAACTTTTGACAGGAATTTACGGTACTGAAAAGGCTTCTATAAAATCTTTTACTAATTAAAAATCTAAATAAAAGTGCTGCGTTAGTAAAATACGGACGTGATATTCCTGAAGTAATTTTAGTAAACGTCCTTTTTGCTATCTTAATTATCATAAAAATATTTTTTGTCAAATACATTTTTGTTTGTTTGCAAGCTAAATGCTATCAATGTGGTCTGAAAAAACTTAAGTATTTTTGAACTTGTGATATCTACAAGTACGATAAAGTTGTAACCGGCAGGCATTATCTGATAATTAATTTTTGGTCTGCACACGCAGCAGTCACACTTACACACACATTAGACCAACAAGGCATTCAACGATGGTTTAAAAACAATCGAATTTAACTAGAAGGGTATATTCTCCTAATGGAATTTGATAACGAGGACTACTTGTATTTATATTCTTTCACTCCAACTTTACTGCGTCTTTTTAAGAATCTGTCAATACGTGCATGCTAGTTGGTATACACTTGCAGCTTAGATCTGTTCATAAGCAATACATTTAGAAGTAATTGTAATTATATGATGGTAATTATCATCACCAGTGTATGGGATTTGGGCTCGGTATATTTTAATGGATTTTCCGTTTTTAGTCACGTAGAGCCTCGTTCGTTAGCTATTGTTTGGAGTTCATACGAGGTTTGGTGTAGCCCCCTTTTTTACTTCTTCATTTTGATGATAATTCCTCCTTTTCAACTTATTAGGTATAATTTTAATGTCACAGTGACTTATTGAAGCGACGCGACGATGTACCTTTCTTGACTTTTAAAAATTCCTTTTCACACGCCAATTTTCACTTGACTCAAACCCTTGGCCGTAGGCAATTACTTGATCTATGTACTTCTAATCTATTTATTATTGTAACCTATAAAATTCCATTACTGAACATAGGCCTCCCCTATAGATTGCCTATTAGGAGGATTATGCAATTGCTGCAGCTGTTATCAGGAAGATGCTCCTTTTTTTTCTTTTTTTTATAGAATAGGGTGACAAACGAGCACACAGTCTACCTGATGGTAAGTGGTTGCTGTGGCCCATAGACAACTAGATCTATCCTTGATTACGAATCAAAATGCAGATGCGTTGTCACCCGTGAGGACTAAGATGGAATGCCTCGTTTCCAGTAAAAAGGATCTCCGGTTCTCTACACTCATCATAAAAAACAGAGCAGTATTAAGCTACTATTTTACGCTGGTATTCTGTGAGAGCGTGGTCCTTTCCCGGTCGAGCTGACCCATTCGTGCTACAACTATACTTCTAATATAACTGCAGTATGGCTCTACCACTTTAAAGTCTGCCCTTCTCCTGGTTTAGTTTCCTTCTGCCGCCTCTTAAGACATCCTCGGGACGATTTGGGGTAGTGAGTATTCCTACACCGGCACCACATGGCTATTCTATGTAGGTACTTGTGTCTGATAAAATACTAAAGATAAGAAGGGATTGAATACAGTGTCAGAAAACGGTGACAGTCACAATACTGTAGGTATTGTGCCCAACGGTTCGAGTCCCGCACGGAATAAATGTCTTTATGATCTACAAATAATTGTTCCGAGTATGGATATATTTCAGGATATACGTTCTTGTGAAATTAATGTTTATAAATAGCCTTCAGGATAGAGTTAATCCTAGTTTATTGGGTACGCTTTTAAAAAGAAAAAGAGAAAAAAAACAAAAAAAAATTACCACTTCTTGAGCTGTGTGCATTGACTTCATATAACATTCGAAATGTACGACATGAGATATGGATCCATACTGAAAATGCTATATAAAATTAAAATGTTTATTTGGTTTTGAATAAACTTGTACTAAGTCTCTGAAAAACATAATTTGAAATGGTAAACATCCTGAATACATAGTATCCAATGGGACATCCTATTGTGAGTAAGACCGCAATAAAACAGAAGCTCGCTGTAGATTTGCCTCAGTTTGTTGAGAAGAGGCACTACACGAACATGAAAAGTCATTTGTTAACATTTTTTGTTTCAAGCTATTAGGCCTTTTAACATAAACTACTTTTTCAAATATAAGAAATAACACTAAAGAAAAGATAATTATGTTATTAAACACACTTTCAAATTTTAACGTACATATACTATAGAATCTTTCATTTTTAACACGCTTTTATTAGCTTGACCTGTATGTATGTAACGGAATCTTTTAACTTCATTTTCACCTAATGCTAGGAGGATTAACTTGAAAATTTGCACAGGGGTCAAGGGCCGATGATAATAAAATAATCTCGTAACTTTATATTAAAGTCCTGACTAGGATCATCAGGATAAAAAAATATACTTAGGTTTCTACTTTCTAGTTTGATTGGTATTAAAGCGTGTTTTTTAAGTTTTATTTAAACTATAATTTATTTAACGATCAATTCTACTCATAATTCACATCATTTACCTTTTATGGAGGTAATAGGTACGTAAGCTATTGGTCTACCTAACATTTACTTATAATGTAATAAAAATATGTCAAGATATGAGTGTACAGTTAGTTCCCCCAACGGTAGGTGACTACTGCCGTCATGATCATTTACTTCCAAGTTCAAAGAAAGCGGGTTTTATAAAGGCGTCGTTGAAGATTAAATAGAATGCCCCTCAGCCTGTAATTGTAAAGGCTTGTTTTCCTTTCAAAACGGAACACAGCATAAGACTCACATCAGGAATAATAGGAAACAGAAAGGTAAGAAAGTGCAACCTAACCACACGGAACAGGAGCTTTACTACGAGTACATATAAGTCATCTATACCTTTTTAAATCATAATGCGTGCATTTGTTAGTGGTCGTTTAACTATTGAACGACTTGACTGACTGAGGTCATAATCACATCAATCTAATGCTATAATTATACTCTAAAGCTATAGCTATAACGTTTATAGAAATAAAATAAATAAATAAAACTATACTAGGATAAACTTAATGATTTCTTATATTTATGCGAACAATGCACATTGATTAAAACAACTTTTACGGATTTTATCGCATTTAATTTCTTGATTTTTAATTCCCGACGTTTTGGGTGCTTTCCAACACCCATGGTCACGGGGGACTGAGGTGACTGCCGTCCTGATGTCAGCATTAACTCGGAGTACGTTCAGCTTTTTAATTATTATTTATGGTCCGATACATGCAGAATGAAATTACTGTAGTAGTAAATAGTAGTTATTATAGTACTGTGTATTAGTAAGTTCATTATCATAACGTCAGTCACCTCGGTCACCGGTGACCATGGGTGCTGAAAAGCACCCGAAACGTCGTGAATTAAAAAATATCCGTAAAATTAGTTTTAATCAATATACTAGGATATAATAGGTGGCGCTTTCGTCAAGCTATTCACGCATGCTTTATAGATTAAAATTACTCATATTCACATTATAGGTTGAATTATTGCCAAAAATAGAAAATCACAAGATCTGAATCCCGTAGCGCTGCGTTAGGAATTCGGAAGGAATTTAGTGTGACATTCATCCCGCCGCTTACTGAAAAGCGCACTAGCTGGCCTAGTTTATATATAAAATAGAAAACAAAGTATGTCTAGGTCATCTGTTTAATTGCATGAATAATAGAAATGATAATGGTACCTTTTAAGTACTAATGAAAATATTTATGTAGAGGACATAAATGAAACTTAAAATACAATAGTTTTTCAGATTGACTCCCCTCGTACTCAAATACATAGGGGCACAAGGAAACGACGAAATACAAAGAATTACACACAAAAGGTAAAAGAAAAACGTTATGTCTTGTCTCCTTGAACCTGACGGTTTATTTTATAGTCCGTCGGTTGCTCTACAATCTGCTTAACATGTGCCAATTTTAGGAGAAAAACTTATTTTATAGTTCCTTTAAATTTTGTTTGTTTTTTATTTATTTATTTACCGCTTGTCAATATGCTAATACGTAAATATGTATAGCAAAGGTATGTACTTTATTTGCCTTAAATCTATATTGGAATAGCTTCTATTTTATTAATCATTATTTATGATATAAAAAGAAAGAAGAAAGAAAATATTGTAGTTTTCTATAAGATAAGGGCGACAAAGGATCACGCAGTCCATCCGATGGAAAGTGCATACCGGGGTACATAGACACCTATATCCGTCCTCGATTAACAATCAAAGTGCAGATCCATTGTCACCCCTAAAGTCGAAGAAGGAACGCTTCGTTTACAGTAGAAAATGTCTCCGGTTCTTTACACTCATCAATGAAAACACAGCAGATTAAAGCTGCCGTTTTAAGCTAGTATCCTGTGAGACGGGAATGACCACGGTCTTTGCCCGGTCGAGCTGACCCATTAGTGCTACAACCATTCTACGAGTATAGCTGCGTTGTAAATCTACCACAAACTATTTAGTAACAACAAATTACCCAGTAGATCAGCATTTTCCTAATAAAAATACAGTAAAAGCAAAATTACAGCCAGCCCACTACTAGACACAAGCCACCTCTTATTTATTGCCCTTATTTATGAATAAAATATTAATATTTTTAAGTTGAGCTTTTCAATTTATTATAATCCAATATTTAATTTACAATACAATTTGTTAAAACGGTGGTGTAAACTGGCATTATTTATTTTTTTACACACAGTCCACCTGATGGTAAGTGGTTGCTGTGGCCCATAGACATGTACATCTATCCTCGATTACGAATCAAAATGCAGATGCGTTGTCATCCATGAGGACTAAGATGGAATGCCTCGTTTCCAGTAAAAAGGTTATCCGGTTCTCTACACTCACCATACAAAACGCAGCAGCATTAAGCTACTATTTTACGCTGGTATTCTGTGAGAGCGTGGTCCTTCCCCGGACGAGCCGACCCATTCGTGCTACAACTATACTACTTATACAACTGCAGCATGGCTCTACCACGTATGAATTATACACTTACCCATCTAGCTTTTGGATATGATTTATTGTTTTCGATGTGAAAAATGCATGAATCTGATTTTCCTAAGTAAGAATATAAAATAAGAATAAAGAATAAAAAAATTCTGTTGGGTTTTTTAAATGTATGTGAAGCAATACGACGAATATCGCTGACTTTTTTACGGATGTACATCAACTTCTTCTCTACACGTCAGTAAAATTTTACTATTTTACATAAGCCTCACCCGTTATATAGAATAGAACAGAATATTTATCTTTCAATATAGATATAAGGGTATTAATGAAATTAATTTATGCTTTATGACTGGTTCGGAAAAAACCTCTGTCCTGAGAAGAACCGGCAAGAAACCCAGCGGGACTTTTATTTGACATTTATTTACAAATATTCATATGTTTTTATTTATACGTGCTAGAGCCACGCTGCAGGTATATTATGATTGTAGCTCGAATGGGTCGGCTTGACCGGGGAAGGACCACACTCTCACAGAAAACCACCGTAAAATAGCAGCTTAATACTGTTGTGTTTCGTATGGCGAGTGTAGAGATTTGAAGACCTTTTTTTACTGGAAACTGGGCATTCCATCTTAGTCCTCAGGGGTAACAACGCATCTGCATTTTGATTCTTAATCGAAGATAAATGTAGATGTCTCTGGGCCACTTCATCCACTTACCATCAGGTGGACTGTGTGCTCGTTTGTCACCCTTATTCTATTTAAAAAAATGTAATATTTTATACAAATAAATATGAAAACATTTAAAAACATCATGATAACCCCTAATAGGGTTATTATGAACCAAATCTCTTTAGTATATTAACCCATATTAAAGAATTTTTTTACGAGGGGACATACTTCTACATTGTACTATAAATTTTAACCAGATTCGGTGATACTTAAAGTCGGTTTATATTTTCTTTTTATATATTTTTTTCTTATATTATGTTTTTTGAATTTTTTCTAATATATAGAATATAAAGGAATTTATATTTTAAGGGTAATCTACTGGGTAAGATTTTTATATTTTTTTCTAATATATAGAATATAAAGAAATTTCATAGTATGTGGTTTAATTAACTACTTACTCCATCTCTTATTCAAATTTTAGACTCAATTTTCTAATTATATTGGGCACTAAATATTTTTATCGACAAATATAAAATATTTATGGTGTAAAATTTTCTTGTTCAAGAGTTTGATCTTTCTTTTAAAAGAAGTTGAAACCAATGTAAAAGACTTTGACTTAAATTTATTCAATAATTATGGTATGTAACGAAATAGAAGGATCTGTTTTGAGGTTTTCATTTATAGATTTTTTTGGACTTTTTCATTTTTTATTTTCATTTTTATACTTTTTTGACTCTAACCACTAAAGAATCAATTATTATATGTTGTTAATATAAATAAAAAGAATAATAAATTCATTAAATTTTCTTAATATATTCGCGTTTATTTTACGAATAAATAAACAGGCATGAATGCAAGTACCTTATGAATTATAAATGACATAAAATTTAATGAAAAACTATATTGAATTAAATTCTCGATGACTTCAGCGAAAATATCACAAACCTCTTTAAATCATTCATTTAATTTAACACTTTAATAAATTAAAAAGGTTAGCACTTCACAGTACACGTGCACTGTACACACGATGTCGGAGCGTGCGGCTGCCTGGTACACGTCCACCGCCCTCCACATCAGACGCGCTACTAACCGCCCTGAACTTCAGATACTCTATATCTAGTTCTAGTTCATCTCTCATACCCTTTTTACTTCCTGCTCCCGCTATACGCCTTGTAAGCACGAGCCGTCTTAGTTTAAATTTCCTGAAATGTGTTAAATGAATGGAATTAAGGAGTAGTAAAATGAAAGTAGAGTAGTATACTTATATGGCTTTATAAAGCAAAAATAATACTTTTTTACTTTTAAAATTTATAGAAAATGATTCTTTAAATAATAAAATGTGATTATTTAAAACATTTTCTTAGAATTTTTCCTAAACTCTATAAAATAGAGACTTGGAGAATGGTTGAAAGTCCAATTAGGCATTTAATCGATACGCTAAAAATAATCTACTATATGTTTAACTATAGGACAATTCTGCTATAGAACAATCTAATATAGGAATGCCTCTTATTTAGTGATTATAATGCAAAAAACATCCTTGATTAGTAATTTTTGTAATACTGGAATAACTATATTTATATGCCTTTTTGTACCTTTTGTTAAACTATGTTTTGGTTTTACGCTCTATCTGCCATTTAAAAAAAGTTTAAAATCAGTTTAAACTAGAGTCTGAACTAAAGTAGGTTTCAAAGTATGTAGTCCAAAGAATTAGAAAATATTGTCTGAACTCAAACGAAACGCATGAAATTTGACAGCAAAGGTCATATTTTGCGAAGACTGGTCACGTGGCTAAGGAACGTCTATTGAGAAAAAGAATCTCTTTAAACCATAGTTTAAACCCGAGAATACAATATAAACAAACCACACATTTTAATAAGACAGTTTAGAATCTATAAAAAATAAATGTAAGTTATTACATTTGTAAAAGTTATTGGTTACGTTTATTTTTTTTAATGGCTTGTGATGGTGACTTTCGAGAATTCATTCACGTGTCGTATAACAAGGCATATATGAAAAAGATGTTATGTCTAGATAGATGGCACTATAACCAGTTTGCTTAAGTCGGGTGTAAAATACTCAGACTGCGTACTGGTACTGCGAATGGTACCGGGCGGTCGTCAAGCGTGACGATTAAAGGCAATCCTCTGCGCAATGGGAGAGGGAAATATCCGGCAGTAGATTTTTATTGCCTGAAAAAAATGAGAATAAGTACATCACAAGTATATCACTGAGGTAGCAAGCAGTATATCACCTTTTAGGTGGTAGTAGCCGCACGTGGGGATCGATTCGGTCGGAGTAGGGCCACACTCTCACAGAATACCAGCGTGAAACAGCAAAATACTGCTGTTATGTTCGTGCAGAGGTTGTAGAAAACTGAAGACTCCTTTTACCGTTAACGAGGCATTCCATATTAGTCCTCAGGGGTGACATATTGATCGTGGTAGAGCCATGCTGCAATTATATTAGTAGTATAGTTGAATAAAACTATTATTTACGGATTTTATCGCGTTTAATTACTTTTAATTTATTTTTATTATTATCCCGACGTTTCGGGTGCTTTACAGCGCCCATGGTCACGGGGGGGACTGAGATGTTTGACGTCCCAATGTCATAGTTAGTCCGGCTACCTTCAGTTTTTTAATATTAATTTTTGGTCCGATTTACGCAAAACGAGCTTATAGTATCATGAAGTCTTGCAGTGGTATGCTTGGGTTTGGGTTTAATTTTGTTAATTATAGGATCCCAAGCAGATGGTAGCACCCAACCATCTTCTCTATTGAAATTTGGATGTTTTTTAATTTCAATAGCCTCGCGTATCATCCTTGGTAGGAATCGGTGTTCTTTTGCGAGAATTTGTGGTTTATCAAATCTAATGTAATGGTGGGGACGATCTTGAACATGTTCGCAGACTGCAGACTTCCCAGAGCGTCGGTGCTTCACATCAGCTATATGTTCCTTCACGCGGGTTTTTATAGATCTCTTTGTTTGACCTATGTAAGAGAGACCACATTCACAATCTAGCTTATACACACCTGCATCTTGTAGAGGAATATTACATTTGATGGATGGTAAAAATTGACTGATCTTCTTCAGCGGCTTGTAGTATGTCTTAATGGACGCTCGCTTCAAGATGTAGCCAATCTTGTCCGTGACTCCTCTAACATATGGTAGTAGAGCAGGCGCGCGCTCGACTGTGGCCGGCTTCACTCGTTCACTGTGACGTAGGCGCGAGACCCGAAGCTTGTTGTCTTGCAATACTTGCTTGACGTGCTGAAGCTCCGCGGCCAGATGTTTTCTGTCACAGATCCCTCGTGCTCTCTGAAACAAAGATTTACCCACGGTAGCTAACTGTGAAGGATGATGGTGAGATTCACCATTTAGATATCGGTTGGTATGGGTCTTTTTCCTATACACAGTGTGACCAATAGTGTTATCAGGATTTCGGATGACTAAAACATCTAGGAAAGCTAAAGAATTATTTGCCTCTAACTCCATTGTGAATTGTATTTTAGAGTTTATGGAGTTAAGGTGGTCTAAAAATGCAGTTACTTTGTCAGATGGTAAAATTGTGAAGCGGTACGTAGACGACACCTTCACAATTTTACCATCTGACAAAGTAACTGCACTGCACTATTGGTCACACTGTGTATAGGAAAAAGACCCATACCAACCGATATCTAAATGGTGAATCTCACCATCATCCTTCACAGTTAGCTACCGTGGGTAAATCTTTGTTTCGGAGAGCACGAGGGATCTGTGACAGAAAACATCTGGCCGCGGAGCTTCAGCACGTCAAGCAAGTATTGCAAGACAACAAGCTTCGGGTCCCGCGCCTACGTCACAGTGAACGAGTGAAGCCGGCCACAGTCGAGCGCGCGCCTGCTCTACTACCATATGTTAGAGGAGTCACGGACAAGATTGGCTACATCTTGAAGCGAGCGTCCATTAAGACATACTACAAGCCGCTGAAGAAGATCAGTCAATTTTTACCATCCATCAAATGTAATATTCCTCTACAAGATGCAGGTGTGTATAAGCTAGATTGTGAATGTGGTCTCTCTTACATAGGTCAAACAAAGAGATCTATAAAAACCCGCGTGAAGGAACATATAGCTGATGTGAAGCACCGACGCTCTGGGAAGTCTGCAGTCTGCGAACATGTTCAAGATCGTCCCCACCATTACATTAGATTTGATAAACCACAAATTCTCGCAAAAGAACACCGATTCCTACCAAGGATGATACGCGAGGCTATTGAAATTAAAAAACATCCAAATTTCAATAGAGAAGATGGTTGGGTGCTACCATCTGCTTGGGATCCTATAATTAACAAAATTAAACCCAAACCCAAGCATACCACTGCAAGACTTCATGATACTATAAGCTCGTTTTGCGTAAATCGGACCAAAAATTAATATTAAAAAACTGAAGGTAACCGGACTAACTATGACATTGGGACGTCAAACATCTCAGTCCCCCCCCGTGACCATGGGCGCTGTAAAGCACCCGAAACGTCGGGATAATAATAAAAATAAATTAAAAGTAATTAAACGCGATAAAATCCGTAAATAATAGTTTTATTCAATGTGTAGTGTTCGCGTAAATTTAAGAAATCATTATGTGAACCAGTACGGACTGGTAATAGCAAATAAAATTCGCCGATTAGAAGATCTTAAAACCAAGCGCGCAAGATGTATAACATCTTTAAATTTCTTGAAGAAATGCAGAGACCATAATCTCATTCCTACGTGTGTCAAAATATCAACAAAGAAGGACATTCGAGAAAGCGCTAAGATCTTAAATCAGGCAAGTAAAAAGTTGTTACGGACGGTGATTCAGCAGAAACGGTTCGATTTACATTTCGTAAACAACACCATAGACAATTTGTCCAGTGAACTAAAGACAATTTTAACGACATTTGATTTTAATAATTGCATCGAAACTTTAAACAAACGAGAAACATCAAAATACAATGAATGCAAAAATAAACAAATAGAAAAATATCAAAAATTAACGATCAAATCAAATGCCAAACATCCAAGTCAACGCCAGAACAATAAACAACCGTTGACCATAGACACAAACTATAAACAACGCACTGTCTATAACTTGTCAAAACATACACTGGACGAACCGACAATGAAAGTATTAGCGAAGGGAATGAACTTCGCATTAACTCCGCGTAAAATCCCGTACGAAGAAATTATCTGCAGTGTTGAGGATTGTCTGTTTAAGAATAATATCGGTAAGGAAGATTTGGAGGCCATACGTCAAGATATTTCGTCCTTGTTACGTCGTAGTTCAGTGCCGAAACCAAACCTTCCTAAAGACGAATATACAGCGCTAAATAACTTACGGAACAGACCAGAACTCACGATTCTCCGCGCGGATAAAGGAAATGCTACGGTAGTAATGGACGCGTCGGAATATAATTTTAAAATACAACAACTTTTATCGGACGAAAGTACATATAAAAAGGTCAAAACAGACCCTACAACCAACACGCTTAAAACAACTAGCGATTTAATAAAGAAATACTCCGAAAAATTAAATCTCGACGTGAATTCGCTAATACCATCATGTGTCAAACCACCGAGGTTGTATGGGTTACCGAAGATACATAAACCAAACGCTCCACTACGTCCCATAGTGAGCCAGATCGATTCACCAACTTATAAGCTGGCACAATACTTAGCAAAAATACTATCACCACTAAGAGGACATACCAGAGCACACACAAAGGATTCATACCATTTTGTGAGTGAGATAAAAGACCTACATCTCGCTAACAATGAAACTATGGTCAGTTTTGATGTTCAGTCACTATTTACATGCCTACCTATTGTGGACTGCATCTCAATTGTAACTAGGAAGCTAGAAGAAAATAACATGCCTCAAGAATATGCAATACTACTTGAACATTGCCTCACATCTGGCTATCTATTGTGGAAGGAGGAGTTCTACAAGCAAGTAGATGGTGTGGCGATGGGCTCACCTGTGTCTCCCATAGTCGCCGACATATTCATGGAGGACTTTGAGGAGAAAGCCCTTCTTACTGCTCCTGTAAATCCAAGGTTCTACAAGCGGTACGTAGACGACACCTTCACAATTTTACCATCTGACAAAGTAACTGCATTTTTAGACCACCTTAACTCCATAAACTCTAAAATACAATTCACAATGGAGTTAGAGGCAAATAATTCTTTAGCTTTCCTAGATGTTTTAGTCATCCGAAATCCTGATAACACTATTGGTCACACTGTGTATAGGAAAAAGACCCATACCAACCGATATCTAAATGGTGAATCTCACCATCATCCTTCACAGTTAGCTACCGTGGGTAAATCTTTGTTTCAGAGAGCACGAGGGATCTGTGACAGAAAACATCTGGCCGCGGAGCTTCAGCACGTCAAGCAAGTATTGCAAGACAACAAGCTTCGGGTCCCGCGCCTACGTCACAGTGAACGAGTGAAGCCGGCCACAGTCGAGCGCGCGCCTGCTCTACTACCATATGTTAGAGGAGTCACGGACAAGATTGGCTACATCTTGAAGCGAGCGTCCATTAAGACATACTACAAGCCGCTGAAGAAGATCAGTCAATTTTTACCATCCATCAAATGTAATATTCCTCTACAAGATGCAGGTGTGTATAAGCTAGATTGTGAATGTGGTCTCTCTTACATAGGTCAAACAAAGAGATCTATAAAAACCCGCGTGAAGGAATATATAGCTGATGTGAAGCACCGACGCTCTGGGAAGTCTGCAGTCTGCAAACATGTTCAAGATCGTCCCCACCATTACATTAGATTTGATAAACCACAAATTCTCACAAAAGAACACCGATTCCTACCAAGGAATACGCGAGGCTATTGAAATTAAAAAACATCCAAATTTCAATAGAGAAGATGGTTGGGTGCTACCATCTGCTTGGGATCCTATAATTAACAAAATTAAACCCAAACCCAAGCATACCACTGCAAGACTTCATGATACTATAAGCTCGTTTTGCGTAAATCGGACCAAAAATTAATATTAAAAAACTGAAGGTAGCCGGACTAACTATGACATTGGGACGTCAAACATCTCAGTCCCCCCCGTGACCATGGGCGCTGTAAAGCACCCGAAACGTCGGGATAATAATAAAAATAAATTAAAAGTAATTAAACGCGATAAAATCCGTAAATAATAGTTTTATTCAATGTGTAGTGTTCGCGTAAATTTAAGAAATCAGTAGTATAGTTGTAGCAGGAATGGGTCAGCTCGACCGGGGAAGGGTCACGCTCTCACAGAATACCAGCGTAAAATAGTAGCTTAGTGATGCTGCGTTTTGTATGGTGAGTGTAGAGAACCGGAGACCCTTTTTACTGGAAACGAGGCATACCATTTTAGGCCTTACGGGTGACAACGCATCTGCACTTTGATTCGTAATCGAGAATAGATGTAGATGTCTCTGGGCCACAGCAACCACTTACCATCAGGTGGACTGTGTGCTCATTTATGACCCTATCCTATAAAAAAAACAACGCATATGTATTTTGATTCTTTAACTAATGATAGATGTAGATATGTATGAGCCGTAGAAGACGCTTATCATCAGATAACTCGTTACATAAAGGGTTTGACGGCTCCATAGCGCAGTGGCTTATCAATGAGTGGCTGCGCTAGGGGCCGCGGGCTCGAATACCGCACGAAAAAAGTATTTGTATGGCCTACAAACAATTGTGGTCTGGATGTTTGTCCTTCAGCAATGTATGTTTATAAATTGCCTCCACGGTACAATAGCAAAACCTAGCGTGGGAGTAACATTTAAAAAAAAACTTGTGAGTTCGTTTGTCACCCTTATTCTATAGTAAAGAGGTATTTTAGGTTATTTAATGCATAGTTATTAATAATGAGACTCGCTATAACATTAATATTCTCCGAAATGGCGTAACAACTAAAATATTGAAACCCTGTCCTGAGCTAAGCCGCTAAAACTTAACACAACTACACCCTTAAACATTTTCTAGAATCTCAAGCCTAGCATGTAGCATTTGGATATGTTCCAGTGGTTTGCGGCGGGCGTTTGTTGTAGTAAATCTTGGTGAGGAGTTGGGCGTGCGGTGAAACCGCGGTAGAGACGGGAAGTATTGCTATTGTTATTTGAAATAATATTAATGACACTGAAAACTATGCAAACGTGTACATTCATTCTATTCTATTCAAAATATACAGTATTAATTTTAATATTTATATTTAAATAATTCATATAGGAAAATTAGCATGATATAATGGACATAAGCTTGTTACTCAATAAGATGAAATTATAAAAGCAATACAGTTAGAAACGGTGAAAAATATTTCTTAGAATCTCTATTAAATTAATTTGTATTTGCACAAAAACAGTTAAGTAAGTATATTAAAGTATTTATAAATATAAAAAATAAATAAAAAATGTACGATTATAGATAATGTAAACGAGAACAATTTCTGCCATAAAAACTGATGATTAATAAATTGGCAGACTAAAGCTTGTAATATATTGTACGATTTTTATTTTTTTTAAAACTACGACACAAAATAATCTGGGTTTTTCTGTAAAGAAATTTTCAGTATCAGCCCGGTGTCAGAAAGTTGCGGCATTGGACAGCACCTATATCCTGCAGCAAATCTGGTGACACATCAGGTTCTTCTGTTGTGTCAGATTTCCTTTACATTGAATTGAAGTAGAGAGCGCACCTGTATTGCGCACACACTGATCGAAATTCGGTCTGGAGGACATTATTACATATTTTAATAAATATAGAATAAAATTACAAGGCAGTGCCACAACCTTCATCACCATAAAAAATTTGTAAACAGTCCAATACTTGTCACGGACCTGTCTCATGCACCGGCAGTAATTGCCATATGTTATTATCAATATATTGAGGTTTAGCGATCGTATTAACAGCCGCCTTACAGCAGCTCCTGCACCGGATTGCTAATTGCATAGTCCTTGCCAACAATGTTATAAATTGATCCGTTTATTAAATACTATAATTTATTTTATTACGACATAATTTATTAATCTACTTCAGATTTTACGCTCAATCCCATACTCCTATTGCTTTATTTTATGTTATCTTACACTTAATAAGAGACTTGGGTAAAAAATATATATCGAATATATTTTATATCGTCGGTATTTCAAATCGCGGTATATCTCGGTATATGTTGTATGAAACATTAAGCAACAAAAGCATTATATCGACATTTATCACACAATATATTACCACAAATTATGCCATAAAGACATCGATAAATTTCCATATACTTATATAATCAAAGTAGTAGCATTAGCTACTCCTCGATTGCAAAAACTGTAAACTCCGTATAGGAGACCTGCCAAACATGGCAACTATGGCGACGAATAACAATCTCATCAAAGCCTTATGTGTTTCAAAGCTATCACTTAACAGCGCGATTTAAAATACTATAGCGACATCTATTGACGCCGTTGTAAAACGTATCGCGAACTCTTAATGCAGTGGCGTGGCGGTATAATATCATAACGTGGGCGTCGTAAGAGGTGACAGAGGGAAATGAAACAGGAGATGGGCAGCAGCGTCTTCCCAATAACTACTAAAAATAAAAATAAAATGCGATCGCTAAGCCGTTTGTCAAGCGTGGCAGATATAAGCATATATAAGGTATAAGACAAATATCCACCCCCTCTCCCCCTCCTATGAGGCAATCTATGGGGAAAGCCTGTGTTCAGCAGTGGGCTTTAGGCTGTAACGGCAACGGTAATCCAGTTGAGTACACCAATACGAGGTGAGCTCATTCATCCAATACAAACCGATTTAAGAAATATTCATTATCTTGATAGCAAGAGCTGGCAGTTTTAAGTCAAGGAACCAATATAATGTCATATAGGTGTATGCAAATAGTCCTAAAATGTTATTTCAATCTTTTGAAAAATTTACTTAATAATATGTTTGCTCACACAAGATATATGACGAGATTCAGCGTGCCATGAAATTAAAATGGATCCATGTAAGCGAGCATTATACTTTCTCTATGGATACGTCAAATGGAGGTCATTTGAGATAAAATTGCAAATTTGAATTTAGCAAGCTGTAATTTCGTTTATTCTTCTTTAATAAATTAAAAAATAATATAATCCAACGGAAATTTATGCTTAATATTTTTTAATGAAAAATTTACAGTTGTTTTTAGTGACAAGTAATTTTCCATACAAATATCAAAACTATTTTTGATATTTTGATATTTTCCTTTTTGAGTTTTCCCTCCATAACGCTGGCTTTTACAAATAACTAAAAACGGTTTTTAAAATTAGTTAAATCACATGATAATATTCGTAAAAGTAATTTTATTCGACGTAAAATGCTCGCGTAATTATAATTTATTAGTTTTATTATAAAAAAAAATTAAATTATTAAACATTTCTACAATTTAAAAAAAATCAGTGAATTGCCCAGTACTAGTTAAGTATACATAATTCATAAATTGATTGTATCAATCATAACGATTTTTTTTATAAATTCAATTGCTTTCCAGCCAGTATTAATCCAAGAAACAAATTTAAATGAAATAAAAAAAAACTTCATAATCCTGCAATTTTCGATAATTAATTTTCCTTGCAAATTTTGAAAATATTTTAAATATTTTCCTGTTTTTTCCCGCAACCATGGCTACTACAAATTACTTACGACGGGTTTAAAGATAAGTTAAACCACACTTAATTATGAACTGTGATTTCCAATGCCTAATTAGTATACGCTAAAAATATTTCGAAGCAATGTAAATCCACCTATACGCACTATAATAAATAGTAGTACTAACGTACTCCACGCTAGTACTGTTATTTATTCTGTGACTGGAGTAGCTTGCTCCATAATCCTCTCAGAAATGATAGAAGACCTATGCTTGACCTGACATAAATAAAGGCGTTGTATGTACAATAGGCAACGTTTTCATATTTTTTATTAATAATTTTACTCCGTTTTCTGTAATTCTGTCTGTCTGTTTTAAATAGTTTTCATTTCACATTTGAAGTTGAGAGTCCTCAAATAAATATCAAATTAAATTCAAACCTATTGATAATAATTATAAATTTCCTATTCTCTTTAAAATGTACACCACTCAAAATTACGATTATGTACTTATATTTCTCTAGCTTGCTAGACTACGAATAACATTTAAAAGTAGCGGGTGTGAATAAATAAACCATTGAAGGTATTTAAAATACATTTCTTTAAGAGCTGTGTGTTTACGCACGCACCAGGTGCATCGCAGCCAAATGCACCCGTTTTCTGACAATATTTTATAATTTAAATCATATGCCACAAAATCTATGGGCACCATGAAATAAAAGGCATTCATCTGGAAAATTGTCGTACTTAAATTGGAAGGTTATGCTTCATTGTAATTATTCATAATAACTCGTAAATATTGACTTTAAATGGCTACTAAAACTCCCATAAACTTAAAGAAATACTACGTAATTAAAAGTTAATTTAAAAATGACTAAACACGAATTAGTCATGAACTGTGATGATTTTAAATAAAATACTTCTTCTAGTCCTGAAATAATTGTATTTTCATACGTCTGCGAAATTTTAGATTATTCAGACGAGCGGAAGTTGATGAAAACTAAATTATAAAATTCCATTACATTTATACATACATATAGATTAAACTAATAATGAAAATAACATGCATCAACTACAATATCTCACAAGGATGTTGTTGATCCTTGTGAGAATAGTAGGTCATAGTCATACCGTATTTTTTGCAAAATTTAGGATTAATCAGACGTCTAGAAATGGGTGAAAACAGAATCATAAAATTCTATTATATTTATAGACATACACACAGACATACAAGTCAAGTTAATAAAAGAAATAAAATCAAAAATAAAACAACACATTGATTAACCTCGTGAGAGCACTAGGTAACACTCATTAAAAAAAATATTGTATTGTATATATGTCTGCAAACTTTTTGATATTACAACTCTATGCACGCTCGTTACTATACAGTAAGTCTTTAGTAAAGAGTGTTTGACGGATCGTGTAGCATAGCATACATCATAGCAAATACGGTGTTGTATTGTAATGTCCCTAGTTGCGGACGTTTAAGTTACACATGAAACGAGTTGACACGCCGCACGCCCCGTTCCACGTTTTCCATTAAGATTTTAAGCTTAGAGACTTACAGTAAAGCACCTTAAAAAATTGTCAACATAAATATTCGCCGTGATAGCTCAGATGGTTAGCGCTCGCTATAAATTACACAGTTCGCGAGAAACACGGGTTCGAACCCCGCCGGCACCAATGCCATTTATAATTGCAATTTTAATTGCCTGAAAACCTACTGGTCTGAGATATAAGAAAAATATATTTCGAAGACACATGTTAGACACAAGTTTGCCAACACGCATTAGGGTAACGCGGCGGATATTTTCTTTCCCTAAAACCTCTCAGAAGTAAAACGAAGCCTGTGCACAGCAGTGGGACGATTGGAGGCTGTGAGCTGCCGGGCTAGCATGGGCAGGGGATAAAAATTTTATCCACCGATTATATCCACTGACAAGGGATAAAGTTGTCTTATCCATATGTCAAAGCTTTATCCACCCTGCGAGCATGGGCCTATGGTGGGTATAATATCGACAGTAGAAAAACTTATCCCCGCGCACAGATAATATACCATAGTATAAAGCTATAAAATACACTAGCTATAAACTAGTTTTAAGATTAAGTAGATTTACATTAACTTATATTTTCTTTTACCTTTTGTTTATCATATTGCTAAACTGTTAATAATTTTTTTTAAACAATATGTCATTTATAGTATTTGTTATATTTATTTTAAGCGTATTTCTGCCTTGTTTTTATTTTTTCTATTATTATAATTCTATCTTTATTTTCTTTTGTATAATATTTTAGTTAAGTATACATTGTTTTTATCAAATCGCAGGTATTAATTCGCTTGTGAAACCTTTTATTAAAAAATATGTGTCTAGAATTAAGCCAATTCTGAAACTGGACAATACAGACCCTTTGGAGGTGGTGTAAGCTCTTGAGGAAATTAAAAAAATAGCCCTGTAATTACTGCCATTATAAGAAAATTACAAAATACATGAAAATTGATGTCTACTCTAAGTCACAAAGATTTAATTTAAATTGAAAACGATGAAGCATGAAGAATAAAAATGTAATGATTTCAAACAAAACAAGGAATAAATAATTTTATAATCATGAGTATTGTATTATTTGTATTCCTAATATTATGTATATTAGTCTTTAAAATATTTTGCAAGCTTTGCTAAAGAATTAACATATTTCTTAATTTAAACCTTTGAATTGTAACTTTATTTTAAAACGTTATAATACTTACCTAAAATATAGTATAGACCGATTCTATTATCATTAAATATGACTTGACCATGGACTCGCCTGGGTGTTGTTGACACAACCTATGTAATTTAATCACGGCATTGAGCTATTGAGACTCAATAACTCAATGTTTAAGGAGTGACTACAATCTGAAAGGTTGTAGAATCTTTAACCGGGACGACTATAGTCTCATGGGACCACCTTTAAGTGGCACACATGCATTACAGTTATTTTTTGGGGAAAGGGGAATACTAGATTAATATAATACCTACGACTATTCTCTATTTGGAAAAAAACTTGATTATTAGGTTTTTTAATTTAAATTAGAATTGTAGACAGCCCTTTCCTTGTACTAAACCCCAGTATGGGATGGTAGGTGAAATATATCAACATGGGTGCAGTCAATAGCCCTAAGAATATCTGGCAGACCATGCTCTGCTAGGTATCCTCTAGCTACATTTTGCCTTGCTTTTTATATGCCCGGAAATGACATTCATTTCAGTATTAGTCAAAAATAAAATGAAAGAAGTAGATGCACTGAAACTTGTATTTACCTACACAAGAGGCTAATTAAAGTATATTGCTCCACACATTCTAATGATGGTCCCAATAACTTGGGTCAAGTATTTGCTGATTATTTGTTGTTTGAACAACAGCCATGCCATGGTCTTGAATCGTACCTCTCTAGTAGGTGACTACCATCCGCCAAGAGACTGAAATATGTAAACTACCTACCTAGAAAAAATATTAAGATAAGTTACATAAGCCACATGTATTGATTGCAAATATACGATGTTTTTGGACTAGGTGGTTGTAATAGATGCTTACTTCAATATGCACTGGTAGTCCACCCACAGGCTCATAGAGTTCTTTACACAAATACAAAACAATCTTTGAGCATCCGAAACCGGCGTAGAAATTCGTTGTCGGAGAATTCCAATCGATTAAGTATTCTGATCACGTATCGATCGCTGATGTAATTTTCTTTCTTGTTTTTCAATTTCTGACACGAAAATGTAGTTGCATTAGGCTCGAGACATCTTTTTTGTTTTAAAATGGTTTGAAGATAAACTTAAACCCATGTCCGCGAAAGAGGATAACATTGTCCCCTTCAAATGTCAAAAAGGGATAATTTTTTCTCTTTCTCTTGGCGTCATGCTACGGGCGAGGAGATATGTGTCTACTCGTTATGTCAAACGGTGATATATTATAGAGATAAGATAATTTTATCTCTTGTCAGTGCATATAATCGGGGGATATAATTTTTGTCTCTTGCCCATGCTCGCAGGGTGGCTAAAACTAAGCAAGGGATAAAAATTTTATCCCTTCCCCGGGGATATATGCTCTCCGGCTCATGCTAGCCCGGCAGTGACTTTAACGAAGAGAAATAAATAGTTTCAAGTGTTATGAACCAATCCGTGTTAGACATACTGTAATATATTTAATTATTATTAGCATTATTTACTATTTGCTAATCTAATAGAAACTTTATGCTCAGCCTCAGTTCTGCCCTGCTAATGTTTCACGGTATCTCTTACTCATTAACAAGGTAAGCAGCGATAGCTACTCCTCGTTTTCAAAAACTCTTAACTCCGTATAGGAGTCCCACCTAGAGCTATAGGCGACGTTAGTATATTCTTAATATTACTTATGTGTTTCAAAACTTTCACTTAATAGCACGATTTATAATACCACAGCGACATCTATAGACAGACTTATAAAAAAACTTGCGTAAAATAAATTACGAACTCATGCGCTGGCGGTGTAAGAATGTTTCACCACTCCGTACTTCGATCTATACTATAATTGATCGAAGACTCCATATCACCCCGTGGGTGGCAGAAACATCTTCCTAAAATAACTACTAAAAATAAAAATTGCTAACCCGCTAGCCAAGCGTGGCAACTAAGACAAATATCCCCTCTATGAGGCAATCTATGGGAGGTCTATGTTCAGCAGTGGACTGTAACATGCTGTAACTGTAAAGGGTAATGCAGTTCAAATTGTACACAAATAGGAGATAAATTCAATATAAACTTATTTAAGAAAATTTTAAAAGTTGATTGTATTAATCATTACGAATGTTTTTTTTTTTTTAATTTCAATTACTTTCCAGACAGTTTTAATTCACGAAACAAATTTAAATAAAATAAAGGTGTAGTATGCAATAGTCCTTGAATGTTATTTCCGTCTTTTGATTTATTTTAAAAATATCTCTACTCACACAAGATATATTGATGAGATTCAACGTGCCATGAAATTAAAATGGATCTATGTGAGCGAGAACTATATTTTCTCTGTGGATACGTTAAATGGAGATCATTATAAATTTAACATCAAAAATATTTTAGATATTTTCCTGTTTTCTCCGTAACCCCGGCGTCTACAAATTACTTAAATCGGGTTTTAAAATAAGTTAAATCACACGTGATAACAATGGTAAAAATAGATTTATTCAATGTAAAATGTTCGCGTAATTCTTGTATTTAATAATTTATTTCGAAAAATTATTTACAAAAAATTATTAAAATTTTCCACAATTTCAAAAATTCCACAAGTTCTTTTTATTAATTAAAAAATTGGTGGACAATCCACGGTCGTTTCTAGTGTTTATTTTATTTTCTGAAAAATCAAAATCGCGAAATTTTCGACCAGTAACTTACCTTACAAATAACAAAAATATATTAGATATTTTCCTGTTTTCTTCGTAACCATGGCTACTACAAATTACTCAAATCGGATTTTTTTTTTTTTTTTTTTATAGAAGAGGGGGCAAACGAGCATGCGGCTCACCTGATGTTAAGTGACTACCGCCGCCCATGATCAACCGCAACACCAGGAGAATTGCGGGTGCGTTGCCGGCCCTTTAGAAAGGAGTAAGCTCTTTTCTTGAAGGTCCCCAGGTCGTATCGGTCCGGAAAAATCGCCGGTGATAAACTATTCCACAGAGAGGTTGTACGTGGAAGAAAGCTCCTTGTGAAACGTACAGTGGTGGACCGCCAAGCATCCAGATGGTGTGGATGGTATCGGGACGTTTGCCGTGTCGTGCGTTCACGAAATTTGGCGGCTGGGATTAATCCGAACAATTCCTCAGAGCACTCCCCGTGATAGATGCGATAAAATACGCAAAGAGATGCAACATCTCTTCGCAACGCCAGTGAATCGAGCCGATCGGAAAGCACTCGGTCGTCGACGATTCGAGCCGCTCTGCGCTGGATGCGGTCAAGTGGAAGGAGCTGGCACTGGGGAGCCCCAGCCCAGAGATGGGAACAGTATTCCATGTGCGGTCGAACCTGCACCTTGTAAAGTTGCAGGCGGTGTGCCGGCATGAAATACTGCCCCGCTCTGCTGAGCACGCCAAGCTTTTTAGAGGCCAATTTGGCCTTCCCCTCCAAGTGACCACGAAACTGCACGTCACTCGATATGTCGACGCCGAGGATTCCGATACTGGCTGAGGCAACAAGGGGAGTGCCTTGAAACTGAGGGGATACGACAAAGGGGTTCTTTTTAGCGGTTAACGCGCAAACTTGTGTCTTCTGGGGGTTAAACTGGACTAGATTTAGTCGTCCCCAATCCGAGACTCTGTTCAGCAAAGACTCGACTTCAGACACAAGTTTGTCCCGGCACTCGGAGACGTTTTCCCGAGAAATATTGGCTCGGCCGGTGTAAAGAGCATCACCAGTGCTGTCATCTGCATAGCAATGAATGCTACGGGTATGCAACATATCATTGATATGCAGAAGAAACAGCGTTGGCGATAGCACGCAGCCCTGTGGAACACCAGCATTAATAGGCTTGCAATCGGAGCTTGCACCGTCTACAACGACCTTGATGCTCCGATCTGCAAGAAAGCTGGTGATTTTAAGATAAGTTAAGTCACGCGTGATACTATTTGTAAAAGTAGTTTTATTCAGTGTAAAATGTTCGCGTAATTGCTCTATTTATAAATTTTATCGTTAAAATTTCCATAATTTAAAAAGAATCGGGAAACTGCGCAATACAAGTTAAAGTATATAGTATCGAGATCCATGTAAATAGGTTAGAAAATTTTTTGTACCTGCGGAATTAGATTGAAATATTTTGTGCATGTAACAGTTGCAATTATTTTTTTATAATATTTGAGTAGCAGAAGAGTTGACATTTGCATTAGTATCTGCAACTAAATTTCGTCGAAAAAGCGTTGACATTCGTGAGGACTAAGATGCAAAGTTACATAAATTGCAATTATAATAACTCTATTCCCCTTATAACCGGAATACAACAGTGGGTTGAAGGACCGAGGGACTCCAGCATGGACTCCAGAAAAGAATTCCCAACTCATTGTAAACAATAGTAAGCTAATTAATGTATGAATGTATGTACCACAGCTGAGAACAGCCCTTCGCTCATTTCTGAGAGGAATCTCCACCGGCACAAAGGTCAAGTTAACTCTAGTAACAAAATATTTTTATTCAAAATTGATCTGTACAAAGCATTTTTTAAAGCAAAAAGCATATAGCCAAAAACTACAGACGCTAAATCTTGTGAGGAAGATGCTGCGAGAACTAAAAGATGGGTTAAAATATTTTGCTCCCGAAAACTTATAAAGTTGTTATTTGAGATAGAAACAAGAAAGGTAACTGTAATTTCCAGTGCCTATTTAGCATACGCTTAAAATATTTTGAAGCAAAGTAAATCCACCAATACGAACTATAATAAATAATACCATCTACTAACGCAGTCCACGCTAGTACTGTTATTTATTCTGTGACTGAAGTTAGCTTGCTCCATAATCCTCTCAGGAATGATAGAGGATCTATGCTTGGCATGTCGCAAATAAACGAATTATTTTAAACAATAGGCAACTTTTACACATTTTTTAATAAGAATTTTACTCGGTTTTCTGAAGCTGTCTTAAATAGTTTTAGTTTTACATTTGAAGTTGAGAGTCCTCAAATAAATAACAAATTAAATTCAAACCATCATCATCATCATCGTCATTACAGCCCTTCACAAGTCCACTGCTGAACAAAGGCCTCCCCCAAGTAACGCCACAAAGCACGGTCCTGAGCCATCTGCATCCATCGACTTCCTGCATGTCTTACCAGGTCGTCACTCCATCTAGTGGAGGGTCGCCCCACACTATGCCTACCGGTGCGAGGCTGCCACTCGAGAACCTTTCTTCCCCATCGGTTATCGGTTCTTCGAGCTATATGGCCAGGCCATTGCCACTTCAGCTTACTAATCCGTTGGGCTATGTCGGTCACTCTGGTTTTACTGCGGATATCCTCATTTCTGAGTCTATCACGCAGAGAAACTCCGAGCATAGCATCGCTGAGCGACCTTGAGTGTCCTCATACGGCCAGCAGTGAAGGACCACGAAGTGAAATTCATACGAAAAATAAAAAAAAATAAACACTCACGCCTGTCACCCAGAGGGGTAGGCAGAGACTACAGACTTCCATTTGGCACGATCCTGACACACCTCTCTTGCCTCCTTCACATCCATACACCTACGCATACATGCTCGTCGGTTAAGGGTACTCCTAATTTGGCCCGTTTTTAATAAATCGCCAATTTGGTCGATAAATTTTCGCCTAGGACGTCCCTTTCCGACTCTGCCATTCACTTCTGCAACATAAATTTTCTTTGTCAGTCTTTCCTCTTTTTGATACGAATCGATTATAATTATGAATTCCCTATTCTCTTTAAAAGGAACACTACTCAAAATTACGATTATTTATAATTTTTGCAGCTTGTGAGAATACGAATAACATTTTGAAGTAGCGGGTGTGATTTAATAAACCATTGAAGGCATTTAAAATATATTTCTTCAAGAGCTGTGTTTTTGCCCACGCACCAGGTGCACCGCACCCAAATGTGAATAAATTTGAAGGTTATGCTTCATTGTAAATATTCATAATTACCCGTAAATATTGACCTTAATAAAGTACTAAAATTCTTTTAAACTTAAAAAAATACCGCGTAAGTAAAATTTAAGTTAAAAATAACTAAACACCATTACATCTATTCTATACATACATACATATAGATTAAACTAATAATAAAAATAACATGCATCAACTACTACATATCACAAGGAACACCACAGCTATGTGGTGATCCTTGTGAGAATGGTCGGCCATCTTCATACAAAATGGTCATTGGCTATTAATACGTATGCAAAATTTAAGATTATTCAGATGTCTGAAAATAGGTGTAAACTGAATATAAAATTCCATTACATTCATACACACATAGATACGTACAAGTCAAACTAATAAAAACAAAAAAGACTAAAAACTAAAACAACACAATGATTGACCATGTGAGAGCACTAGGTAACACTCATAGTCAAAAAATATTGTATTGTATGCAAACTTTTTGATATTACAACTGTATGCACGCTCGTTACTCTAAAGTAATTCTTCAGTAAAGAGCGTTTGGTGGAGCGTGTAGCATAGCGTACAGCATAGCAAATACCTATTTGCGGTCGTTTAAGTTGTACAGGAAATGAGTTAACACGCCGCACGCTCCGTACAACGCTATCCATTAAGACTTTAAGCTTAGAGACTTACAATAAAGCACCCTAAAAAATTGTCAACATATTAGCTGTGATAGCTCAGATGGTTAGCGCTCGCTGTACTGCTGCTACACTGTTACACAGTACGCGAGAAACCCGGATTCGATCCCCGCCGGCACCAATGCAATTTATAATTGCAATTTTATTTGCCGATTTATCACGTGCTCGGCGGTGAAGTAAAACATCGTGGGAAAACCTACAGGTCTGAGATATAAGAAAAAAAATTTCCGAAGACACATGAAGTTCGCCAACACGCATTAGGGCAACGCGGCGGACATTTTCTTGCCTTAAAACCCTCTCAGAAGTAAGATAAAGCCTGTGTCCCGCAGTGGGACGTATGGAGTCTGTGACTTTAATGAAGAGAAATAAATAGTTTCAAGTGTTAGGAACCGATCCGTGTTAGATATACCGTAATTTGTTAGACATGTGTCAATCATGCGTGATTCATTCCTTTGAGCAGGTACTCTTAAAAGAATTGATGGTTCATTCATTTGTTTTGAATGTACCAGTACAATTACATCCAGTACAAGTACATTTTTAACCCGCGATTTTTTTGAATTGTGAATAACCCGCAAACCGACTGAATCCCGAATGGTCTGAATAAAATAGCGCTCAGTACGCTACGGTACAGTACGGTACGCTCCTAGTCAATAGTCATATATCTTATCTCATATTTTTTACTTAATGACAAGGTAGTAGCGATAACTACTCCTCGCTTTCCAAAAACTAAACCTATGATGATCAAGTCATATTTGCGTCATCGGCAGCTGAGTTGCAAATGATGGTTACATTAATGAACTGGGAATTAAAAGAAAGGGGAATGAAAGTGAACGCATGTAAGACGAAAGTGAGGGTTTTTGAAAGAGAAGAAAGCAAAACGGTATGTGAAATAAGAATAGAAGGAGAGTTTATTGAGCAAGTGGATGAGTTTGTGTAATTGGGATGTGTATTTAGCAGGGATGGTAGATATGATAGGGATATAGAACGACGAGTAAATGCAGGGAATAGAGTGAATGGGGCACTACACTCTATTATGAAGAACCAGAATGTGTCAAAACAGGCACGTATGGTAATTCATAATGCTGTGTTAGTCCCTACTTTAATGTATGGTAGTGAAAGCTGGGTGTGGCAGAAGAAGCACGAAAGTAGAATAAATGCTGTAGAAATGAGGTCTTTAAGGAATATGCTAGGGTTGAATCTGAATGACAGGGTGAGAAATTGCGTGATAAGAGATAAATGTGGTATGCAAGATGATGTTATGACCAGGATTAAGAAAGGAATGCTTCGGTGGTTTGGTCATGTGGAAAGAATGAATGAGGAAAGAGTGACAAAGCAAATTTATATGACAGATGTGAACGGCCGAGTCGGGAAGGGACGCCCTAGGAAAAAGTTTATCGAACAAATTGGCGATATTTTGAAAATGGGCCACGTTAGAAGTACCCTTAACCGACGAGCATGTATGCGTAGATATGTATATGGATGTAAAAGAGGCGAAAGAGGTATGGCAGGATCGTGCCAAATGGAAGTCCGTGGTCTCTGCCTACCCCTCTGGGTGACAGGCGTGAGTGTTTATGTTATGATTTATTTAATGATAATTTTCAACCATTTTATATAAGTATAAGATAGGTAAAAGTTTAATTTTGTAGCAAATAAATGTTACAATCCCTATTTTAGTTTTAGACATGTTAAGTAAGATGAAATTGTGTATTGTTAGGAATGAAACTTAAGAATATGCAAATTTATTAAATATTGTTTTATTTATATATTTATGCCATATATCGTCGATTGTTATTAGAACCTAGAAAGTCAATAAGTTTTAGTTCGATAAAATGACTTTATTACCTATAGCATGTAGTGGATGGCGCTATTCTCAAATTTTCGCTTCCCAATGGATCTTACAGAGTACTGGAGCCTGAAATGATCCATTTGAATGATCGATCCGAATGTACCAGTACGCGTGACGAAATGAACTAGAATGATTCGGTCGCTAGAAACGAATGATAGTTCTACGCTCATTACGCTACGGTACAGTACGGTACACTCCTAGTCATATATCTTATCTCATATTTTTTACTAATGACAAGGTAGTAGCGATAACTACTCCTCGTTTTCAAAAACTCTTAACTCCGTATAGGAGTCCTACCAAGCGTGGCAACTATAGGCGACATTGCTAGTTTCTTAACATTAGCTTACGTGTTTCAAAGCTATCACTTAATAGCACGATTTAAAATACCACAGCGACATCTATTGACACAATTATAAAATAACTTGTGTAAAATAAATTACAACTAATGCGCTGGCGGTGTAAGAATGTTCACCACTCCATACTTCGATCAATACTATAATTGTGGCAGCAGCGTCTTCCTAAAATAACTACTAAAAATAAAAATAAAACTACGGTTGCTAACCCGCTAGCCAAGCGTGGCAACTAAGACAAATATCCCCTGTATGAGATCTATGGGAGGTCTATATTCAGCAGTGGACTTTAACAGGCTGTAAAGGTAACGGACGGTAATGCAGTTGAAATTGTACACAAATACGAGATAAAATTCAATATAAACTTATATAAAAAATTTTTAAAAATTGATTGTATCAATCATTACGAATGTTTTTTTTTAATTTCAATTGCTTTCCAGGCACTATTAATTCAAGAAACAAATTTTAGAAAACTTCAAAATTAATTTACAAATTTAATTTTAATTTACCTTACAAATTTCGAAAATATTTTAGATATTTTCCTGTTTTCCCCGTATCCAATGCTACTACAAATTAATTAAGACGGATTTTAAGATAAGTTAAATCACACGTGATTATATTCGTAAAAATAGTTTACGTCAATTTAAAATATTCGTGTAATTATGATATTTATACATTTTATCGTAAAAACTTCCACAATTTAAAAAAATCGGAAAACTGCGCAACACTAATTAGTTTAAGTATATAGTATCGAGGGCCATGTAACTAGGTTAGAAAATTTTGAAGTTTTAAATAATCTAGTCTAACATTTTTTTTACCTGTGAAATTAGACTAAAATATTTAGTGCCTGTAAGGACTCCAGAAAAGGATTCCCAGCTCCTTATAAACAATGGTAAGCTAAATTAAGTATCTATGTCCCACAGTTGATAACAGGCCTTCTCTTATTTCTGAGAGAAATCTCCACTGGCACCAAGGTCAAGTTAACTCTAGTAACAAAATATTTTTATTCAAAATTGATCTGTACAAAGCACTTTTATATTCAACAAGTTACAAACACCAGACCTTGCGAGGAAGAAGCTGCGAGAACTCAAAAATAGGTTAAAACATGTTTCTCCCGAAAAATTAAAAGTTGCAGTTTTATGAACCTGTCTTAAATAGTTATAGTTTCACGTTTGAAGTTGACGGTCCTCAAATAAATATCAAATTTAATTCAAACCGATTGATGATAATTACGAATTCCCTATTCTCTTAAAAATAAACACTACTCAAAAACAACTATTACTTATAATTACTGCAGCTTGCTAGATTACGTATACTTTAAAGCAGCGGGTGTGTATAAATATATATATTAATATAACGGGAATACTATTTAATAATCGTGGTTAAAAAATATTGTAGTGTCACGTCTGCAATCTTTTTGATATTACAACTGTATGCACGCCCGTTACTCTAAAGTAAGTCTTCAGTAAAGAGCGTTTGGCGGATCGTGTTGCATAGCGTACATCGTAGCAAATACCATAGAATACCTATAGTATAATACATACATAATAGTAGTGAGCGGAGCCCGTGTAGCCATTAAAATGTCACTAACATGTCAATTCACACGTATAAATGTCAACACGAGATGTGTTTTGACGTAACAATCGTTTCCAAATTTCGCATGCAAATTATTTATAAAATACCTAATTGCACAATATTTACGTATAAATACGTATTAAAATTTAAACGATTTTTTATAAATGTTTTTGAACATTAATCAAAAGTCTAAAATTAAATTTACTCAGTCTATCAAAACAGCAAATCGGGTTTTAAGTAGTGATAATACGACGTAAATGCTTGTATGTGTGCTCCCGGCGACGCGGAATCTCGTACAAAATAAGTTTGACAGCCATTATATTGTGTATTACAGTATTCTATGGCAAATACTGTGTGGTATTGTATTGTCCATAGTTGCGAACGTTTAAGTTGTACAGGAAACGAGTGACCACTCCGCAAGCCCTGTTCCACGCTCTCTATTTAGAATTAAAGCTTATAGAGTCACAGTAAAACGCCCTGAAACGAATTGTTGACAAGTGAGTCGTGGTAGCTCAGATGGTTAGCGCTCGTTGTAAATGTAACAGTACGCGAGCAACCCGGGTTCATCCCCAACGACACCAATGTTCAAAAATATTTGGAAAACATGTGAATTTCACCAACACGCATTGGGGCAGCGCAGGGGACATTTCCTTGCCCTTAAACCCTCTCAGAAATGAGAGAGGGCCTGTGCCCAGAGTGGGACGTGTATAAGGCTGTAACTTTAGCATTTAGGAAGAGAATTAAAACGTTTTAAGTGTAATTGTGTCTATATTTAACTATGCTTCTTAGTATAACGAGTTTGTTTACTGACTTTATTAGGTATTTAACCCATATCAATATTCAAATATAGTTAGCCTTATGTCAACATTAGGTCGTTTCACTTCTATCCTAATTCTACCTTACTAGGATGAATGGAATGCACATAGTACGTTCTGCGCTACTCTGTACGGAATAAGGAAATAAACATGATAATAAAATAACATTACATCGTAATTATTTTGTTGCAGCGGTAAATGCATATGTTGTTTCGGGTAATGACCTCATTACTACGCTATAATTTCCCCATTACGGTCTAATCAAGTTAAATATAACACTGTTCGTTTTAGTAAAAAACTTTTTTGTAAATCATCTTTTAAGAAATTACGTTGTTAGAGCCACGCTTTTGTGTAATGTGGGTCGGTTCGAACTGGGGAAGACTACGCGGACAAGATTTTTATTACCGTTAAAAGCAGCTTAATGATACTGTATATATAACATTATTACAGCCCTTCACAAGTCCACTGCTGAACATAGGCCTCCCCCAAGTAATGCCACAAAGCACGGTCCTGAGCCACCTGCATCCATCGACTTCCTGCATATCTTACCAGGTCGTCACTCCATCTAGTGGGGGGTCGCCCTACACTACGCCTACCGGTACGAGGCTGCCACTCAAGAACCTTTCTTCCCCATCGGTTATCGGTTCTTCGAGCTATATTGCCGGCCAATTGCCACTTCAGCTTACTAATCCGTTGGGATATGTCGGTGACTCTGGTTTTACTGCGGATATCCTCATTTCTGAGTCTATCACGCAGAGAAACTCCGAGCATAGCCCTCTCCATAGCTCGCTGAGCGACCTTGAGCGTCCTCATACGGCCAGCAGTGAAGGACCACGTCTCAGATCCGTAAGTGGCAATACGCACTGGTTGTACAATCTAGTTTTTAGAGATTGAGGTATACCTGACGAGAAGATATGTCGTAATTTCCCGATCGCTGCCCAGCCGAGTTGAATCCGTCGATTGACCTCTCGATAGAAGTTGGGCTTGCCTAGTCGGACTATTTGTCCCAGGTAAACGTACTCGTCAACAACTTCGAGCATAGTGCTCCCAACAACTACCGGCATAGGTGTGACATGGACATTGAACATGATCTTTGTTTTGTCCATGTTCATCTTAAGACCTATCCGTTGGGAGACACCATTGAGGTCATTGAGCATAGTGCTTTCTCATAGTCCACATACGCCAGGCAAAGTGGCAGATTGTACTCTTCAGTCTTCTGTACAATCTGCCGCAGGGTATGTATGTGGTCTATGGTACTGAACCGGCTTGTTCGGGAGGCTGGAAGTCGTCGAATCTGTGTGCGAGACGATTCGTAATGACTCTCGAAAACAGCACGTAGACGCGGTTCAGAAGGGAAATCGGTCTGTAGTTCTTTAAGAGAGCGTTGTCGCCTTTCTTAAAAAACAAGACCACCGCACTTCTGTTCCACGCCTCTGGAGTAGTGCCACCATGGAGGACGGAATTGAAGAGCTTCTGAAGGACTTCAAGTACCGGTGTTACACCCGCTTTAAGAAGCTCCGCTGTAATTCCATCCTCACCTGGGGCCTTGTCGTTTTTAAGGTGCTGGAGAGCCATTCTAATCTCGCTTAGACTGACGTCCGGGATATCATCGGAATAGTGTTGGATAAGACTTGCTCTTGGATCGTTACTCACACTTGCGCGTGGCTCCAACGATGATGTGTACAGCTGCCCATAGAACCTCTCAATCTCACTCAAAATCTCAGGTGTCCCGGAAACGTTGCTGCCACACTCAGTCTTCAGCGTTGACAGTTGGCTGTTTCTGGCAGACAGATCTCTGGAAAAGACTTTGGAGCCCCGGTTCCGCTCGGTCGCTTCTTTAATACGAGCAGTATTAAAGTTGCGTAAGTCTCGCCGCATGCATTTGGAGATCTGTCTGTTCAGTTGCCTGTATGTTGTCAAATCTGTTGACGATTGCAGCCTCATCTCCCGTCTAACAGCCATGAGATTAAGAGTGTGATCGGAGAGTTTTGTGTTCTTTTGCGGCGGGTCTTGCAGAACTTAGCTCCGACCGCATGGACAATTTCCACGAGCTTGTCATTCATATCGTCCACTGCTTTGCAATCTTGTAGGCACTGAAAGCGGTTACGTAACTTGAGCTGAAAGTTTTCGGGATTCTGGATTAGAGCACGAGGGGGACGGAGCGTTGACTTCATTAGACGAGACCTCTCCAACTTAACGTTTAGGTTCAGTGTGCCTCTAACCATTCGGTGATCGCTGCTGGTTTTCACCCTTGCGATCACTGAGACATTACTGAACAGTTGGCGTCTGGTCGTCATAATGAAGTCAATCTCATTTTTTGTCGAACCGTCGGGGCTCGACCAGGTCCACTTCCTGCGGGGCCGCTTCTGAAAGAAAGAGTTCATCATAAAGAGTCCCTCTTTCTCCATAAAGTCGGCCAGCTGCTGGCCCCTTCGGTTCCGTTGCCCTACTCCAAATTTCCCTAACTTCAGCTCACCGTTTTCTCTTGTGCCTAGTTTTGCGTTGAAGTCTCCCATCAACACCGTGTAGTGGGTTTTGGAGGAATGCATGGCTTTGGAAATATCCTCATACATTTCCTCCACCTTCTCATCGGGATGTGCCGAGGTTGGTGCGTAAACCTGTATGACCTTCAGCGAATACCGTTTGGTGATTCTGAGTATCAGGTACGCGACCCTCGTCGACACACTCCCAATCTTTACAACGTTGTTGACGAGAGACTTGTGGTTGATAAATCCGACACCTCCTTGGGACAGATGGTCGACCTCCCGGTGATAGAACAAGTTGCCGGATTCGAGAATCACCGTGTCCTCCCCCTCTCTTTGGACCTCGGATAATCCTATAATATTCCAGCGCAACTTGTCTATTTCTTCTTCCAAATCCAGGATCTTCACGTCAGTCCTCAGGGTGCGTGCGTTAAATGATGCCAGGTCGAGTCGTCGTAGGTGGCAACCGAACCTCCACCGGAGATTCTTGGCATCCCCTGCCCCGCCGTTACCATGGTCGCCTCCGTAGCCAGGAATAGCGGGGCCGCCGGGGACTGGGGGCCGTCTGTGTAATTGTTCATGGGGGGTATATTGCCATAGTTGCCACGCTTGGCGAGCGGGTTGGCAACCGCAGTTTTTTTTTTGTCGTGCTGTTGCTGTTATCAGGAAGATGCTGCTGCCCATCTCCTACCTGTTTCTCTCTGTCGCCTTTTACGACACCCATGGGAAGATATGGGGTAGTGGATATTCTTAACCGCCACTACACGGTTTATATATATATATATATATATATATATATATATATATATATATATAGCATTTCATTACAGCTTATCACAACCTGAACTGCTACTGAACATAGTACTTTCCCTTAGACTAATATTGTTATATCGTTATCTACAGTTGTAAGATTTGCTTGCCATTAATAATAGCTTATTAAGCGGATTTTTAATTACTATGACCATCTTAAGTGTACCTTAACCATATGCAAACAAATATTTCATTCTATTTCATTTAATTTCATAGATTGCTTCATAGAGTGTAAGGATTTTAGCATTGTTGCCACGCTGGGCAAGCGGTTTGGAAAACGCAGGTTTTAATTATTCTGAGTTGTTAACGGGAAGACGATTCTGCCTATCTTCTGCAGCTTTATGTTATTTATCGCGATAATATGAAATATAATAGATTCATACCGCTATATTTTATAAGGTTTTTAGCAATGAATTTATTGGTTTATGGATCTGCAAGCAACATTTAGAATATAGTTTTGCAGATAACATACGCCTTTATTCATTAAAAAACACCTTAGAAAGAACTCCAGACTGAATTCTGTATATTATTTATTGAATGATTTTTTTACCCTCTGGAAAAAATAAGGTGTAACAGGTGAACGGAATAGAAGCATATGGCACTGATATTTTACAATTTTATTTTATTTTACATTAAAACATTATAAAATTGATCTATCAATAAATGCTATTAATTGGGTACGTATTATTTTAATTTCTATAATTTTTAATTGATTTATTTATTTAGTTCCAAATTTTTGTTTTTAATTTTATATTTATGTATATATGGGGTGGTGGACACCATCCCATATTTTTTTGAAGGTGGTACACCACCCCAGATCTTTTCGAAGGTGAGAAAGAAGGCAATTTTCCCTTTCAGTTTTTGTCGACCAACTTAAAAAAATAACAATTTTTTGGTTTTGATATTCGTTCCTGTAACTACTGAATTAAAACAGATGTCAGACGCAGAACCTTGACTCTGGTTTGTCGACTGCAGATAGATGCCTAGAAAAGTTCTCGAGTGGCAGCCTCATACCGGTAAGCGTAGTGTAGGGCGACCCCCCACTAGATGGAGTGACGACCTGGTAAGACATGCAGGAAGTCGATGGATGCAGGTGGCTCAGGACCGTGCTTTGTGGCATTGCTTGGGGGAGGCCTACGTACAGCAGTGGACTTGTGAAGGGCTGTAATTATGATGATGAGATAGATGCCGACGGTAGCCGTCGACCATCAGCGACGTCGACAGACAGTTGTCTGTGTAGTTAGCAAAGTGCCGCTCCTCTGTAAGAGCGCTTCTCGGCTAATTATAAGTCAGAGGCAAAAGGCGTAATTTACAAAAAAAAGAAGTGTTAATTTTTAATAGTATGCTGCCCTTTCTATCTCTTGTGACAATTGAGTAATTAATTCGAACTGTCTTAAAAGAATCAAATAAGTTTACCATGTACATTCCGTGCCAGATTCTAGGAGGGCGTTGTAATTAGAAGCGCGAAATGCGACCAGTCCTCGGACAAACAATTTCCTGTATTAATTAAAGGAAAGACGACCTGGCGTTTGGGACTGACTCATTTACAATCCTTTATCGGTTGCCTTTCGAAACTCCTTTAGATGTTAAAAGGTTTTTTGATGTCAGAACTTTCAGAGGTAGGCGAAATGGGAGTGAATAATTTTAACACCGGATGTAGATACACAATATTTTTGTTTTGAGGTTATTTTTAATATAATGACAATAGCACGGTCTAACTACTAATAACAGTCGGTAATCTTGCGTGTCACCGGTTAGGTGCAAGAAATAAACCTCTTTTTGTATTACGTAAAGTTAAAAAGAAGCATGCTTCAAAAAAATTTTGTATCTCGTACATGTAAAAATTTTAACTTGTTTCACCTTTAATATAATAGTTATAAAAATATTGTAAAACTTAATTTATAATTGGTAGCTTCACTATAGGTTGTATGTATTGTATTAATTTTAACTGCTTAGTACTTAATGTTTAATTATAAAAACCATTTAGTTCTTTTTTTAAATCTTTAAACATATTGTGGTTGCAAGCCTTTAATATGTATTAGATATCTGTAGAAACTTCATTGGTTTTAGGATTACTTTTATATGTTTTATAATGTATTTTATTGTATTGTATGTTTCCCTTAACAACAAATAAAAAACTAAAAAAATAAAAATAAATCTTTACTCGCCATGTTTACCGCGCTCCCCTTACTAGTCATTTCACTATCTGATCATACACTGCTAAGCTACGGGCCCTTTCTGGTATTTTACGTAGTTGACGCCTACGTCATCCACGGAGTAAGATTGTAGATGCTCAGATGAGCATTTGAAACCAACACGACACGGCAATGCCTCCAGAGAGTGCAATGAGCCACAGTTATCAACTACTCTCATGCTTCTGTTGTATTTATTACTTCACCTAGTGCTAGTTGTACAACTTAACTACATCTACCCGTACGGAGGCTTTTATTTGACAACTGAATTACATAATGCATTATTCCTGTTTATCCAGTAAGAAATTAGTACATGTGTCGCATATCGCTGAGCAAATTGAATAGAATTAGAGACAGTATAGAATTCATTTTCTATCGACTTTACTGAATTGGAAATTAATGTGAGTCGATGGCAGGTAACTGACATCACAAAGCAAACGCGACACTGTAAAGCTAATTGGCCCGGATTTTACCAGTGTTGAAATCTACTGTATTCACAAAAGGGTTTTTTGTTTGTTATAATTCTGTGCTCCTGTATCTGCACTTACAGGGTAAGTATAGTATTCATGCACTGTTAGATGGATTACGTATAGACAAAACGGAGCTTAAATTTCTATATAATAACCTCCCAATTAGCGGAGATGGTCATATCAATAGAATTATATTATGTTACATGTTTTCTTTGATCGTTGAGCTTATAATTGAGAGGTGTTTGGTTCAATTCCGATATGGAGTTGGTTTTAAACCAACCAAAAGGAAATTTATTTTAATTTAGTTACATTTAGCGGAAGTCGAAGTAAATACCGAAGTGTTAATTTAGACTTTCACTAAGTACGTTTTATCGCTTATGCGTTACTGTAGAAATGGTAAGCTCAAACTGATGCCTCATTGTTTTATTTTCTCTGTTATCATTCCCAACAGCAGCAAGCCGGAAACAGTATACTGCTCTACATAGGCCTGACTATAGAAGAAGAAAGAATTTACGTTAATCACAGACAAATTCAGATCTATGTTCGTGGTTTTGATTGTCGCTCTTAGCAGGCAGTCGTAGTACTACAGGGATTGTCAATGGTTCGAAGGTGGGAAAAGTACATCTATGTGAATTCATAAAATTTTATAAAGTCTCTGAATATATAGTAGGACAATTGGAAATAAAAAATTGTTAAGGAATTTTGTTAAAATAAGCCTAATATAATATATAGAGAGGCGTGGTTACTTCAGAGCCGTGATAATAAAAAAATTGTACGTAAGCTACCCGGGTCAGATCCCCTCCGGCACAAAATGAAATTTTAAGCGCTGTTTTACCTCGTGCTAGGCGATGAAGGAAAGCATCGTGAGGAATCCTGCATGTGTGAGAAATAAGAAAAAAATGTTTTAGGACATTTTTCAGACAAGTTCGCCTACACACTAAAATTGTCTCAGAAATGAAAGAAGGTCTGTGCCCAGCAGTGGGACGTATACAGGTTGTCCAAGAAGTCCACGTCGAGCTAGACTCAGGTGAAAGGTCAAGTCATAATAGTTAACAGACAAATATAAGAAAAATATACGCTATGGATTTTAAAAATTACAGGCTTTTATAAAAAAAATCGAGAAAATCTACACCATGTGAGAGTCGTTTACTCCTGTTGCTACACATTTTAACTTTTTTTAATTTTCTTTTTATTATGTAATTCTGAATATTGTTTCTGAAAACTGTTGCTTAAAAGTTACAGCCAACTACTCCAGTCCATAAGGAAATGTAATTTTTTTCCCAACCAAGTATTCAAAATACTTTGCCCGGCCCTAAATGACTGTACTGAAAAGAAAATGTAATACATAAATTTGGCAAGTAACTTTAAAAGTTGGTACATTTAATAAGGATTTCCTACAAAATAGTATAATACTTGCAAGATTATTTGTTGAATTATGTAATTTTTTTAAGAAACCCAGTTGTAATTTTCCTTACCTGACTAAAATGATTTTGGTGTACTCCATGGCTTTTTTCAAGCCTGTTACTTAAGATTCACCAGTATCGTTATGTATTTATGTATTCTGTGACGGAGGGAACCAGTTCAATAAGTGTGAGCGAGACAAAAATCCTCTTTTCAGGTAGTCCAAAATCACATCGAGCCATAGTAATTTTGACTCAGTATATTTGCACATAATTAATTCACTAGTTGTTTGCTTTAACATCATTTTTTTTACATTCGTAAATTTAATGTTTACATCATGGAATAGCGATGTTTGCCTATAGTTTACGTTAGTTTATGTTTACTAGTAATTGTGCAATTAGACAAAGACTACTAAGTTGTAACAACTGTCAGTAGATCTATTGCAAATAAATAAACTAAATAATACACCCCGGATTTATATTAATCGTCAAGTTTGGCTGGTGGACTGCAGATCGCGACTTTGGTCGCTGTTTTTATTTCAGTTTAAAAACGTTAAGCGAAATGAGCGCCAATTTCTTTCACTTTAAACTAAACTCTGGTCTACTTAGGTAACACGAGTCTACCTAGCTAAGGATTTTTGTAGCTTGGCCAGAAACTTTTGACGTTGCTTCCCGTCAGCGGCATCTGACGTAAAGAAGAAACGTGGATTATAGATACTCCTACGCCGCGCACGGTGCGGCTAATGTAAATTTTGTTTATTTTTACAAAAGTATTTTAGTAAACTAATGTTCTCGTAATAAAAAGTCTACTACGTGGCAACAATCTTTACCGAAAAGAAAATTAAGAAAAAAAAACGAATTTTAATTAAAAAAATTCTTAAAAATAGAAGCATAAAGAAGTCTTCATTTGCAAAGGAATTTCGTAAGTAATGAAAAGTCAGTACAAGGACCCCTTTTCGGCCACCCCTCACAAAAACACAAATACCAATGGTGCATTAAGCTCACTTAAATTTATTTGCCTTATAATATTTACCTGCCCACTGACCCGTTTAATTCGTACCCCAGTCCCTGTGGACGTGACCTCTGCCAATGCACTGCCACGTCACTTCAAACAGTTGTGATTTTCATGACTCTAATATTCACTTGCAAGTTTTTATGTATATTGTCGTCTTTAACTTTGAGTGAATAAAGTTCAAAATCCTTATATTACAGAAATAAACTCAAGTTAGGGCAAAGTCATAGGTAAAAAGAATAAAACGAACTTTGCTAGAGTAGAATACGGTGCAAAATAAGAATTTAGTGCCTTTTCGGGGGTATGACTGCACAGGGGTGAGTAGAATGCAAAGATGCGTTAAAATTTGGAAGTGACATTGACTTAATAATTACATGTTTACTTTATAATATAGGTATAACAAACGAGCAAACAGACGGTAAGTGGATGCTATAGGCTATGTAAACCAACTTATATCTATTCGCAACTAAGAATTTAAATGCAGATGCTTTGTCATCCATTAGGGCTAAGATAGAGTGCCTCGTTTTTTTACCGAGTCTCCAGTTCTCTATACTCACCCTACATTACACAGCAGTACTAAACTTTAGGCTGGTATTCTGTGAGAGCGTGGTCTTACCTCGGTCGAGCCGATCCATTCATAGTGCACCCATAATATTATAGCTGCATCATGGCTCTACCACGTAAAAAATGAGCAAAATATGAGTGTTCGCCGAAGCATTTCATACATATACAAAGAGAATGATTACTTAATGATTTTGGAGCGAAGATTTCTTTAATAATATATGGATAGCGTGAATAAATTTTGTGAGAGCGTGGTCTTTCTCTGTTCGAGCGATCCATTCGTGTTGTAACCGTAACACAGCTGCAGCGTTGCTGTACCACGTTTAACTTAAAATTTACTTATAAATTTATTACGAGTAATTTTAGCTCAAAATGTCGCGGTAAAAATATTCAGCAAACCGGGTTAATCACCGCTAGCACCAATAAAATTGACTTTTTGCTATTTGAATGCTGATTTAATGATAATAATAATGTCCTACAGACCGAATTTCGGTCACGGCGGCCTGTCTCAACCGAGACTAACGATCAGCGTAGGACAGGATTATAGTGCCCACGTGTATGCGCAAGCACAAGTGCACTTTCTATTCCCTGCCTCTCACAATCCGATGGGACGGTAAACAAACACGACCGGAGAGAGATCAGGCGCAGGACCAACGGCTTTTTGTGCTTTCCGAGAGAAAGGGGTGAGACACTGCCAACTTTCTGACTCTGGGCAGCTTGATTTTTTGTCCCGACCCGGGATTCGAACCCAGGACCTCATGATCAGCAGTCGCACTACTACAACCTTTAGACCAACGAGGCAGTCAGTGTGATAATTCACTACGTGCTCGGCGGCGAAGGAAAACAACTTGCATGTCTGAGGAGTAAAATATTTTCGGAGACACGTCCTCCAACAATCACTGGAGCAGCCGTTACAACCCATCGAAAGTCCACTGCTGAACATAGGCCTCCCCATAAATTACCTTATGTGGGGGATATTTGCCATAGTAGCCACGCTTGTCAGGCTTGTTAACAATCGCAGTTTTTTTTTTAGTGTAGTTGTTTTTTTTAGTTGGAGACGCTACTGCACGTCTCCCAGATGTTTCCTTCTCTCGCCTTTTACGACACCCAAGGGCGATATGGTGAAATAAATGGAGGCTTGAGTCCAGCTGTGGGAAGTATGTTATATGAATATTGTGAAGGTAACTCTATGATCAACATTTCATTTTTATATAATGTATAATTTTACTGCTTTATCCAGACCTGAAACAATTATTTAAAGTCCATACAAATAGTTATTTCGTGTGGCATACGAACATGTGACTCACAGCGCCGAGCCAAAACTTTACTTTTTTTTTTCAGAATTTTTTTTTGGGTTCAATTCACGTAAATGCAAATAATATTGCTCGTTAGGTTTCAATTGCTAACTTGTTGTCTGGCTTATAAGGAGGTTAGAATGGATAAGTTTTTTCCGTTTGCAAAATCATTTGAGGCACTTTATTATTATTATCTGACTTGAATTACTTGTCTATACTTTTTTATTACTAATTATTCCTAAAAAAGTTACATTCTTATAACAACTGAGGTTTTCTTCTGTATTGTGAAGCGTTTTTCGTAATTAAATATGCGCATTCACAAACATGTGTAAGAATTATTGGATTCCGAAGGGTCACTGCAAATCGCTTAGTCAGCGCGTTAATTAGCTGTTTTTACATGGAATTGCAGGATGCCGTTGCACAGAAGATACTGGTATGGTGGAGATGAGCCATTTGAACCTTACTGTAATACACATCGATTTTGTTCGAAACACTAAAAAAGTTTAAATTTTTCTAGTAACTAATGAGTTATTTTGAAATAGAAACTTTATTTATTCAATTAATGTTATAAGTAATACTTATTGAAATTCAATGTTATGTTTAATTTACCACTGCTTCGGAAAATATCTATACTCGGTTGAACCTACTTGAAACCTAGCGGACATAGTTATTTTAGAAATTGCTTGGCGGAAATCAGCTAATTTCCCACTATCTTCCATAAATTCATTAATATTATAAAACAAATATTATAAACTAAAAATGCATAATTTTTAACTACAATATACAATATTATTTTAAATAAGTACAATACGGAAACACAACAAGTATCTCACATGTGTTTCCTCTCGCATATTAAGTTCCCTCTGCATAGTTCCTCGGCCTTTAGACGTAGTTACAAATATACAGCCACCCACCGCTGGAATACCTCCACCACTACATAATCTAACGACATTAGGGAATTTCATAATACTTTTGAAGATTTTTTTTTATTAAACAAACATAAGGGACGTATAAAAAATTGAACATGTGTAACTGTATTTAAAATTACTTATTTCGTATTATATTTCTGATCATAAATTTAATTTTTACCTTTAATGTTAGTTTACTAATTACTATGTATATTTCCTTTCACCACGGTTTTTGTTTTAATATGTGTTTGCTATTTCCTTTCTTTTGTTAATTAGTAGTTTTTATTTAATTGTATTGTGTCATGTGTATAGATTTACATCTTGTGTGTTGGAATAAATCTTATATTGTTAGATGAATTGATATATTTATTAATTATTATCATTCTTGTCTGCCAATCACTAATATTTTAACCGACTTCAAAAAGAAGAAGGAATTCGATACGACCGTATGTTTTTATGTGTATTCTTTTTTATTTGAAAGTTAGTGCTTTTCGTGTGGTCCCAAACAAATTTGATCAAGATCTAACAAGTAGTTTTTTATTTATCCTTAATAACGCTTATTAAATTGACTTCGAACAAATTGATGATGTTCTCATTTTGTTTATATTGAAGTCGGTTGTACAAATTTTTTTACTTTACTACTTGTTTAAATAATAGCGGTTGAAGAGACATATTGGAAAAGAAATATATCAATATTTTCAATTTATCAAACACATTGATTCTTACTACTAGCTAGTATGTCGTGAAGAGTGTCGATAGAGGTGAATTTCCGACGTCTTGTTTGACACAAACCCGGCTGCTGTCAGTTCCCATCATATCGTGTCAAGTCCCCTGTTACTCGGGCTCAGTTAATTGACTCTCCATTTTAGGGATTGCTGGATTAGCGAGGAATTCCGAAAAACTTTCGGGATTTCATCCCGGGTAAGTCTCGTCCTTTTTACGCGGGTTTACGTAAATGCTTTTAAAATATTTTCTTTTATTGAATTCAAAGGAAGGTCTGAAAAGGTTAGCTGTTAAATTTACCTATTTGTATCTTCATACAATTATCGCGTATATTTATATGTTTATACGTTTTTGTTTGAAGAAGATACGTCAATTGATGACTGCATCGTTGGGTTAGGGCTCGTAAGCGCTACTGCTGATCACGAGATCCCGGGTTCGATTCGCGGGTCGATCTAGTAATTAGTAATTAGATTTTTCGTTCGGAGTCAGTAAGTTGGCGGTGTAAGCACGTAAAGATGTTAGTTTTTTGCCTTATCTCTCTCCGGTCGTGTCGGATTACGGTCCCATTGGGCTATGAGAATGAGGGAATAAAGCGCTCACCTGTACTTGCGTAAACACTCGTGCACTCTAATCTTGTCTTGCGCAGTGAGTTTTATTTGCAGAATCATAGATAAATCGAGTCAAGTCTTTCTTATGTAAAAGCCTATTTCAGTCGCAGTAAATAGTCAAAATGTCGAGATTTTTTGTAATTTGAACTTCCATAAAATCGTGCCTATTAAAATAACCTCCACGTAGGAAGTTAACTAAAGGGTTTAATTAAATATATTAAAATTTAAATATGATTTTTAAAAGGTGGGGGATCCACACTAGGATTTTCTTTTATTTCGTGGCGGCTTAGAAAGAACCCAGACATATTGTACATGGACAAACATTTAGACGAAAGAGAATTGTGTTTAGCTTGTACAAACACATTTTCCGAGTGTGATCCGGGCTACACGCTGCGAGACCTTGGGTTTGAATCCCAAAAATCCAAAACGTTCAAAATGCTTAGCCACCACGATACCGAGCTGTCTTCAATGTAAAAAATGATTAAATTAAATCAAAATATTAAATCCATGAGGTGCGATGGAAATTAACATTATATGTTCATTTATGCATCCATCAAGCACAGCCTATAAAAGTCCACTGGTAAACATAGGCCTCCCTCATTGATTGTTTCATGGGAGACATTTTGCCATAATTGTCACCCTTGACAGGACTTGTTTACTGGATGTAGCTGCCCATCTCCAGTTTCAGGTTCCCTCTGTCGCCTCTTAAGACACCCACAGGTGGATATAAGTAGTGGATATTCTTACATCTTCACTACTTTTATTTATGCATGGTAGAGCTACGCTGCAACTATATTATAGTTGTAGCACTAATGGTTTGGCTCGACCGGGTAAGGAATGTAGATGTCTACGGGCCACTGGACTGGATATGGGTGACTGGACTGCTCTGCTCTAACTGGAGCTACAGGTGGACTGTGTGCTCGTTTCTTAGCCTTATTTTATAAAAAAATCTCAATCGTAAAATAATAATATATAGTTGGATACCTTTAAGAATCATAATAAATAAATATCAAAATAAATAAATAACGCTCTAGCAAATATACGAATAAGTAGGACGCTCCACACCAGTGAAGTTGCTTGACATAGAAATGCCAAATGCAATAAAGCCAGAATATCTGTAAAAATGAATCTAAGAATCCCTATTTTAAATATTTGATCACTCAAAATAGAATCGTATTTCATTTGATAAGGCGGTCTCGATTATAACGAGAAAATTTTAGGTGAAAATTATCAATTGACATTGTGAATAGAAAATAACGTATTCTAATGTTAAAAATATTTACTATGCTAAAATATCAGTGCTTAGCTTTGTAATATCATCCATCAATTTCTGTCCTGTCGCATAGGTGTTGGAAATAAAGATGGATCACTTCGAATTCATTCCTAAATGTGATGCATTAAAAATATATAAATATCACGCAACAGGAAAACTTTTTTAACAGACTGGATCCGGGATTAGTCACAATCATACCTTAATCTTTTTTAAAGTGACAGAGACTATTTCTGACGGTTGATATTTTTTTAGTTATTATTTTCTGTTATATTTGTACGTACAAGTTATTTCAAAAATCTTTAAGACGTCGCAGCTTACCTGAAACAAAATAATAAAAAAATTAGTAAACAACTTTATTATAAATTATTAAAAACCCACCTTACTTTATTATTGCTTCGTTTGTATAGAATCGTTTCGATTTAAGAATATATATAAGATAAGAAACATAAATTTTGGTTTTCGGTAAATTTTAATATAAAATAATATTTGTTTAGAAATAAACGTAAAATTAATAAAGAAAAAACAAAATTAAATAAAACACTAGGAAATTTCAAAATATTATTTGTTACACACGTCATACTCTATTCACTTTACCGTCCATTTCACCTGACGTACAAGGAAAACTTAAATCTAAAATTAAGACAACAGCAGACTGCTAAAATAAAATAAAAATAAGAGAAATGGCGGGCCGAGGAAAATGACAAGTAAATGCCTCATGTCAAAAGTCAGGGCAGGAGTTGGGAGGGTCGCAGCCAGCGGAGTGAACGTAATTTCAAATTGCCTCCTTGTACTACGCAGCGGGTTCAGTTTTTGGCACCCACTTTAATACGAATCGTACCGTGAAACTCATGAAAACGCCGTGATAAAAGAATTCAGCGATGGTACATCATTATATTTACTATATTAGTATGAAGAACAAAAATAGGTACGATTGAGTAATAAATACGAATTGTATTATGTTACGTTGTTACTGCACGAACGTAAAAAATAATCTAACGTTACACTAAAAGCGTATGAAGCACCCTAGGTCGTACAATTTCGTTTTGTCGTTCGTAATATACGCAGCGACACATACATGCGGCGCGGCAGTCTTGCGCTGGATTGAATTTTATACGTGGTAGAGCCTTGCTGCAGCTATATTGTGGTTGCAGCACGAATGGGTCGGCTCGACCGGGGTGGGACCACGCTCTCACAGAATACCAGCGTCAAATAGCAGCTTAATGATGCTGTGTTTCGTATGGTGAGTGTAGAGAATTGGAGACCCTTTTTACTGGAACCGAGGCATTCCATCCTGAGAACTGTCAGAGCTGGTAACGCATTTGCATTTTTCTTTTTAATTGAGGATAGATGTAAATGTCTATGGGTCACAGCATCAGATTAACATCAGGTGTACTGTGTGCTCGTTTGTCACCCTAATACCATAAAAATCTGTATTTTTTAACGTTCATAATTCCTTGTTAACCGTGCTAGATCTGGGGCATATACCTACGCTTAGCAGGAGCCCCCCCGATTATTATGCATTTGGCTATGTCAATGTCGGTGACCATACTGGTTTTACTTCATACATATTATAAAAAAGAGCAAATAAAAGTAATAAGTATTTTAAAAAAATAATATTTTTTGTTATAACATGTAATAATCTCAAAACAATCATGGATAATAATCTCTCGTATATTTTGATTTTTGAATTTAGAACGCGGGAGCTATTTACACTCGAGGATGCTGACAAAAGCTCGACTTTAGTGCGAACTGAATTGAGATCCGCCTGTGGCCTCGCGCCTCAAGCCTATAGCGTCTATTCAATGGCATAGAATGGAAAAGCTGCCGGGTAAATATCAGCGACCGGCTGGACAAAATGAACAAACTGTTCTGTAAAATATGCATAACTTAACATGAATAGGCGGCTTTAATATTAAATTTAATGCAAAACTAACTTTTTAAAACGTATAGTACATATGTACATATAGTTTTTAATAATCATATGCACGTTTAATGTGACGTGAAGTCTTTAATGTACACGTGTTAGACTAATATGTCGACCGATAAGATTTAGTTCCTACCTACGTTATATAAGTGGTGCTGAGATTAGTGGTGAGGGGGATAGTGCACGCAATTGAGGGAGGTGCTCTTCAAACTAGGTAAGGCAGATCACATTATTTCATTAAGCGGATATAGGCAAAGTAATTCTTGCCAACTTGGATTTCCGCAAAGTAACGCCTGATTTTATTAATTATCCTACCAACGTACTGCTATTTGAAACTGCGTTAACTACGACATTCCCTACTACACGACTAAGCTAAATAGATGAATCGGTGGCCTTCCCATTTGAGTTGTCTTAGGGCCTTTCCACAGAAGTCTAAATAATAATATTATTGTTTCAATTTCTGTGGGCCTTCCTACTTACGTTCTGTTTCAGGTACCGAGTTCGTCTTTGTACCATGCAATGCATTGATGTGTGACGTCACGTTTGACCTTCGCCTAATTAGTTTGGTCAACAAATACAGTCATCACCAACAAAGTTGACTAGATGCCTGTTTCATTATTATGTATGTCGTTTCATTTTGAAGTAATTCGATCACCGCAGCGAGTTAGCTACTGAGCCGTGGTAGCTCAGTGGTTAACGCTCGCTGTAAATATAACAGAACGCGAGTAACCCGGGTTCGATCCCCGCCGGCACCAATGAAATTGTTAATTGCAATTTTAAGTGCTGATTTACCACATGCTCGGCGGTGAAGGAAAACATTGTGAGGAAACCTGCATGTCTGTGGAATGAGAAAAAAAATATATTTCGAAGCATGTGAAGTTCGTCAACACGCATTTGGGCAGTGCGGCGGACACTTCCTTGCCCTAAAACCCTCTCAGAAATGAGGGGAGGCCTGAGCCCAGCAGTGGGACGTATATAGGCGGTAACTTTACTTTACTTTACAGCGTTATAACCAAAACAACGATGTGACTTCCTGCATCTTACCACGTCGTCAATGTATCTAGTGAGGGGGATGCCCAATACTTCGCCTGCCGGTACGAGGCTGCCACTGGAGAACCTTTACTTCCTGTCGGTAGTCCTTTCTCATACGGCTAGCAGCGAAAGACGACGTCTTAGAACCATAAACTCATCACTGGTGATAGAACCATAATGAAAATTTTGCCACCCGTCTAGTTGCGGTGTAAGAGTATCCACTACCCCATATCTTCCCGTGGGTGTCGTAAGAAGCGACAGAGGGAAACAAATCTGGATATGGGCAGCAGAGTATTTCTAATGACAACCACAAAATTTAAAAAAATAAAACCGGCCAAGAGCATGTCCAGCCACGCTCAATGTATGGTTCCGTAGTTTCCCGTCCGTCACAATAAGTGTTCCCACTTATGAGTTTAAAGGTTCCAAGGATCCATTATGTTCGCGCTCCGCGCTCCTGCAACTGATCCCGGTAGTGGGTACTGTTGTTTCCATCCAAGTTCGAAATGATTTTCCTAGAAAGTCCTTATAAAGTTCTACTTTTCAGATTTTTTTCATATTTTCTAAACTTATGGTTCAAAAGTTAGAGGGGGGAGGGGGACACATTGTTTTTTTTTACTTTTGCAGCGATTATTTCCGAAATTATTGACATTATCAAAAAATGATTTTAGTAAACCCCTATTCATTTTTAAATACCTTTCCAACACACACATTAGGGTTTATCACACGTTAGGGTTGAAATTAAAAAAAAACACTTCCCACTTTACATATAGGGGGGCTACCCTAATAAAACATTTTTTCCAATTTTTATTTTACCACTTTGTCGGCGTGATTGATACACATGTTGGTACCGAATTTCAGCTTTCTAGTGCTAACGGTCACAGAGATTAAGCGAGGACGGACAGACGGACAGACAGACATGGCGAAACTATAAGGGTTCCTAGTTGACTACGGAACCCTAAAAACTGCAATTACCATCCCGTATATCAAGCGTGGCAACTATGGAAAATATCTATCTCATGTGGAAATTTGTGGTTCAGGCCTGTGTTCAGCGGTAGACTTTTGATAGATTGTAACGGTAATCAGAATATATGAAAACTTGCGGTTCTAACACTTAGACTTGGAGTGGTTTTTTCTTCAGAGAAATCAATGGAAAAATATATTAACAAGTTAGGTATTTTTTATTTCTCTGCCATTTCTTTGGTCGGCTACATTCAATTGACCCCATCGATCTTTATTAAATTACCACAATAGAAAGAAGTGCAAACTCGTTTATCTGTTCCCGTTTCTATTTTTCCGTTTTTGTCGAGTTTTTTAGGTGAGGTCGCAGTCGAATATATTTAGTTTTGTTACTTTACCGTAAACAATAGAATCGCAGTTTTTATCACTTCTCTGAGCTCGTAAAAACATAAATAATTGTCTATGTCCTACCTTTAACAATTTAATACGATCAATATCTGATTAATATAATATTACAGCTCAAATCTTTATTTTTGGATTCATTCTAGTTTAAATACCTTGTGTCTACAATTAAATATTCTATAATTAAAGCTGATTCTTTTTGTTTTAACCTGCAGTCGATGGATACCTGAAGCCAACTTTAACAAAGAAGGATGCAGATGCGTTTTCATCTCAAAGGTCTAAGCCTGCCATCTTGTGTGCCTCAGAACTTGTATTATACTGGCTCTTTGTACCTTTCAGAAAGCAAAACAGCAATTTGGCGGCAAAAATATATAAAATTGGTGGGAGACCACAAGAAATCCTAAAGAAAATAATAAAGATAGTTGATATTTATAGTTAGATAAAAGTTAAAGTTACATCCTCGGCACAGGCTTGTTCTCATTTCTGAAAGGATTTTAGGGCAAGGAAATGTCCACCGCGCTGCCCCAATGCGTGTTGGCGAACTTCACATAGCTTCGAAATAATTGTTTTATTACTCTGATATACAGGTTTCCTCACGATGTTTACCTGCTGAGCACGTGGTAAATCAGCACTTAAAATTTCAATTAATAATTTCGTTGATGCCGGCGGGGATCGAACCCGGGGTGCCCGCGTACTGTGAAATTTACAGCGAGTGCTTAACCACTGAGCTACCATGGCCCATTTACAGTTATATTTAAAGGCATTATTCATATTTATAGCATTTATTTTTATCGTAGTAATATTAATAAGGATGCGATGCTTCGTTATCTTAAATTTGTTGGCAGTCGCACAAATAATATTTCATACTTCTTATAACAAATGGGCATATAAAATACAAAGCGCATATTTATGCGTTGTGACTAATTCGATACTCGCCATTACTCCCGCCACCGAAAAAAAAAATCATAAACTTCAAATCCTGTATTTGATTTTGATCCCAACTGCAATATATTTAGGTATTACATCAAGATCGCTCGTAAAGATCAGAGAGAGCGTGTTGACGTGATCATTATCCCGCTCTTTATGTTGACGCGTGATTGATTCGTCGCCGCAAATGGATACAGTCGCTGTAGCGGGAGTTGCTTAGTCTGGATTTTAAGCCATGGAATAATAATTTTTAGAATTTGAATTGTAACAAAATATCACTAGTCTATGAAAAGATATCCGGTTCATATACACCAGATATGAATACAGGTACACAATAATGACCCCCAACGATTACTTCGTGCGTGCGAACGCACATTTATTAATACCCTTCTTATAATAATAATAAAAAAATAATAATAAGAACGTATGAAAAGAGAATTGGGCTCCACGGGAGGTTCTACAAGGCTCTACATGAGACTTTTGTATATATACAGTTAACTCTCTCCACTGGTTACGTTTCGGTAATCTCTTTGATTTAACCGAGGGCTTGGTCTGTGACAAACTGGATCGGGATATTAATACCAACAACTATCTGATAGTTGTTCGGTTTAAAGAAATAAAGTTCTTCAAACCGTACGTACAACTATCAGAGATTCGTCCTAAGGGATGGCACCGTCGATGTCTGTCGAACTTGTCGCCATCCCGGTTAATCACTTAGGCATGTCACCTCCGGTTGTTCAGCGCTTTCTAATTTTGAGTATTTGCACAGACACAACCATAGTAGCCAGGATTCTCCATCAGGAGCTCGCTCCGAAATACGGCCTCGTGGATTGAAAATTCCCTTATAACAAGTACTTGCCGGAAGCCGTACTCAAAAATGACCGCGCCTGGTTCTACTAGGACCGGGTCATAATCACAGACGGGACTATTACTTCGAATAAGCCTCATATTGTGCTGATGGACTGGCCGCAGATAAGGATATTTTTGGTCGACATTACCATTTCGTATGATTCCGTGTGACGAGAACCTAGTGAAAGCCGAATCAAATAAGAAAACAAAATATCTGCACTTGGCCCACGAGGTGAGTGTCATGTGAGGTGGTCTACCGAAATTATTCCTGTAGTCGTCTTTGCGAACAAGTAAATCCCGGTCAGCCAGAGGTCATCTGAGGCGACTGGGACTCCGTAACGGACCGCTCCGGGCTCAAATACAGAAGGCGGTGCTCGTGCGGTGCGGTGCGGTGCCCAACTAGATGAGAAAATTATCTATATAACCCAAAAAATATTAATTATTATATTTAATTAACCCATTAACACCATTAAACACAAGGCAAAGCATTTAACAATATTCTAAACTACCTTCATCTAACATATCAAATCATCGCTCTCTTATGTGGTCTGTCGCCATACACTGTCCCAAAATATTAAGTTCGTGAACCGCTTAGCACTAAAATCGAACGCGAGTAATTTTGTTCTTAAATGAGGCATCTTTCATGTATTGCACTAGAGTGTCGTTGCAGGGTCAACCATTTTGTGTATTAAAGTTATAAAACAACTAAAAACATCAAGTTGCAAAGTCTACAGGAACATACCAGTGTACGGAGTCTTTCTTGCCGACAGAAACAGGGAAATGATGAAAAGGTGGTAGCTAGATTGACTTCTAGGTACGTGGTAGAGCCACGTTGCAGCTATATTATGGTTGTAGCACGGATAGGTCGGCTCAACTGGAATAGGACCACGCTCTCACAGAATACCGGCGTAAATAGCAGCTTCATGCTACTGTGTTTCGAGGCATTCCACCTTACTCCTCACGGATGACAACGCATCTGCATTTTGTAAATGTTTATGGACCACAGGAACCACTTACTATCAGATGGACTGTGTGCTCTTTTGTCACCCGTATCCCATAAAAAAAAACGAAGAAATAAAGTCCGATTTCATGATCTTTAAGGTACAAATTATTTTATTTATTTATCTTTTTAAGTCAGTTTAATTTTTTTGTATAAAATTTGGTTATATTTGAGCGGTATGTAAGGAATATGTCAAGCTTAACATTTTTATTTTTGGTTATAGAATAAGGGTCACAAACATGCGCACAGTTTCCACCTGACGGTAAATGGATACTGTGACCCATAGACATCTACATGTGTCTTAAATTGAGAATCAAAATGCGGATGCGTCGTTACCCCTGAGGGCTAAGATGGTACGCCTCGTTTCCAGTAAAAAGGGTCTCCGGTTTTTTGCACTCACCATACGAAACACAGCAGCGTTTTATTTATTAAGCTGCTATTTTACGTTCGTATTCTGTATTCCCCGATCGAGCTGACCTATTCGTGACGCAGCGCAGCCTTAAAATAGCTATTGTGGTGCTCTACCACGTCCAAATATAAATATATAACGACTAGAATGTCATCTACATAGTTACATAAAATAAAAAAATTGCCCCTATTTTTGAGATACCCTTTAGGGATAGAATTTTTTCTTCAAAATGTTATACACCACCCTCAAATATGAATTACGAGTATATAACAAAAGTCATTAAAATCAGTTCATAATCTAAGAAGTTATACGTGGTGTTAAACTAAAAATTTTGCGTAACCAAATTAAAATAATGTCCATTACATTTCAAAATAATTTTATATTCATATAAACTATGTTTGAATCATACGGATCTTTGGTCTAGTTGATGACTATCACGGTCTCTTGTGGCTCCGTAAATGTAAGCCTTTCATCATATATTTCATTTCTGGGAAAATAGGAAAGTCGCAGGTCCGGACTGTGTGCGGGATGAGTGACAAGCCCCCTCCCCCTTTTCAAAAGTCAAATATGACTTTGTTTTTTTCGCGGTGTGCGCCTTTGCATTGTCATGGTGCAATAGGATGGGCTTCCTTGGATGCTTGTAACCACTCAGCATTTACGGTATTTTGTTCATTAAGTGTTATCAAGACAGAACCCGTCTGGGAGAAAAAAAAAACGTAATAATTATTTTTTCCGCACTTCTTGCCTGCCTCAAGCCAGGGCCGAACTTTTACTTCCATAACATGAAGTTCGCAACTTTAAACATTGAACTTTCACAGAAATTGGTTGCTATTAACCGTTTCCGCAAAAACTTTCGCCAAACCAGGCAATCATGAATCATTGTTGGTAATTTATGTTCGTCGACGAACAGCAGACCGTCGGATGCGTGGCTCCTGTTTTTGCCGGGGGCGAACCGATAATCTGGGGGGCCGTTACAAATGCGCCCGGATTTGCGACACGCCAGGGGAATGACGCGATAAGTGGGATAATTTCCTACGTACATACTTTATACAGAAATAGGTGTATGATAGATATAGTAGATAAGAGAAAAGGTATTACAATGTATTAAATAAATGTGCTTTTTAAGTGCAATTTTAAGTACTTAATTACCACGTGATGGCAATGAAGGCAAAAATCATGAGGAAACCTACATGAGGTATAAAAATATTTTATAAAAAATTCTTTTTAGAAAGGGTTATTATGATAAAAATTGTAACATTTTTGATAGTAACCCCTGAGAATAAGTTGATCGCTTCCAATCTGTTTCATAAATTAGTGTTGCAAAAAATTGCTCAAATTATTAAAAATTTCATAATGATCGTCATCATCATTATAGCCCTTCACAAGTCCACTGCTGAACATAGGCCTCCCCCAAGGTATGCCACAAAGCACGGTCCTGAGCCACCTGCATCCATCGACTTCCTGCATGTCTTACCAGGTCGTCATTCCATCTAGTGGGGAGTCGCCCTACACTTCGCCTACCGGTACGAGGCTGCCTCTCGAGAACCTTTTTCCCCAACGGTTGTCGGTTCTTCGAGCTATATGACCGGTCCATTGCCACTTCAGCTTACTAATCCGTTGGGCTATGTCGGTCACTTTGGTTTTACTGCGGATGTCCCCATTTCTAAGTTTATCACGCAGAGAAACCCCGAAGAGATTTTGAGCGTCTTCATACGGTCAGCAGTGAAGGACCATATATATAATATTATATAATATTACTATGAAAAAAAACGTTTCGCTGGGTTTTCGTGCTGGTCATTTCCAGGACAGAGATTTTCTGAAGTAGTGGTCAAAATAAAAATATATTTTTAATAAGAATAAATTAAAATCTATGCTAAACAATATATAATTATTCCATTCTATATCGAAAACATAATTTAAAAAGAACAGAAATGAGTTGAGGCTTATGTCGAGTAATGTGAAGTATGTAAGCTGTTTTATTTTTTGTAGTAATACTTCTACTATTGAAATATTCATAGTAGGAACTTCGTAGTAAATAATATGGAAGAGAGCTTTGTCCAATAGGCACAGACACTATACTAACATAGGCGCAGCATATTTTAAATAAACACACTTAAAATATTTCTTGTGGTTGTTTCAATCGTCTGTAAATCGTATCCTGACGACTGAATTATTAATATTAAAATAATACACTGTAATTTTCGTTTTATTTGTGTTGCATTTTATCCTACGAAAAACTTTTTTCTGCTGACTGTAAAACCGGCACTTAATCAGCAAGATAAAATTGCACTTTTAATTAAAATTAATATTGTTCTAGTGTTTAACAATAGGAGTCGCACTCAGGATGTTCAGTTTAAATTTCAAAGCTTTGCAATTTAAGGCGAGTTGCTGATCTCGAAAAATACTTTATTGCTGTAGTTAACAGTAGTTGTTTAATTTTTCCACCATATATATTGCTGTTACAAGCGAATAAAGAGCGTTTAACTGTCGAATATAAATTTTGGAACGTTGATAGTCGTCGATTTTTAACGTAATGAACGTTACGTGTAAACACACAAAAGAAAAATGAACAGATAGTCTAACTTGCACATTTTAACCGTACATATACGTCTAAATATGTAAAAATGTGGTGTTTTTGTACTTTTTACGATAATCCTTTTTCGAATTATGTTGAATGTCTCTTTATAATAGGAGTCGTGAATGTTGCCGTTTTCACAGAAAACCACTTTTTTAGATAAAACATTACTCCTACACAAGGATTTTCTCATGTATCGTGGAGGCAGTTTACAAACTAATGTGGTACTAAGACATTTCCGCGCAGGAATCAAACCTGCGACCCTCAACAACTCGATACTAAGCCACGGCGACTCGGAGTCGTTATTTTTAAAACAATATTCTTGGTTCCATATATATCTATTATGTTAAGTATTTATGCTTTGTATAATATCGATATTAACTATAGTGATTTTTAGAGGTATTTTCGCAAATAATTATGATCGAGTCAAAATTATATAATCTTGTTTTTGAACAAGCAAATTCGACAATAAAGACATGAATTTACTTAAATCTAAATTCCAGCTTCGTTAGTGGTATCACAGTCCTATACTTTTCGATGAAAGGAGGTAGGTGCATTTTTTCGCGGTGTCACCTTAAGGCAAATCCTTCAAACGGAAAGGGTCCATGTCCAACAGTGAACTGGGACTGATAAAGAAGAAGAAATATCTCAACACATTAGCTCTAAGAGTTCGTCCGGCTTAATACCAACTTCCCAACGGTTTCCCAGCCTAAGCAGCAATGCTGGGTGCATTTTTTCCAGGATAATTAGTTACTGGTTAGTGTAACAGTTCATATTATTTTCAGAAATGTCACTGATCGAGCTTTCCTTATTTATTTATTTTAGGAAGAAAAGGCAAAAAAGCATACGGCTCGCTTAATAGTAAGTGATTACTGTCACTCATGAACATCTGCAACACTAAAGGAATTGCAAGTGCATTGTCAGCCTTTTAAAAAGGATAAGCTTTTCTTTGTTTTTTCTATAGCATTGGATAACAAACGAGTATACAGTCCACCTGATGGTAAGTGGATGCTGTGGCCCATAGATATCTACATTTATCCTCAATTAAGAATCAAAATGCATATGCGTTGTCTCCCCTGAGGATTAAGATGGAATGCCACGATTTCAGTAAAAAGGGTTTGCGTCTATACATTCACCATACGAAACACGTCAGCATTGCGCTGCTATTTTACGCTGGTATTCTGTGAAAGCGTGAGCGACCCATTCGTGCTACAACTATAATATAACTGCAGCGTGGCTCTACCACGTAAAAATGGTAAATTGTAAATTACACGGTATGGTCGAGCGTTGCAAAAACTTCTCTAAAACGCACGTCAGCAGACTGCCGACCACCGCACTGAGATGGTTGACAGTCTTTAGTGCTAGGCTAGCTAAGACTGCCACTCATCCTACTTGGTGTGATGGAGTTGTCTAAGGGCTGCAGGTGCCATTTTCATAGTGGACGGTTAGTTAATCTTCACCTTTATCATCAACACTACAGCCTACAGCCTACAGCCCTCTGCGACTGACGTGGTAGTCCAACAGACACCGACAAAATATGAAATTCGGTTTATTACCGCTAATTTTCAAATTTGAGCGTCGCCACTCTTAGTACCTTGCCATAGTAAGCTCGCGCGTCGGTCGGTGTTCGAAAGGCCGCGGTAGCGAGCGCACGTGTGCGTATTGGGAGGAAGGTGTCTACGAGACTACCACATCAGTGTTAAGGTAAGTGTCTACCATACTATCACCTCAGTAAAATGTTTATTTTTCCATAGTGTCTCCTAAACAACCACATCAGTTACTAAGTTTAGTTTATCTTACGATAAGTAATTTTTGTTTTGTTTCGCGTTATTTTACAATTTTATTTTATTTACATCATTTCTTTCTGCACTGATATTATAAAGGAGATAAATTTGTATTTTTATTTGAAATGAATAAACTCAAAAAAAAACTGGGACAATTTGAAACATTTTTTCACTACTATAATGCTATATTATCACTGAGTCATATAGGTTTTATCGTGAAATAGTATCTATAGTCCACGCGGATGAAGTTGCGGAAGCTAATTATACGTAATTTACAGAACAAACTTATTTTTTAGATGGCTGATTCAAGTAAAAACCCTAGGCCAGATACTTCTTCTACTCGTAAGAGAACGTCGGCTAGAACTTTTGTGGATCATGAAAATCAAATAGTAGAGTAGCTGGAAGAGGAAAGTGACCATGAGTTTAGTGATGTTGACGATGAAGATGAAGATCCGACTTTCAAGCCCAACACCTTCAAGAAGACTTTATTTCATGTAATGAAGATCCTGAGTCAAATGTGCGACAAGATCCTGCCATTGTGGTTAAACGCCAACGATCTTCAGACAAGTCAGAAAACCACTTCACAGATAAAAATGGTTTCATTTGGAATAAACAAGAGCATCCTAAGATATCACGTATTGCAGCTCACATTATAATTCGATTACCAGGCCGTACTACAACAACTTATTTTGAAGGTTACTCGGAACTTTGGTCCAAGCTGATTGACCCCACAATGTTAGAATCTCTGGTGCGAAAATGAGGAGAGCAACTTTTTATTGAATATGGCAAGAAATTTAGTGCTGAATCATATAAAAACCATTGTATACAATGAAATATTGCCAAGGGAGCTGTGCATGACAGTCACTAGGTTTTTAGGTAAGGATATCCCCCTCCACCACCAGTAGTTCGGACTGCCCCACCAATTGGCAGAAAACTTTGTTCTTTATGTCCAACAAAAATAAAAAGACAAACTAAATATTGTTGCTGTGATTGTTCAAAGCCAATTTGCCTTCAGTGCTCCTCCAAGCCGCTGTGTGATGAGTGTCAAATAAAGCTGTGATTTTGAAAATGTCTACTTTTGAAGTCAACCAATGAATGTTTCCCATTTTCTCTAGACTGATTAGTGTACTTGTTAATTTTTAAAATGTTTAATTCGAAATTTAAAAAAAGTCGATTTTGTAATTTTTAAGTAGAGATTCATAGACTGATTTGTGTAAAGTCAATAAACACAGTTTATTTTTGAAAACACAAGTTGTTTTATTTATTTAAAGTTCACTTAATATAAATATTAGGCTAACAATCTGATAGATATAATTAAAATCCCTGGATAATTTAATTTTATAAAAATATTTGCTTTTGAAATGGTGTCTCGTATACTACCACGTCAGTACAATTGTAAAAATTGAGCCACGTCAGTTGCAGAGGGTTAAAACCACTGTTGTACATATGCTTCCTCTATAGATTGTCCCGTAGGGGCGATATATGCGTTAGTCACCACTCTTGGCAAGTGGGTTACTGACAGCAGTTTTATTATATTGAGGTGTTGCCAGTAAGATGCTGCTGCCCGTACCCTATTTCAGTTTTCTTCTATCGCCTCTTACGACACCCACAGGATGATATTTTGGTCCTCTCTGAGTTTATGTCTGAGACCACTAGGTCTCAGTTTCATTAACAATATTAAAAACAATCATTAATCTTGAGGAGACAGCTTAGTGAGACATAAGTCCCTATTAAATTTATTTTAATCAAAGATACCTTCTAAGGATCCCACTATAACTAAGTTTCTGCTGCTTTAATGAGGAAAATATTGTAAGTTACGACTTGTCTCGACTTAACTTACTTAGCGGGTGAATTTTTTCTCGGCCTATTAACACAAGCAATAATCGCACTACAATATCGAGAGTACAAAAAGCAATCCTGTTAATCGAAACGGCGGCCGTTTGTTACCGTCGTACGACCGGCAAATGGACAAATCAGATTATTTCAGCCGCTATGAGTCCGTAGATAACATTTTTCTTGAACGCAATTCATAAGCAAAAGCGATTCAGTTCGTGAAGTTAGTAGTCACAATGAAACGTATGCAGAAATATTACAAAGGTAATATTTGCATTTTGTTTAACTTATATTCAGCCTTTAGAACTGGTTATAGGAAACACTTAGGAAAGGCTGCGTCAGTAGACATGAGTTTCCTTGAAGATTGGCATATACTCAATACGTCTAGTTATACTTAATGGGAACAAAACAAACACATAAATCTTTGAAAAACATTATAGCTCAGAGACTAAGCGTTCACCGTAAATTTTTATTTCTAATGCAATCCGATTAAATCTGGATAATATAATGCAAAAGCGTAATCGTAAATCGTAAACGTAATCTCGTTAAATAATAATAAATTAGTAATTAAAATTTTAAGTTCAGATTATCCGTGGTGAAGAAAAGCTTTATTAAATACCCTGAAAATTTGAGAATTAAAATATTTTGAGGAGATGTGATATTTTCCAATAAGAACTCGAATAAAATATTCTGAGGACACCTGAAGTTTGCTAAAACACACTAGAGAGTGTAGCGGACTATTTGCTTCGAAAACCACTCATTAATAAGAGGAAGCATGTACCCAGCAATGAGAAATATGAAGTTGTAGCTTAAAAACATGGCTCTATGTATAAGAGGCGGATACCCTCGCACTGGGAATGCTGCTGCCCGTCTGAAGTTTGAGTTCAATGTTTTTGTGTATGAGTTTTCTGACATCACCAGGGTCTAGTACGTCAGCCAACTAGGTGTAATGCGTGCAGGTAAAGATGGTACTAGAAAAAAAGTTGTCATATATATTTTTACACCTCGTTACTTTAATCATAATTTAATTAAATGGAGCAATCTAATTGCTAGCATTGGTTTAAGTTAACATTTATAACTTAACGATATGATTTAATTGATAGCTGTCAAAGTAAATTTACCATACAGTATGAATCTTAAGTTCATATCTTGTTGTTAAAAATACAGAAATATAGTTGAACCTAGCATCTAATTCAATAAACATTTTTATCAATACATATTGGCTTCACATTTGTTTTATTTTACTTATAGTGTACTGGCTTTTTAACACTGCTTTTACAAGTTTTCATAGTTTGTTACGAGTTATAACAGAAGAGATAAAAATTTAGTAATACTTGCTTTAATTTTCTATCATTATATTATCACAACACCCTGCTGTTTTAACACGCGCCTCTTATGTTTTGAACCACTCTCATCGCAAAGCTATAAATTAAGAGATCCCCACTAAGTCCCCATCGGTTCGCGCGCCCCGCGGCGTTACTCACCGGCCTTTAAGCGAAGACATCGGTCCACTTGAGTGGAAATTATCTTAGGTAGATTATCCTTATTGTTACATTTTTCTTTGGCCCCCAATGACTAACTTGATTTAGGAACTCTCTTTACCTATGGGTTTATTGAGATACATTACTCCACTTATATTTAGCTCTCATACCACTTTGTACTTTGCAAAGAATTATTTTGCAAGAAAATAGTATATACATTTATTTATGGATTTTTAAGGTGTTGGAAATGAAGCTCAGTCCTATGTTTAACAAGTGATATGAAAACTATGCATAATAGTCAAGTATTTGTGTTTATTATTTTTCTCATTAAAACCAAAAACTGATGGAGAAAAATATTAAGGCGCTACTCCTAGGGACCACGTGCACGTAATACTACGTGCTCGGCGATGAAGGAAAACATTGTGAGGAAACCTGCATGTCTGAGGAATAAGAAAAAAAATATTTCGAAGACATGTGAAGTTCGCCAACACGCATTGGGGCAGCGCGGCGGACACTTCTTTGCCCTAAAACTCTCTCAGAAATGAGGGGAGGCCTGTTCCCAGCAGTGGGACGGATATAGGCTGTAACTTTCCTTTTTTACTTTTACTCCTAGCGAACGGCCTTGAGCGTTCAGTCCTATACACTCCACGCGATCTCGCTACAACATCGCGTAAGAAATACGCCCAAATTTTAAAATAATTTAAATTATAAATTTATAAAATCGAATTTCAGTCTATTGAAAAAAAATTACTGGATCAAAATGTTCACTAATAAACTGCCTACCCATTGGTGTCAATCACATAATAAAATAATGCTAACTTTATTAGGAGATGCATGTTATCAAAAATTATTTTGCATTCCTGTGGTTTACTCGTAGTTGTACGAAGATTCATCAAGTATTAACTCGTTTTAAAAAATTGGAATTGGCTATTATGGAATCAAGATTATGTAGAAATTTAACAGATTTTTTATTAGTTGATATATCTTTTTAATAACAAGTAGGTAGATAGCTCCTAAAAACCTCACAAATAACGACTAGCGCGGCATTTTGCTCAAACATGCACCTTAACGCATTTAATATGTGCTGGTCCTACGTCTGATTTCTGTCCGCTCGTGGCGGATTTCTATCCCATCGGACTATGGGAGTAAAGGAATAGAGAGTACCTACATCTGTGTTTGCGTACACGCTCGTGCACTACAATCTTGCCCTGCGCAGATGGCTAGGCTAGTCTCCATTGAGATCGGGCCCTGTAGCCGAAATTCGGTCTGGAGAATATTATACATTTTTTTATAGGATAGGGTGACAAACGAGCACACAGTTCATCTGATGGTAAGTGGTTGCTGTGGCCCACAGACATCTACATTTATCCTCGATTATGAATCAAAATGCAGATGCGTTGTCACCCGTGAGGACTAAGATGGAATTGCCTCCTTTCCAGTAAAAAGGGTTTCCGGTTCTCTACACTCACCATACGAAACACAGCAGCATCAAGCTACCATTTCACGCTGGTATTCTGTGAGAGCGTGGTTCTTCCCCGGTCGAGCCGACCCATTCGTGCTACAACTATACTACTAATATAACTGCAGCATGGCTCTACCACGTACAATACACACATTATAACATATACAATTTAAAACATATAGCTATAATAGCATGGCTTACTTTGAGGCCCTACATCATAGTGCTCCACAACTGCAAAGCGCTATAAATAATGCAACCATGTATCGGATCGAAAGTTATAGCCTTCGAAGTGAAACATAGCGCGCGTACTACTGCTGGGCAGTAGAAAGCCTATTATCTAAAAGATCTTATACATCTTCTAGTGCTTGATCCTAGAGTGAGTTTATAAACAGAATTCCTTCTGCTTAATATTTTATTTTACTGTTTACTAATAATAATAATCAAAAATTATTATTTTTATACCTAAAATAGTGTAAAGGTTCATGTAAATAAAATTGAACGCATCCAAAAGGATAAAACCTATTTGAGCATTACAATAGGGACGTCTTCATTGTCTGAAGATTCCTGAAGCTCGATGCTTTGCCAACAGATGCTGTCATTTTTAAAACACAAGAGATAGCGTTTGAAACACAGTTTTTAGGATTTCACATACAACATATAGGTATATTTTATACTATACAATACGTAACGTAATTAACGCACACCCTCAGACACCCCAATTAGTACACATAATAACGTTATAATCATAATACATACACTGAATTTTAGTAAAACATTTTTATGCACTGATTATTTATCAAAGTAGTTATACTAATTCCGGAAGAACGTTGTGGTCATAGTACAAACCTACGAACGCAAAGTGCTTTAACGTGCTTGAAATAAAGTTCATTTTTCTATATTTTTATTGAATGACAGAATTAGTAATAATACAAATAAAACTGCACTCTTAAAAGTCTTATTGCCTTAAGTTACGGTCCATTTCAGTTTGTTTGGACTGTACAGATTTAGTGTGACTGTAATTTACGTAGTTTTAATTATTTTTGGGATAAAAATTACCTATATTAAAAATGATAGGAATCAATTCAGTAAACGATTCTGAACAAACTACTTTCTCAAAGTGCGGTAATTATGTTACGTGTTGTATATGACACTCTGGTTTCATCAAAAAAGAAAAATATTTTTCCTTAAATCGTCCCTGCGTTGGAACCCAAAGTTTAGCCAGCATTACGATGAATCTGAGACGTTAATTTTTAAAAATATATAATTTTTCTATACAACGCAATTCATAATTAATCAGCACATTACATATTATTGGGTTATGTAATATTTCTATCTATCTATTACCAATTATTGTTGCCTATCAAGGTATTTTTTAAGTCAATTGAATTTGCAGAGAATTATATTATAAATTCCGACGTAATGTTCTTATTACCATTATTATCATCATTTTCGTCGTTATAATCATCATTCATTGGAAAGTTTGAGCAATTTTTCTTCTATTAATTAAAATACCTTATATATCATTCCGTAATTTTTGTTCTTCATTTAGACCACCACCTGCGGCGCTATCAAAGTCTAAATTGCAAATTTAATACAGCTATTTGCATGAGAAAAGAGACTATGTTAAGTCGTTTTTCCACTCAGTGATTTGTACTGTTTATCTAAGTTCTATCTAAATTAGATATGTGTTTAAAGTATTTTGCGTAAAAAAAAACCATTCTTTTGTCTCCACGTTTGATTTAGCTTTTTACATTGTTTTTTTTTTTGCCATTAATTCGGTGTGTTACCGAATTTACTGTCCATTTATGTTTAAGTTATTCATATGCTAAGACGTTTTGTTCAGAGAATTTATTTGAGAGATATCTGTTACATTGTTAATGGAGAAAAACGAAAGACGATTTTTATTGTCGATTAACAGCCATAAAATATATTAAGCACATTATGTTTTACACTTTATACACATACGAATTTATAGCGCAGTGCATGAGCTTTTGGTTGCGGTGCCGCGGGTCCGAGGGTTTGAAACCCGCGTGAAACGAGAGTTATTATATAGCCTATAGTTAATCGTCCGACCGAAAACGAATTCACGGAAAATTACCGTAAAATAGTAGTAATGTTAGAGACGAGAATCGGGTAGCGTTTTTCAAGTTACAAGGTACTCTGAGTATTTAGGGGTACCTAATAATGCATCAACTTCTTAATTCTTATCCGAGAATAAATGTGGATGTCTATAATATGAACTATAGCGACTGCGAACTAAGCAGATGCCTTTCAGTATGTATTGTTCTAAGGTTTTCCTTAAGATAACAATTTTGATTGTATAAATTCTTACCTACTAAAACAACAATAAGCTAATCAAAACAAAAAGAGCTTACAGCAAGGTTTTTTTTAAAGATTTCTGAGAGAGAGTAAAAACTTCTTAGAGAGTAAGAAAGTGGAAACTTCTCTCAGAAGTAAGAATTTCTGAGAGACAATAAATGCTTAAAATATCTAAGTCGATCTTTCTTCATTATACAATACAATAATTTGTATTGAACACATAACAAGAAACAAACAAAGAAAAACAAAAGGCGGTCTTATTGCTATGCAGCAATTTCCTCCATACAACCTAAATAGGAAATAAAAATAAGTGAAAAGTTAAATAATGGGTAGAGCGCACTATAAATATTATAATCTATAAATATAAAATAAATTTAATAAACGTGCCGGAATTTAATTAATTGACAGACTAGTGATCATAAAACGACAGGAATAGATAAAAGGAGGAGGGATGATTTAGATTTTATACATTATTATGGTCACGTAAACAATCTGTACCTAGATTCGTGAGAGAGCGTTCCCTTTTTCAAATAAAGGTACAGCTGATATCCTTTATCGCCGAGCACATGGTATATCAGCACCTAAAATTGCAATTAACGATTTCATTGGTGTTGTTTGGGAAATCAGCGGCGGGGACGTGTCGAACCTTCTCGTTATTGGTATGAATATTTTACGTATGGCAATTAAATGTTAAAATCTTTTATACTGTAAATATTTTACTGATATATTTATATATTACATAAATAAACGAATTACCGACAACAGAATGGAATGATTTGTCAGCGCTTTACCATCTTCCACTACATAGCCTGAACACCTGCAACAAATTACAAATAAAAAAACAAAGGCTACGCTGTTGCCCCTAAGCACTAATAGGAATAGTCTCATAGCAATGTATCGAAGGCATAACATCTTTAAACCCAGCCCAGAGTGGCGGTGTAAGAATATCCACTTACTACAGAATAAAAAGCGTATTTTGGAGGCAAAATATTATTATTTGCGCTGGAGTTCATTGTTTTTTTTTTTCAAAAAAAAACTTTTCATATCTCACAAAATACTGATCCTATAAGTATGGATATGGTCTCATTCGATTAGCGCAAAAAAAATACATAGAAAATGACACCTCACTCGCCTAGTTTGTACAATGTGTATTTTTTTAAATTACCCACCTGCCCATACCTAATACCCTGCTAATACCTAAATTTCGGCGGAACTCGGCAGATCCTCATTTCTAGTGCCAAGATAAAGTTATGAACAAAGTTTCATTGATGTACATATTTTACCGCCAAACTGTCATATTTAGTCTTACTTTACCTTTAGTATAACCTATATCATCCCGTACGTGACGTAAGAGGCGACTGATGGAAACAAATGGGAAGATGGACAGCAGCGTCTTCCTAATAACGACTAAAACTAAATATAAAGTACAGTTGCCAATTCGCTTGCCAAGCGTGCCAACTATGGCAAATATCCTTTCTATGAGGGCTATAAAAATAGGCCGTAATGGTAATAATGGTGACAACAGAGGGTGATATATTGTTGTTAATAATACTCAAAACTCAATTATATCTACGATCTCACTTGGCTCCGATTAAAACACAAATAAACCTTCGACCGTCCGTGAAATACAATACGTTAAAGTTCTACGCAACATTAACACCAAAAATTAAACTGTCCTCTTATTCCGGATGCGCCCGAGTCGTTCAAATTAAAATAATAATCTCCCTTCCAGCTGATTAAACACTTTGATAGCGCCACCGATTGTTCACAAAATAACAAATAGACTTGACTGTTTATAGCTAACCCTTATCGTGGCGAAATAAGGTCTAAACTCGCTTAACATTAAATAATCGACTGCAAATTAGAAAATGTTCGATAAAACAAACGCATTGTTTTATCGTCCGGTCATATTTTATTTGGATGTGCTTTTAATTGACCCTCAAAAGCTGACAGTGCGATTGGGTCGAGTGCACCAGTCGATTTTCAATGGACATTCGATTGTTTTCACTCGAGTGCTGTCTTTGTGATGGCATTATGATTTCAAGAAAGTGATGAGGTATAGTTTAATATTTCTGTTGACGAAGAATTCTGAAGAAGACAAATAATTAATTCAACTATTACCACATAATTTAATTAATTTAAACCCAAAATGGGTTTTTGCATTATGAACCTAAAGTACCCGGTAAAAATGTTAGTACTATGTTATTTTTACTAGAAAAATAATAGGTAACATTTTTTGTTCTAAACAAACACATAAACAAAATGTATATTCTTGCGACCGAATTCAACCATTGCGGCAACCTTTAAACTTTCTAAATATTTATTTGGGCAAATTAAATTTTATTAAAAATTTATTTCAATTAAAAAGCCGTCTTAATTATTCTTTTTATAAAATGTCTTCCCCCTCTCCTTAATGAAGTAAAAAAACTGGTTGCTGGGAATCGCTTCGTCTGGTAAAGTATTGTATTATTCAACGCGTCGCCATCTGCTTGCTCCAGTCGTGATAAGTCGCACTTGAGTGACCTAACTAAAACTGTTCTTTCATTTATATAATTAACATACATTTTAATATAATTATGGACAGATTTTGATTAGAGATTGATGACCCAAACAAAAGTGTTATAAATGTCAACAAATTGAAAATTACAATACTATGTATAAAATAGTCAGTTCAAGTATTCAACTTTTATATACCTACAGTTTTTTTTTTTTTACTTTCATATACAGTCCACCTGATGGTGAGTGGATGCTGTGGCCCATAGAAATTTATCCTCAATTAAGAATCAAAATTCAGATGCGTTATCATCCCTGAGGAGTAAGTTAGGATTCCTCGTTTCCAGTAAAAAGGGTCGCCGGTTCTCTACACTTAGCAAGCAAAACACAGCAGCATCAAGCTGCTAATTTACACTGGTATTTTGTATGAGCATGGTCCTATCCGGTCTAGCCGACCTATACATACTACAATTATGAGAATAGTAGGTATATCTAAAGCGTGGCTCTACCACGTTAAAAATTGATGTTATACTTGATTTCAGTATTAAATTTGATGGATAATCGATAGCGTTCTTATACTATTTACCCTTTTACGGTGAAACTTTCGTGAGTTATTCTGCGTCCGCAAAGGTTCCTGAAATATGCTATTACAAGTAATAATTTTTGATTAAATTCCGCCACGGCGACCATTTTACACCTACGTATATAATGGGAGTAACAAACTAATCTGCAAATGAACCACAACAGACATATAGACAACACGCCATTTACGAAATGAATAACACATCCTCAATGTCTCAATAGACGGGCGCGTTATCACATTACAATTCTTCAAAGGAGCTGCCTTGCACGTCGATGGGAAAATAAACAACCAACGCTTTTATCTTCAAAACAGAGGAATTGCTCCTGTGTAACTAAACAAACATTCCCGTTTCTTGTTTTTAGGAGTCAGTTACTAGCTTACAAGGTACAAATGTTTGAAATCATTCAAACATCCTTAATTTAATCCGGTACAACGCCCGCATGCGCGTTATGTAGTGCCCATCACTCTCATAAATTTGACAATAGTGACGATTATTTGGCACGACTTAATTTCTCCCTCATCATTTACGTAGTAGAGTTGCGCTGCAACCTTTTACAGCTGCAGCGCGAATGGAATAAGTAGCAGTGTGAAATGGCATAATAATATTGCTTTGTTTCGTATTTTTTATAGAATAAGTGTGACAAACGAGCACACAGTCCAACTGATGGTAAGTGGATGCTGTGGCCCATAAGCATCTACATTTATCTTCGATTAAGAATCAAAACGCAGATGCATTGTCATTCCTGAGGACTTTGGTGGAATGCCTCGTTTCCAGAATAAAAGTGTCTCCGGATTTCTACACTCACCATATTCCCATGGTGAGTATATACACAGCAGTATTAAGCTGCTATTTTACGCTGGTATTCTGTGAGAGCGTGGTACTACCCCTGTCGAGCCGACACATTCGTACTACAACCATAATATAGTTGCAGCGTAGAGCCAACCACGTACAAAACGTATGGTGAGTATAAACAACCGGAAAACGTTTTTACTGAAAACTAGGCGTTCTCTCTTAATCTTCAGGGGTGAGAACACGTCTGAATTTTGATTCTTAATCGATGTTAGATGGCGGATGTCTATGGGTATCCACTTGCCATCGGGTGGGCTGTGTGCTCATTTGTGGCCCTTATTTTTTTAAATAAAATATGAATGAATAATTACAAGTTTAAGTGCTGTAACATTGCATGTCTGATTTAAAAACCGTTTTGATGATGTGTGAAATCTGCCAACACGCGTTGTGACAGGGACGGTGAAGCTTTGGGGGTATTTTTATAAGGTATATTTATAATATTTTGTAATATTAATGTTCTTGTCAATATTACAGTCCACCACAAGTACGCTGCTCAACATAGACCTTCCTCAAAGAATACCATAATGATGGTGATTAAGAAACATAAACATAAATGAAACGCCAATGTGTGGCTTAAAAAACTCTTCATAAATTTGATAGGTGGGCAAATGTTTACATTTTTACGCGGCGTCAACGGGTAGTAGAAATATGATTTACGGTTTAATAAAAATAATGATTATATCATAATATTTCGGTAGCTTAAGCATCGCCGAGAAACTTGGAGTACGAAATAACAACGTTAAGTTAAGCCTTACCAACAATTATTATGTAATTTTTATCATCTCGTTCAGCTATATTGTTCTGCTCTTTCCGGTAGGTGGTGCTATGAGTTTTACTTGACCACACTCTTCTGAATTTATTTATAACGACAAACGATTTATACCCTAATACCATTCTTTATAAAGGGCGTGAAAAGCTAGAATTTATTTATAGTATGTGAACTGATGATGCATCCGCAACTTTCTTTGAGAGAGTTGGTTACAGGTACCAGGTGATGGGTAAAATGTTAGCATCCCAAATGTCTAGCACTAAACGAGATGGTTGATATAGCCATCCATAGAAAGCAATAAGATCTTTTGACATGTTCCAATTTCAAATTTTGCGACTGTGGGGCGGAATGGGAAAGAATAGTGCTTACGTCACTGCCGACTTTGCTTTAATTAATTAAAATAGTAAAGTAATAATGAGTTACAAAGTCATCTACTGACAACTGATTACACCTTCTTGCATTAGTGCACTAAATGCAGATAAAATAATTAATCGCGTTTTGGCTTGTGTGTTAAATACCAATATCGGTGTTGTTTGTATTTTTATAGCAATAAAAGCTACGTTTGAAGCCATTGAAGCATCAGAAGGCGTGTTTGATGGTTCAATTTGCATCGAAAGTCAACGTTCCGGTCGTAAAGATCTTAATGCCAATTTGTTTGATAGCGTCGCCCATTAGCGTTGTTCGAGTTTCAAATCTGTTCGAGGTAGTTGAATTAATCGAGTTAATGTTTTATTTAAAATACATTTGAGATGTTGATCAATTCAATGATATTACTATAATATTATATATATATATATATATATATATATATATATATATATATATATATATATATATATATATATATATATATATATATATAATATACTTATGAATATTAACTAAACCAATAATGCGTGGTGATAAAATTTGCAGTAAAATCAATATTTATCATAATATTTAAAGTTGGTTATTTGCTTACCACGTAAACCCTAAGTTAGTTTGTCAATTCAATTTTATTAATAAAATAAAATAAAAGTTAAAAAAGCTAAAGGAACATGCATAAGATAAAATTATTTTATAATATCCTTGTAAGCATGATCATGATACTACGATAAAGTTATTAAGTTATTGTTTGACGTTGGTCTTCAAGTTGGTAAAAATTACTTTAAAAGATTTCGTTACATAGATTAGATTAAAGGTAAGCATGTTAAAATATTGCTTTATAATCCAGAACCGATTTATTATGAGCATCGGATGAAGGGATCACCTTGTTTCAAAGTTAATGCATTTTATAATTAAATGTAAATCGTTAAATTAAACGGGTCAAGATTTTTTTAAAAAAATGATATAATATTAGTTATGTCTAAATACTGCTAATAGACGAATTAAGACGTAATACATGATACACGTATTTTGCAAGCAATGACGAAAAATAAGCTTTTAATATAGAGTAATGTCTCCAGTGATATCAACAGGCGATTGTGTCGGGCGGCCCGCATTCGTGAGGATCAATTTCGATGGCCCAATTACCTTTCGTCGAATCATTTGAGACATACTGACATTAAGTTCCTCGCAATATACTGCGAAGAATAATATTAAGTTTCTAAATAAACTTAGATATTAAGCTTTTAAGAGAATTTACAAAGACCTTAAATTTTATACTTAGCATAAGTTATTAAAATAGACAAAGCTTTTTTTTAATATAGCTTTACGAGTTGTACATGACAATTTTTTATGGTAGTCTACTAGACCCATAGCAGTACTCTCAATCTTATGTTATAAAGGCAGCCTGTGAACACATGCAACCAATGATTAGATGGATTGCAGTCTTGAAATGAAACAAATTTTTTGGATTGAACAACCTTTTTTTAAAAAGTTTGGTAAACGAGCATGCGGCTCACCTGGTGCTAAGTGACTATTGCCGCCCATGAAAACTTGCAATACCATTATTGTTCCATGCAGGATTTTAACCCACGCCCAATAGCATTGCAGCTAAACGCTTAGCACTGTGCTACCGAGGCTTCATTATAGACATTATTTTGTAATGCCGTCCGTAACGTGCTACGAAGTACAATGAGTGTTGTATATCGTTTTTGCTAGGTAAACGTTACAGCCGTGTGTATCTCAACACTCATTATCGATACTGACACACTGTAATTAGGATACGATCACGTCACTGGCTTCTCTGATAGGATGATATAAGAATGTCATTACTCAGCCAATGTTTAGGTTTTCGAAAGTATCTGTATAATTCACACTCGGTGCTCCTAAATTATGATGAAATAGTTTTATTTTTATAGAATAAGGATGACAAATGAGCACACAGTGCAACACAGTCCACAGTTTATACGTGGTAGAGCCACGCTGCAGCTATATCATGGTTGTAGCACTAATGGGTCGGCTCGGTGTTTCGTATGGTTAGATCCGGATAACCTTTTTTACTGGAAATGAGGCATTCCATCTTAGTCATCAGGTGTGACAATGCATCTGCATTAATATCTGCATTAAGCCACTTAACGCTTTAACGCTGGTATTCTGTGAGAGCGTGGTCCTTCCCTGGTCGACCCGACCCATTCGTGCTACAACTATACTACTAATATAACTGCAGTATATGACCTACCTCCAAGTAACTAACTTAAAACTACCAAGTAATAAGCTACCTCTAAGTAAAGGTAACCAAAAAATTAATTAACGAGTACGGCAAATTAAATTTATAATATAACTATGTGATTGTCATTCTGTTGTGCTAATGCACATTATGATAATATATATGGTTATATTAAACATAGTAAGGATTTCCCGTATTAGAGCCATGGGACAACTGTATTATAATTGCAGTCACGAATTGGTTGGCTTAGGTAGGCTTTCCTTAAAGAAGATACAGGATGTATCTTTTCGTTGGTCTAGTAATTGTAACCGTGACTCCAGATCATGAAGTCCCGGGTTCAAATCCCGGGTCGCGCCAAAATCAGTTATTGGGTTTTTCTGTCAAGCAATTTTCAGTCGAAGCCCGGAGTGAGTAAGTTAGTGGTGTTTCACAACTGGGAAAAAACTCGGAAAGCACGTAAAGCTGATGGTCCTACTCCTGATTACCTTCGCATCGGACTAAGAGAATGAGGGAATAGAGAGTGCACCTGTGCTTGCATATACAATCGGGCACTATAATCCTGTCCCGCGGAAATGTCTAACCTAGGTTAAGACTGGCCGCCGTTACTAAAATTCCATCTGGAGGACATTATTATTACATATCTGCTAGGAATAGGTCCCCTCTTATTCCTAAGAGGTCGATCATTGTAGACCAGCGTACATTAACAGTACAATGCTGCTAAGTTTAGTATGGTTAGTGGCGAGCAATGGAAACCATATTACTGGTAACGAGGTATTCCATTTAAGTGCTTAGGGGTGGCAACGTATCCGCATTTGATTATACCACTCTGATTAGACTGCGTGCGAGTCTGTAACCTTTATAAGTTTCTTAAATAAAATTATATGAAAATAAATAAATAAATAACTAAATAACTAAATAACTAAATAAGTAAATTAGCCGAGTTGTGGCGGTTTAAGAGTATCCACTACCCCATATCAGCCCGTGGATGTCTTAAGAGACGACAGAGGGGAAAAACCGGGATATGGGTAATAGCGTATTCGTAATAACGACTAAAAAATGTGGTTGCCAGCCCGCTTGCCAAGCAAATATTCTATGAGACAATGTATGGTCGAGGCCTATGTTCAGCAGTGAACTTTAATAGGCTGTAACGTAAATAAATAAATATCTATAACGGTTTCCAAAAAATATGTCATACTTATTAGGTCTATGAACTTGCCGTTTTTATAAAGTAAGTTTACGTGTTTTTTTTATTTTTATTTCTATTCATCAAAAAAGTAATCACCCATGCAATCGATGAATCTTTGTCAACGCAGTGGCAGTTTATTAATGCCCTTCTTGAAGAAATCAGCTGGACGGGAAGTAACAAATTCTTCAAATGCATTTGAATTATTAAAAATGATTAAGATTAAACAAATGATTCTATTATGGAAAAATAATTCAATGTTTTGAAAATAAAATTAATTAGAAATTAGAATTATTTGCCAAACCAAAAATTATTTTGATTTGAAATGGCCAGTACTGCAGAACGGCAATTTCATAGGTAAATACCTAATCTTTTAATCTGCTCGCTTGTCGCTAGCAATACGAATAAAACGAAAAAAAATATCAGGTATAGCATTTAAGAGTAAAAATTTACAAAACTTATAAACAAAACTGTAGATATAACTAGGGAACACAAAAAGGGGCAGCCCCAAAGAAACAGTCAATGAGGGAGGCCAGTGTTCAGTAGCGCACTTTGATAAGCTGTAATGATGATGATGATTTGAGAATATTGTCAAAGAACACTAAATTTAGCTTAGGTATTCAATATAAAAGACGCATTAACCTCTCAAACGCCAAGCAATTTGACCGCTTCGACATTCCGTCAAAATTCAAGAGGTCAAATTTGACCGCACCCACCCACAGCACTTTAACCCAGTACTTATGTTTAGACACTACTTTTCTATGAAGAAGTTTGGCATTATAGAATCAATATGAAATTTTCTATCCTCTAGTGGAATAAAAAACGATTATTCTATGGATATTAATTTATATTCTACGTTCATTACGTACGCCATTTTCATTTGGATGTTTTTGTGTTGATTTTTGGATTTTTCTAGTGTTTTATTGGTGTTTTATAATAGTGTTTTATTATAAAATTGTAACGATAGTTTTTGTGTGAATATAATTTATCTTTTTACGTAAATAATTTCGAGTAATAAGTGGAAATAATTGTGATTTTCACGCTGCCGATGCTGTATGATTTTTTTTTGTTGTCAAAATACAATAAAATATTTTTGTAATGAAGTAAAACCTGACTTTTGTTTAGACCACGGGATAGAGAATTTTGTATAAATATTATAATGCCAAACTTCTTCCTAGAAAAGTAGTCTCTTCTCTTCTAAGTGATGTGGGTGGGTGCGGTCACATGCGACCGCTCGGGATTTGCCAGGCGCATGCGACTGCATGGGAATTTTATGGAGATTGAAGGTTTAAAACCAAGCAAGTGGATTGGTAAGCGCAGTTTTTTATAAATGAGACGTTCAAAAATGTATGGAGCCTGGGCTAAGTCCCTGTACACTATTATACCTACTCCAAAATAGGGAAACACATTTTAAACTGTTCTCAACTGTCCAAATATTTCAAAATGGCTTTGTTTGCTGGTAAAGCACAGGAAATTAGACTTGAAATTGCAACACACAGCAACTACCCGTCAAGGTGGTAAGCTGTCATTTTTATTGATTAGTGACGTTTGACATGTTCATTTCAAGTATTTTTGACCTGTTGTGAAAACTGACAGTCCTCTTTCTATGATTAATTGTCGCTTTATGGTATTTATTATGTATTATGTCATTGTATATAAGCACAGAGTAGCGAAATCGGTGAGACGCCATATTGAAAGTCGATAAAAATAATTGATAAACATTAATTGTTTACCACGACAGGATACATTTAAATGAATTATCTGTATTTTTCCCTAATTCTACAGATTTTTCTCTTTTTTTTGTGGTAGTGTACATAGACCTAACCCATTTTGGAACATCCGCTTTGAGTTGTTATCAGATAGATGCTGGCCTATCTGCTGTTTCAGTTACGTTACGTTACGTTACGTTACGTTACGTACATGGGACAATATGAGGTAGGGGATATTCTAACACCACCACTACACGGTTGGTTTAATAAAATAAAGATTTCCATTTTCATTTAGCAAAAATATAAGTAAAATTAAATGCAATAATTTAAATTTTCAGAATAGTATATTGTATCAAATTGGCCAACGATATAGCTATTTAAGACAATTACGTAAATTATCCTCGGCCAAGTCTTTTCAGTAGAAATTTCATAGCGTCCGTAATCAATTTAGAAGTAAATTAAGGAGTCTTTTATAAGGTTTCGCTCTGTAATTATAAAAAGGCATACTTTAAGTGTTCTCCCCTAACAGATAATATTTCAATAGAACCTCAATAATAAATAAATGAATTGTAAAGGAACGAAAGAATTAAATATTTTAGAAAAATTGACCGCACTAGCTTCCTTAAAATTGAATATTAATAGCGATACTCTTGTTTTCTCCGTCAGGCCATGACCATAGCTGGTTATACTGTTCCGTTTTAAAGAGGGATTTTGACAGACGGATTGGGAATCGCAGTTCCAGACCCTTTGCACTTATAACGCTGTTCCATGTCGCTTGACTGGGTACTGTATGTCTGAAGTAAATAAAATGATTACACCGCCATCTATCGGAATCCATGAGATGAGTTATTTCCCTTCGCTTCGTATGACATCTATGGGAAAAATTAAGGGATGGATACTCCTAGCAGTTTTTGATTTTGGTGAAAACTTGATGATTAAATTTTCATACCACGCGATAAAGTATAATTAAAACCTCCTTAGTCGTAATATCAAATATTAAATAACAGTTACTAGATAAGTAATATTAATAAAATCTAAGATTAGATAGTCAAAGCCATTTAACTTTTACCACTGGATCGGAAAGAAAAACCTCTGTCCTGGGTAGAACCAGCGAGAAACCCAGCAGGACTGTTTAAAAATAATATCTTAACTTATGCTGTTAAATGTAAAAGTCTAACGAACTGAACTGTGAAATGAAACATTGCGAGGGAATAAATAAAATAAGGAGTCCACACTTTCACTTAGGCAGGGCATGAGAATCCATAGCTTATTATGGTCAACATCTTTCGTGTTCATACATTCATCATTCATATCAAAGTTCGCTGTGTATGTAATGTGCAATTTTTAGCGAGCTAGGAATAGTTTCATTTAATAATTAGTTTTCTTCTTTTATAATAGATTTATCCTAAAGAAAAAAATACCCGCTTGGATTGTTGCTAGTTCTTCCCAGTACATAGGCTTTTTCCGAACTACTGATAAAGCTATAATTGACATTCAATAAATATTTTATAATCAATATTGAATTTAAATTATTCTATTTCAAGGCGTGCGAAGTCCGCAAACACGCACTGGGGCAGAACGGTAGACTAAAATTTCACTATAGGTCTTTTAGAAATGAGAGGAGGTATGTACCCGGCTGGGGTACGGACTTGTTTAATCATACTCCTTGAATAAGAAAGAAAGAAAGAACATCCTGCTATTTATAAATCGCTGCAACTTACTTTTACAAAAAGAAAAATAATCTTCACAAAATATTTAAAAAAATGGATTGCAACTATAAATAAACCACTGACTCAGCATATTTCTAAAGTAAATTCAACATATTGCAAAAGTAACAGTGTTACTTTAGCAATGTTACTTTAACAGTATGCTGATATCAGTCAGTGTCGGAGCCACATAACTCGTCTTGAGTTTGTTTTTCCGTACCGGGAATATTCGAGCGTTATTAAGTGATTTTTTTACAATTTTACGTCACCATAACACCTGAATGTAAGTCATGATGCAGACGAAGATGGTGAAGCGCACTGACTTACTAAAAGCTTATGCACTCTTGTTTTGAAGACACCTACCTTGAGATCGTATGAAAAAGCAGATGGAGGCTATTTATTCCACTACTTTGATATACGCTTGATTAACGATGAAGCAAAATTTGTATTAAAATTTTATGTGCCTATTTATCACGTGATCGATGGTGAAAAACTAAAAAAATGGATCCTTAAACGTTTTACCTTTCTTGTGTATATTTTTAGATAGCAGTCAGCTAATAGAAATAAAGACAGTTATAGTAAAAAAGGTTCAATATTGACTAAGGATCTCTACAAACTATTTGATTGATAAGCCTTCGGACTGAAGTAGACTCCCTTGGGTCACTGTCTCGCGTTCATAATTTAATTGCTTTCCGAGAATAAAAGATATCTGCCTAGCTATATTCCCAGTTATGAATTAATTTCATTATGTCTGTTGTGTATTAAATTAAAATATTGGCAATTCTAAGTATCTATTTCGATTAATTGTTAATAGATTTTTATTGAAATAATCAGTATTTATTATTTATTGCTATAGGAAAGTAAAAACATTAACTACTTATAACTTTTACAAGTGCACTGTGTTAAAATAATGTATAATACGTTCAATACTTTCATTTATTACTATGAAATACAATACTTATCTATTTATAACATTAGACTTAATTAAAGAAAAGTCAACTTTAAAAGTATAAAGAATCAAATAATTTCATATTAATAGATTATAGAAGTATTTAAAACCGGACTTCTGAAGCTATTATGCAAAATTAATTAATTACATTTAATTACTTCTTATATTTACACAAACACTACATTTATTCATCGCATTATTTTATCGCGTTTAAATATTTTTTAAAAAAAGAATATTAACAATGCTATAAACATTACTAATAATCCCCACCAGGGAAGCTTACCAAAGCTTAAATTGCTTGTGTTACGAGTGGTTCACGCCAGTAGTCGAATGGCGGATTCGAACCCACGTGCTTTTTGAGTTCGCGGCCCGCGCCCTGCCATTAGGCTACTGTCGCATATAAATATGATTATATAGTACGAAGATATAGTTGGCGTGAAGCACCGACGCTCCGGGAAATCTGCAGTTTGTAAACATGTTTAATATCGTTACCCGCCATTACATTAGATTCGATAGATAACAAATCCTCGCAAAAGAACACCGATTTATAGCAAGGATAATTCGCGAGGCTATTTAAATTAATAAAACATCCTAACTCCAATAGTAAAGACGGATGGGTGCTGCCATCTGCTTGGGATCATATAATTAAATAAAATTAAATATAAACCCAAGCATACCACTGCAAGACTTCAAGATACTGTATTGTGCGTAGATTAGACCAGATATTAATATTCTAAACTAAAGGTAGCTGGGCTAAATATGAGATCGGGATGTCAAACACTTCAGTCCCCCGTGACCATGGGTGGTGACGAAACATTGGGAAATAAAAAGCTAAAATAAAAGAATTAGTTTCTTTCAACTTCAGTCCTTTTAGTTTCTTTCAGTCAGCTTTCACTCTTTATTAAAAGTGGAAATTTTTACGCTTTAGAGTAAACCAATGAATATTAAAACCTCAAACGTGTAAATAGTTAGATTAAAACATTATTCCGTATTTACCAACCTTAAGGAATGGGTTTTTGTTTACATTTATATGAGACAACACCTAATATGAGACAAACCAATGAATTAAAAATATGAATCATTAAAATCGGTCCATAACGGACGAATATATCGAGTAACATGAATACCGAAAAGATCATACACTCGAATTAAGATCTTTCTCCATTTTTGAAGGTAGATTTATTTAATTTAATACCCGCAAACATGGGCGACAAGCTTAATAACTACGTATTTTTAATATTTTAGTATAACCGAAAAAATATACTTTTATTAGTTGTCATAGTCTTCTTTAGTATGTAGGCCACAATGTGATAATAATCCCAAATAACGAAGAGAAGAGCTAAATAAGACCCAAGACTATACACGTTAGTCTGCCCAGAAGACTTACGTTTGCAGAGCCTAGGTGCTAATTACAGCAGTAAGACCAGGATAGTATATCATCAACACCTTTGCGTCTTCCTTAATTGTATTGGTAAACTTGAAACCATCACGTATGATATATATAGAAGGAACTTTCAAGGAAAATATCATAGAATATTTAAAGTGAACAACGTCGTATTTTAACAGACTCCTATAGCTAATCTTGGACTTTTATTTCCAATAAAAATAAAATAAAGGTTTCGATTTCGTGCGGCCAGCAGGACCATATGCTCTTGGCAGTCGGCTAAATACGAGTAAAACATTAACAATTCAAACACTTTCGTCGGCAATAAATTAAGCCGAGCCGCACACAGGCGGGTAATCTCAAAATGGCGGCGAACGCAATACTTCTGTCGCATAACGATCAAGTGAAAGGCAGAAAGCTTTATTACATAAAGACAAAAATGATGATAATCCTATACCTTTAAACGAGCAATTCATGTATATATATATATATATATATATATATATATATATATATATATATAATCTGAATCTCCGAAACGGCTCCAATGATTTTCATAAAATTTTGTGTGCAGGGAGTTTCGGGGGTAATAATATAATAATAATAATATTCCACAACTATCACACAACGCCATCTAGTCCCAAGCTAAGCAGAGCTTGTGTTATGGGTACTAGACAACTGATAAACATACTTGTATATATTTCTAAATACATAAATATTATAGATAAATTACACCCAGACACAGAACAAATGATCGTGCTCATCACACAAATATTTGTCATGGGTGGGAATCGAACCCACGACCTCTGGCATAGCAGTCAGGGTCACTAACCACTAGACCAACAGGCCTGTCATAAATCGATCTATCGACCTGCAATAAATCGATCTAGCTAGGATTTATTTTTAGAAAATGTCTTTTTGTTCGTGTTTTAGGCAATGAAAAACTGCTACAATAACGTTAGAATAAGAAGGTCAATTTTGACAGTTTATTAATGATTACAAATAGTTTAATAGGTTTGTTGGGCGGTTACATAATCGTAATACCATGGTGCGAGCCCAGACCGGCCGACTGACTTCTTTTAATTTTTTTTAAGTTCCTTTCTTTTTTGAGAAAATCTATTTTTTCGAGCCCTTTTTTAGTATTTTTTAAAAACACGAAAATTTAAATTAAACTAATTGACTCATGATTTTTTATTCGAATAACCAGTTCAGTTTTTTCTATTATGTCGCAAGATTAAAAAATAATATTCGTATTTCATCAGTATGTAATTTGTATCTAAATATAATTTCCAAAACACACGAATTAAAAAAGCGAGCGTAAAATACCGAGCAAAGCTCGGTCAACCGGGTACTAATAATTAAAGGTGCTATTTGTAAAGTATATTGCTTTATTCGCAATCATAATACAACTATCAGGTAAATGTAAAGTATTATATTGTAAGTTATTATAAAAGCCGTTAAAGAAGTTATTAATATTATCGAAAATAGTAAAATTATATCTGTAGAGGATCATAAGTGTTTATAGTTTCATTACAGTTTCATAGTTTTTAATTATCACATTATTAGAAAAACAGATCATTCATTTGTAATTTAAATAAACACTTCCACTAGTTTAAAATAATCATTATAAATTATAAAAGCCGTTAAAGAAGTTATTAATATTATCGAAAATAGTAAAATTATGTCTGTAGAGGATCACAAGTGTTTAAAGTTTCATTAAAGTTCATAGTTTTTAATTATACATTATTAGAAAAAAAGATCATTCATTTGTAATTTAAATAAACACTTCCACTAGTTTAAAATAATCATTATAAATTATTATTATATTAAATATAAAAACCAACCCAATCTCGCCTTGCGATTTCATCAGAGTACATAAAAATAATGAACATATGCAAACATACTTGCAATAAAATAAATAAATTATATAAATTAAATCAAAAATCATTCCGTCTAAACCGGGCGTTAAAAAATAATGACACCAGGAAACGATCTCAACCCCGTTTGTTAGGCTCTATACAAGGAGGTCTTCTCCCCCCTTTATAAATTAAAAATGCTTTGTCCAATGCACGTCAAAAATTATACCCAGACCGCTGATGTACTGACTACAGTTAAAAGTTATCTACAAAGCTTCCGCTGGCTCTTGTAACTTAAGCATAGTAAAGCGATGAATGTTTCCCTCTGTTTCCTGAACGCTTCTTCCTGGAGACGTCACAGCCCGTTGTTTGACACGTGATGTCGCTTCCAGCAGTGTAACCAGAATGGACTGCTTCGAAGACTTCATATCTGATTTCATACTGACCGAAATTTAGTTTAATAGTTGAATGCATAATAATGAGTCTGCAAATAGTGATTTTATAATTCTAAACATAGTGTAAAATCGCTTTTAATGTAAAATAAGGCAATAAATGTCAACCAATAATAAAAATTATTAATATCATAAGAGGAATAAATGATTTTTTTAATAATCGTATAGATAATGTATAAACGTGGCAGAGATATGCTGCAGCTATCTTATGGTTGACCAGGTACACCATCTTTCATGTGAGTATCTAATCCTCCCCTCCCCTAATAACCAGCTCTTTATGATAAAAATATTTTTCTTAACCAAATTTCTGGGACATGATATATCGGGTTATAACTAGGTGAAATAATATCTGGGACACATGAAAGTCTGTGACAGACAGACATAATGAAAGTAGTAAAATTGGCACAGGACACCAAAAATGAAAGAAATGTGATATCAATAAAGGAAACAAACAAACATAATAGATCACACAGAAGTCTTCCTTTTGCTAATTTAAAATTACCTAGTTGCACTTAAGGAAAATTTGAACGCTTGGAGGTTTTTGGAACACACACACACATTCACCTGGTACACCATTCAGAATAAGTAATATAGGCAAATTGTGAAGAAAAACTAAGTAAAATTTTTTTGAATTTAAATAACAAAATGTCCTTTTATTATTTAAATTCAGAATTGCTAGTAATACATCCATCATCATCATCATTATTACAGCCCTTCACAAGTCCCCTTTTAAACATAGGCCTCCCCCAAGTAATGCCACAAAGCACGGTCCTGAGCCACCTGCATCCATCGGCTTCCTGCATGTCTTACCAGGTCGTCACTCCATCTAGTGAAAAACATCGTGATGATACTGACATGTATAAGGGTTATAAGATTTAATAACTATTCAGGGCTTGAGGAATATTCCCTGCGTTAAAATCCCTCAGTAATTGTCTATGCCCGGCCGTGGGGTGTATGTAAACTTTTTTGTTACTTTACTACTATTATTCAAACAAAAGATGCAATTAAATTTCAATTGTTAATTAAAACAATTGTAATAAAATGTTTATAACTAAAAGCTTTGCACCCGATGGCTATTATAGGAAATAGGTTTTCAAAAAGCCTTCGCAACAAAAATTGGGAATCGCAGCGGACCCCTCGTGCATTTCTAACTCGCTCCGAACTTTACCACGGTAAATCATCACCCTTCTAGGGTACTGTACCTATTTGCGAAATGGCCGGTCGCCTATTAAATGTCGATTTTTCACATTCGTTTTCCCCTTCCATAGGGAAACAGTTGATTTTTAAGGGCGTTTCCTTACGTCGAGGGTTGGTTTGATTCTTTAGGATCTTATTCAATTTTTTTGGCAGTGACCTTTCAATACGGTAATAACTTTGGAGAATATAAGTATTAGAAAAAGTGTGTCGAGATCAAACCATATGTATATGATTGCTACCGCTTTAGCGAGAAATTCTTACGCGAGTTTCTGTTTTGTTATTTAAAAACATAACCAGTAAAATATTAAAGTATTTTATGGTTACGATTGTTGTTTCCTAGAGGTGTTTTATAATTTTTATAAGTCTGTGACAAAAGAATATACAGTCTACCTGAGTATTAGCGACTACTCTACTCCTTGAACACCTTCACCCAACTTCAAAGAAGCCTGTTGTCACGTCTGAGCTGACCCTCTCACAAAAATACCTCAGATTTTTCAATTATACTGGCTCTTTAAAAGACTAGACTCTACAGACCGGAAGACAGCAGTGCAAGCACTGATATTAAGAAATAAGTTAGAGAGTTTTAAGGACAACCTTGGAAATGACTATCATTAAAAAAATCCATTAACGTTATAGTCCCGTAGGTGTCGTAAGAGGCCACATAGGGAAACTGAAACAGGGATAGGCAGAAGCCTGTTGATGGAATTCACGTTTAACTTCCCTGCAACTCCACTGATGAACATAGGCCCATACATTGCCTCATAGGTGATTTTATTGCCATAGTAGGCAGTACACTTTGCAGTAAACTTGGCAGACGGGTTGTCAACGTCAGTTTTTATTTTTAGTTGTCTTTAGGAAGACGCTGCTGCCCATCTGGATTGTTTCCCTCTGTCCTGTTACTTTATATTTTTTTATAGAATAAAGGTGAGAAACTAGCACACCGTCCACCTGATAGTAAGTGGATGCTGTGGCCTATAGACATCCACATTTATCCCAATTAAGAATCAAAATGTAAATGTGTTGTCACCCCTGAAGACTAAGATGGAATGCCTCTATTGTAGTAATATGGGTTTCCGGATCTCTATACTCACCATACGAAACACAGCGGCGTTATGCTGCTATTTTATGCTGGTATTCTGTGAAAGTGTGGTCCTGCCCCGGTCGAGCCGACCCATTTATGCTATAACTATAATATGTTAAAATTATATTTAAAATAATATCTCTCTCTCTCTGTGTAGTCAGTCCTTTATGACTGAGGATCGTGATCACCATCTCGGAGAGTAAGTTTATTGTGTATGATCTGTCTCCACCGGGTCCTATCGCTGGCCATACAGAGAGCGTCGTAGAAATTTCGCGCACTGACTTCTTTGACTTGGTCAGACCACCGGGTTGGAGATCTACCTCCGGGCCTTCTTCCCTCTACGTTTCCAACAACTATCAATTTCTCAATACGTTCGTCCCCGCGGCGAGAGATACGACCAAAATAGCTGAGGATGCGCTGAAGACATGTTGTGGAAATCTTGAGTTGTGATAGGATTGACACGTTTGTGCGTTTCGCAGTCAACGGTATTCGCAGCATTTGCCTCCAGCGCCACATTTCGAACGCATCCATTCTCTCCCTTTCTCTGACGCGTATATTCCACGTTTCCACTCCATAAAGAAAAATTGGAAATATAAAAGTATATACTAGGCGTAATTTAGTATTATTTGTTATGCTTCTCTTCCGCCGGATGTTTGTCAGCCTGGTCATCGCATCCTTAGCTATTGCTATTCTACGTTTAATTTCGGGAACGCAAGTGCCCTTATTTGAGATCAGAGATACTAGGTATTATAATTATCCACAACGTCGATCCCTTGAATGCTGCAAGTGTTGGAAAATTTGTTAGCCCGGTCTATAACCATGAGTTCCGTTTTATTCCTGTTGATCCTCCATGTCCTCATAAGATGTTGCAAGAAGTACAGTGTCGTCCGCATATCGCAAGTTTGCCACCCTTTTTCCAATATGAAACCCTTTTTCCCAGACTTCCATGATTTTCCACATGATGTGCTCCACATAAATGTTAAAGAGCAACGGAGACGTTATACAACCTTGTCTCACGCCTTTAATAGTCATAAACTCATTGAAAAGACTGCCATCGAGTCTAACATAAAATAATAGAAGAGTATAATATATTTGTTATTGTAATGATTTTTGTATTTGTCAAAGAAATTGTATGAGGTATTCCCATCTGTGCCCAAATATGCTACTTCTGTCGGCTTTTTTGTTTGAAGTTCATTGCTGATGTCCATGGACAGCAGTTTCATAAAAATAATACGGCATTTAAAAAAAGAGTTATTTACTAGTTTTTCGTAAGATCTTTGAATGGACCTATAAGTTGAATAAATGATTTTGAAGTTAACTATGTATTGGATTATGTAGAAACAACTCTTTTGATATTCTCTAGAATATTTCATGTATTAAACACGAAGTGATAAAACCCTTGAAACTCCTCTTCATCATATGTCAAAGCGTATGCCTCCCCACCTGCCCCAGTGCGTTGTTACGTATAACCTGACAATGTTAATTATTAAGGAGGATCGATGGCGTCCCCAGGTACGACCGGGGCGCGTCGTGTCTGTCTTAGTTATCAACTAACTTTTGACATAGGATTCACTTGGTACCAACTAATACATGTTTAATTGTCAATAACACATAGTGGGATATTTGAAATTGTTGCTTAAATATATTTCCATTGTGGATCAATAGGTAGATATAAATTTAACGTTATTAAAAAAATTACACCAAGCACAACGCATTTTAATATGAAACCTGCGAAAAATATAATTTATAAAGGACAATAGCAAACTGCCATATAAATTTTAAGGTTTGAATTCCTGAACGATTTCTCTATGAAAAATTAAAGATATATTTCAGTTTGGACTTTTGAAGGATGTCTCAACTTCAACACATAATCAATAAAAGTGACTTTCAGATACAAATAAACTGTGAACTACGTAAACTAGTAAACTAGTACGTACGTAGCTCTACAGTAATCTATGGCGTTCCACTAGTGCATAGATTTAGTATAATTTATAATCTATGCACTAGTGTCAGTTGTCACAGAGATTGACAGCAGCGCGGCGTTGTTGATATCCTAATATTGGCTGTATTTGGCAGAAAAGCGCTATGAAGCGCTTGTTAGCAAAATGGCGAAAATATACAGTTTTCGGCCAGGACACGTTTGCTAACTTCAGTAGCGCTGACACAAACCGCCATTTTGCTTATTTATTTTATTTGTTTTGAAGTAGAGTTTATAAATTGTTTTGTGCAATTAGTTTCAAGTAATATAATGACATGAATAAACATATTATACATATTATTAAAAATTCATGATTGGTAAGTTTTTAATATGAATACTTTACAAACATATATTTAGATTAGGTTAGGTTCCCCGGTTAAAGCTAACTTAGTGTCCTAGAGGAAAATAGCTATTTACCATTTGACAGCGCTTACCGCTTACGATCGCCATTTTGCTTACAAGCGCTTCCTAGCGCTTTTTTCTGTCAAACACAGGCATTCCTACTAGATTTTCGTTCAATACAATTATACTAATAATGTGATTTTGATTCATTGAGCTATTATGTACTACGTACTAGAGGCGACACTGCATTCAGCTACTCTGTTCCACTCAACTGCGGTGTATAGACCGCACTTTAATCAGTCACTCGCTAGGCGCTGATAGAGTTGTCACATGTTGTGTTGATTTAAAAAAAATCTCTTGATAAAAGTATGCCGTCGTGTGTACTTAGATATTGCACAAATAATTCACGAAATGTCAGTAAAAACCAAGGAATTACTTTTCATCGGTTAATAAAATACTTAATTAATAAAAAAGTTTTATTTATTAATTATAAAACAAATTATTCCTAAGATGCCATCTCGTCTCAAGGAATATAGATTATGAAATTAATATGTTTAGATGTGACATTTCTGTGGGTACTTAAGTATAGGACGAATATATTATTATACACATTTGTTTGTAGAAACATATAAGTTATTATAATAAGGCTAAATTTATCATGTTTAAATCTGCTTATTATTCTTTTATTTTATTTTTAGGTTTCCACATCAAAGTCAAAGTGGTATAAATTCGTCCATTTTTAACTCTCGCGTGCCCAGCATTTAAAATTAAAATGTTATGTTAATAAGTTTTGTTAAACATACATTTAGTATGTTTTTTATATTTGACTTAGATACCTTTTAAAATATTCAGATAAAAATATCATTAAAATGTAATTGTAATATAATATCATGTAATATTATATTAAATAAGCAAATATAATATACAAAATAAATAGAGCAAGATCCCAGGGCCGCCAGACGTCACGTATTTTCTGACGGATGAAATGTGGACGATTGAGTAGTGTTAGTATGTACTACGATCGTATGCCTACGTCACAGCGGTGACACTCCCTGTACGTGAGGGCTTAAGCGCCGGTGACCTTGAGTCGAAGCGTGTAACGCTAGGGTTGATATCGAACCGAAATGAAATATTATAGACTTGTACCAAAGAAGATACATAGTAGGTATGTGTTATATATTATGTAAACTTATGTATTTAGGTAGTGAAAGATACGTTCAATTTTAAATCAACTTTTATTAAATGAGGAATATTAAAACTTCCGACAAAACCAAATATGCACGACAGTTAATGGTAATCTTAAAGAATTAACCAACATTTAGTATTTCAGTACGCAATAATCAGTATTACCTATTATCCATTGAGTTACAATACCTATAGAGTCACAATCTCTAACTGACAATACTCAAAAAATGTCCGAGCGCCGTTCCATATACCTATATATTTTGATATTATATAGTTCAAAATGACATTTGCTCGAATTTAGACGTTAACCTGCTTGTACAATGTTCAAAGTCGCTCGTATGCAATGTCATCATCATTCACTCAAGGGCACGTTATCGCGGCGCCGCGCGGTCGGCGGTGAGTGATTTAGTTTGCTAATAAAATGAAAATTATTGAAATTTAAATGAAAACATGCACTGTGGATACATAAATACGTAAATTTGGTATGATACTTACCTAAAATATGAAACACCATCCTTTTTTCGCACGTGTCTGCTGTTATTTGGGCAGGAAATCACCGAACACTTTGGCATCGCGGACGTTGTACGAGGATTGTGGTCGCCTTACAACTAAACAAAAACTCTGCGCACTTCGCAGCGTGCGCCGAGTTTTGGCGCGGACATTTTATTTGTCTGTTTGTGACTCTATAGGTATTGTAACTCAATGCTATTATCCTTTAAAAATAATTTACTCTTATATATTTTGTAGTGTTATGCTTATACATACTTACATATCATTTTACACTATTTTAAATTTATTTTTCCATTTTGTTTTTGATGTTCTGCATTCGCCTCAAAACTTGATATTTTGCATCACCTTTATTTCCATAGGATCCTGTAATATTTTTAATTCATAAGAACACAATAACAAATCATTTTTACTTCGTATTTTTCACGTTATCAGCACTTTTTAAATCGATGTCAATGGAGTCTACCTTTTTCGGTCTTTTATTTAGTTCTCCGTAACTCTGCAATTTCGGGTTTCGTGCGCACTGTTGCGCTACTTTTTTTTCCTATATAAATAATATCTCATTTTTCACTTAAATCTTGCCGTTTCTGTATTACGAGCCTAAAACCAAAATTTGACATGTTTTGACATCGTTGTTTATCAGGTTGTCATGGCAATTTTTATTCAAATATCGTTACCGGCCTGATGTTTTTACTTCAAAATACTCCTTTCTTCTTGGCCATTTACAAGAATTTGCTTTTAATTTAAATAATTTCAAATTTAATGAGAATAATTTTCCGTTCTTATGCCAGATCCGTCAAAAAGGGAAAATAAGCCGAACAATCGGCGAATGGGGGAGTCTGACTTGAGCTTTGATACTTGAAGCATCTCCTAAAGGCCTTTTCTGCACTGCCTCGGGATCCTGCAAGCCTCTGCCCGCTCCTTAAGTCGTCGCCTAGCCACGCCTACGCCTCCGCCTACTAGTGCGCTGTGTTTACTTACTTCAAACGCTGCGTGCCTTCTCCTGACGTTGCGTGGACCTACTTCAGACGCTGCGTGTTTATTCCGGACGCTGTGTGGGTCTACTCCGGAAGTTGTGTTTGCCTACTCCAAGCGCCGCGTGTACCTACTTTAAACGCTGCGTGCCTACTCCAGACGTTTCGTGGACCTACTCCCGACGCTGCGTACCGGCTCAAGACGCTGTGTGGGTCTACTCCAAGCGCTGCGTGTACCTTCTCCAGACGCTGCGTGTATTTTCTCCAGATTCTACGTGTTCCTAGAGCAGGAGCTGTGCACCTATCATAAGCATAGCCTGTGCATACTTCGTTGCAGTATCTTTTGTTATTTTTTTTTTTTAATAATATTGTAAATCACCATCTTCATTACAACCCATCATCACCTTCATACCTTTTTTTTATAAAAGATACTGTAAAACTTCAAATTTTTAAATAATTTATTTTATTTTGGTTGTTTTCGTTCTAGTTAAGTTAGGTTCTTAGTTTTTTTATTGTCGCTTCACGACATTTCAAATGAAGGTGATGATGGGTTGTAATGAAGATGGTGATTTACAATATTATTAAAAAAAAAAAAATAACAAAAGATACTGCAACGAAGTATGCACAGGCTATGCTTATGATAGGTGCACAGCTCCTGCTCTAGGAACACGTAGAATCTGGAGAAAATACACGCAGCGTCTGGAGAAGGTACACGCAGCGCTTGGAGTAGACCCACACAGCGTCTTGAGCCGGTACGCAGCGTCGGGAGTAGGTCCACGAAACGTCTGGAGTAGGCACGCAGCGTTTAAAGTAGGTACACGCGGCGCTTGGAGTAGGCAAACACAACTTCCGGAGTAGACCCACACAGCGTCCGGAATAAACACGCAGCGTCTGAAGTAGGTCCACGCAACGTCAGGAGAAGGCACGCAGCGTTTGAAGTAAGTAAACACAGCGCACTAGTAGGCGGAGGCGTAGGCGTGGCTAGGCGACGACTTAAGGAGCGGGCAGAGGCTTGCAGGATCCCGAGGCAGTGCAGAAAAGGCCTTTAGGAGATGCTTCAAGTATCAAAGCTCAAGTCAGACTCCCCCATTCGCCGATTGTTCGGCTTATTTTCCCTTTTTGACGGATCTGGCATAAGAACGGAAAATTATTCTCATTAAATTTGAAATTATTTAAATTAAAAGCAAATTCTTGTAAATGGCCAAGAAGAAAGGAGTATTTTGAAGTAAAAACATCAGGCCGGTAACGATATTTGAATAAAAATTGCCATGACAACCTGATAAACAACGATGTCAAAACATGTCAAATTTTGGTTTTAGGCTCGTAATACAGAAACGGCAAGATTTAAGTGAAAAATGAGATATTATTTATATAGGAAAAAAAAGTAGCGCAACAGTGCGCACGAAACCCGAAATTGCAGAGTTACGGAGAACTAAATAAAAGACCGAAAAAGGTAGACTCCATTGACATCGATTTAAAAAGTGCTGATAACGTGAAAAATACGAAGTAAAAATGATTTGTTATTGTGTTCTTATGAATTAAAAATATTACAGGATCCTATGGAAATAAAGGTGATGCAAAATATCAAGTTTTGAGGCGAATGCAGAACATCAAAAACAAAATGGAAAAATAAATTTAAAATAGTGTAAAATGATATGTAAGTATGTATAAGCATAACACTACAATTTTTGAATTTTTAGATTAATTTTTTGATTTTCATTATTATTTCTAACAATTGCAAAAATTCGTAGTATGTATATTTTTTTTAGAAAATCCAAAGGTATGCAGGTTTCCTGGGACATAGCGGCCAACAAATTGTTCCCCATGTGTTGAGGAGATAAGTCATTTCTATTTCTAATGAAATAATCCATAAATACAACAATGAACAAATACAAAAACTCTTTATCTAATCTCTATCTAAAATTTCTTGACTCTCTAGTGGTATTTTTAATAGTGTAAATTTCAGTTAATGTAATATAATAAAATTATTGGCGATATATTAGTTTTATTGCCGTGGTATTTCCCCATAATTCTTGTTAAGATCATATTGACTTTCATTAAAATGAGTTCACATATTTTTAGGTATCATAAAACATTATTAAAAATTAAACTAACAAAACAAGGGCCCTTGTTTTGTGCAGTGGAATTTATTTTAATTGTAATCACTTAAAATCACTTTCAGTTATACTTATACATATACTATAATATCATTTATTTAATAAAAGCAAAAATATTTATCAAAGCATATAAACCTAGCATACACGGCTATAAAAACTAATAATGTTACTTGGTAACATAAACTTAATACCTACATGAATAGAATAGTAATATGTTCATTAAGATATCGGTAATATTCATATATTAATTGAAATATTATATCACTTGACGAATATATTCATATTAACTAATACTGACAAATATCGGTATTACTACTAGCCCTGGACCAGGGCAGTCGGCGACTGCCCGTTCCACGCCCCGCGTGCCTCTCAAGGCCCCCGCACACATCCAGACACGCACACATAGCCGCAAGCGATTTTACGTGCACACATGCTTAAGTGTCGTTTCTTTTCGCGTAGTGTATATATTCTTTGCCTACGTGCTAGTTTGGTCAAACGGCCAATTTCCAGGTATCAGGCGATCAAGGTACATAAAAACATTACTTACTTCACGTAAATTCACATGGCTGATTTTCATATATGTTTCAGAATGATTAGTTAAAAATAAGTTGTCAATACTCCCAGACACTTTCCGTCGGTCATATTGCTTTGCAGACTTTTTAACGCTCTCAAAATAATTAGTAATGAAAATCAAGTAAGATCCCATCTTGGACTAAAATTGCAAAATTTTAATATTGTTCTCGATATAATTTACCTATTTAAAAATACAATCTACTATTACCTACCGGTCATTCTACCAATGTTTATTCTATGATAAAAAAAACAACCGCGCGAACACAGAGTAGCGCACATTTTTTGATTGAGATAGCTGTTCTAGTACGTAAGTACATATTACTACGTAGTACTATTATTGATTCTGTGATATTACTTCAATGTTGTGATGTCATAATATTCAACGAATTGTTTTTTTTTATTTGTTGATAGTGTTGTATTCTTAGCACATAAATATTTTCAACTTTAATACAAAATTCAAATTAATGTAAACAAATATCTAGTACAACTACTAATATTCAAAACTACTAGACAAAATCAAAAAATATCAATTTTGGTAAATTGTCTGTTTTCTTTAAGAATGTTTTTTTTTTTTTCAGAATAAGAAAGTTGTTTCACAACATTTGAAAAAAAAATTCATGTCAATCCGTAATAATTAAAAATGTAGACTCTAGAAATTATATCATTATTTTGTCATTGTTGTTTAATGCCTTTCTTCATGTGTATTATGGTCTGTCTCATTTACTTTCCATCATATATTTTCAAATATTAAGAAATAGTAGTATATTTGAAAAACTTAAAAAAATATTGACGGAAACGAGGTGTGGTTCTTAATTGTTTGACATAGTATAATGTAGTTCAAAATCTTACAGCGAAATATGAATGTGGGCTTCGTTTGTGTTATCTCAGTATGATAAATCAGTCTTACAGTCCAACAAAATTGTGGTGATGACCACGCTGGACCAGGACCAGTGGTAGCGTATCCTAGAAGTCCTGACAGATATCAGAACCACGTCTCAGGAGCAACACTAACCACCCCAGCACCTTCACAGTGCTATCAAAATATCTTGAGATCGCTTACGAGTCATTGCCCACCTCGGAGGTTAAAGGCTAGTTCGAGGTCTCCATCAAATGACACAGCCTAGACCACGAAACGGGTTAGTAAGACAGATAGGCTTTCAAGTGGCAGACTCGTAGCTTCAAACGCTAAGAAATGTTTGGTTCGGGACCGTGCATTGTGGCGATATTTGGGGAAAGCCTTTATACACATATGGACTCACCTAGGTGGTAACGAGGAAATAAATAACAGTCACGTCTAATTTATTTCTCTTTAATATTCCAATTTTATGCTTTATGATCTAGTTACACAATAAGCGGTAAGATTTTTAGGATGTCAAAAGCCCCGCTGCTTTTTATATCAAGTAATTTCCGTCGTGCTATGAAAAAACGTTTTTACATTTTCCCAAAGCGAACTTAAAATCTAAAAAGCGTGTTTAATGTAAACGTTTTAGTGGTTATAAAATCATAAATGGAAATTATTTTTAGTAAAAGCACACTGTACATTAAAATAGGTCATAAATAAGCACTTAGTATATTTGTAACTCCCAGCGACATAGTAAATCGCTCACAATGATTAAAATAAACAATGTCGCCCTCCGAGAATTTTTTTTGTGAAATACTAAGTTAAAGACGAATTCCAAGAACGATAAGAGAGCACGTCGCGTCTGATGTTTGTTGTGGTTCAATTTATAAGCTTAGGTTAAGAATTAAAGATTTTTTCAATACATCCCTTTACTTGTATACATCCATGGTGAATGCATGCTTTTATATGTGGTAGGGCCATGCTGCAGCTATAAAATTGTAGCACGAATGGTCGACCCGACTCTGAAGAATCCACAGAATACCAACGTAATATGACAGCTTAATGCTGCTGTGTTTCGTATGTGAGTGTAAAGGATCCTTTTTAATGGAAACGAGGCATTCCATCTAAGACTTCGCGACAAGACGCGGGCAACAATGCATTCGCATTTTGATTTTTAATCGAGCATAGATAACAATTTCTATGGGCCTCAGCATCCACTTATCGTCAGGTGGATTGTGTGCTCTTTTGTCATCTTATTCTAATAAAATTCAGAAGTGGTTTAAAAACTTTTCACATAGCTTGAAAGTGTTTTTTGTTTTATTTTATTAGACAAAAGATCCAATCAATAATACCATAATTACATCGCAACGAATGTTACGTTATGGCGGAATTAGGGAATTCGTCTTCTTATCGTGTCCCATAGGAGATGTAATAGGTTAACACGAGAAATGCTACTAAGAGTTTATTGACTTAGAAATATGGCGACACAAGCGTCTCGTATATAACACTGGCATCTACAATTCAGCCCTTTACAAGTCCACACCAAGAAATTCCACAAAACGCGGACCTTAGCCACCTATATCCAGGGAATCCTTTACCAGGTCTTTGCTATATGTAGCAAGGAGGCCGCTTGCACTCCGCTACGAGGACAAGATGCCCCTCACGATGTTTTTTATTTATACCAGATGTTAATTAACTCAGACCGGCGGGACAAAAAGATTTCAAGAGTATTGCAAGTACGGTGTTGGACGAAAGTCTGTTGTGCGTATCGATAAGAGTAAATACTGCCCCCTTCCAGGAGAAGCCAATACCCAATAGTGATCTGATAAGTTAAGAATTTATGTAAGTTTTTCAAAAATTACGAAAACACAAATCGTGTACATAACTTTTGCTTAACAATGTAAAATACACACTCATGAACACACAGGCACGCACACTTATATATACTACACGCGCACACAATATTACATTATTTAAAAATATGGATTCTTTAGGGCAAGTAAACTAAAATTTAATACTAAATTGTAAATTAAAAGCAATCTGTGATTATTTTTAATTACATTTAGAAATAAGACTACTGTAAATTTTCTTTAAATATGTAATAATGTACAAATTAATGAAAGTTTGGTACATACTTGGTACCGACGAAGCATTACTATCTATATTATGTATATACCTGTAAAGAATTCTTTGAAATTAGATGCTTCATTGAAATGCCATGTTATCTAAACATTATTTTGTATGTATCTGTTACTTTGATGTAGTTACTTTTTTACATATACATAGAGAAAATGTATTATATAAAATTATATGTGAGCTCTTGAAAAATATAGCTAAAAGCAGATAATGTGAAAGCGATCGAAGCTTGCACCATCGCATATCGAACCCCGCGTCACCTGGCAGGAGCGGTCGCGGAATAATTTATTACATTTCTTAAAAGCCATTACCGGGTGACACCGTCAATGGGCCGACACTTTGCCCCCCGCAATTAGCATGAATTTTATACCAGGTCTAAGTTCAGACATGGATACATATCTATAAAACTTGAAATGTTAAGTTTTTATTTTATACCAGTGGTGTAACATGCTTTATGTATGTTTTATGAATCTTCACCATTATTGCCATTCAAAAGTCCACTTCTGAACATCTCTACCTCCTCCACCTCCACATCCACTATAGATTTCCTCAAAGGGGTGATATTTTGCTACGGTACCACGCATGGCAGGCGAGTTAGCAACCGCAGTTTTTTATTTTCCTGATGTAATTAGGAAGACGCTGCTGCACATCTCCTGGTTTATATCAACTTGATACCAAACCAGAAGATGTGCATTTTGTGAAAACTTGGTTTGTCGATCCTGTGGTCGGATTTAGAAATAATGGTTCAGATTATAATCATCACCGTCATGTCAGCCCATCATAAATTCCTCTGGTGAACATAGGCCTCTCCCGTAGGTTGCCACAGGAGGTTATTTGCCATAGTTGCCACGCTTTTCAGGCGGGTTTTATTTATTTTTTATTTCGAGTTGTTATTGGGGAGATACTGCTGCCCATCTTCTGTTTATTTCCCTCATCTTCTATTTTAATATAAGATAGTGGATTCCCATACGCTGCTACTACATGGCTAATCAGGACTGATATACTGCTTTCTAATAAAGGAGGGGGGAGGGGGATGATAATTATGTTAACTGAAACCAATGACTAATACCGCCTTGTTCCCAAAGGTTCCTTAAATGTGTTAAAAACTTGCGGCCAATATACCAGAAATTAAACTAAACTTGACGCTTCCATTTTGGCACTATATAAATATAACACCTCCTTCTCATACATTATGATTTATGTTCCCTGTATTAAAAATTATTTTTTTTTAAATTTAATTTTAATGCTCTAATTCTATTTAGAAACTTGTATTTTATAGATTAATATAGAAATAGATTCGTGCTACAGGGATGATTATTGAATTTCCGACTTTGCAACTTATCGATAACATGCGAATATAAAATTTATCTGACTTTAAATCGACGCTAATTTCAAATTTATTTTATTTCGCTTACATCATGATTCATGATGCGAATTCGAAATTTATCTGATTTCGGTTTGCATCGCGTTGAATGTTACATTTCTGCCAGAAAGCGAAACCGACGCGAGGTTTCATCGTGAATTTAAAAATGCGGTGCTCCTTGACTTGATGCTTGTAAATTTCCTGAGGGATTTTCACAAATGACGCAACATGTGATGTAACCATTTGATACGATGTTATAAAGGCGTATAACTTACGACGTCTTTTCTGTTATTGCTATTTTATTTCTTTAAATATTTATATAATTTAATAAATATCTTAATATAAAAATATGACTGGTTTGCCGTTTTATAATTAGCATTACAAATATATTCTTTTGAAAATATACCTAAATAAGAACTTTTATAAACATACTCAAATCCAATCGGATACCTCGTGAAATAACACAATTTCGTGTTAAAATGATTCTGTTAGTTTTGTCCATGCAAGTAAAATTTGTAAGTAAAAGGTTGAGTAGGAAATAAAATATTTCTTGTTTAATAAAATTAATTTTAAGAATTTTATAGTGTTGAAACTAAGGTGTTGGACTTCCAGTTGTCATTTTTATTTTAAGCTTTAAATACTAATTTGTAGTTCGATCTACGAAAAATTATTACTTACTTAACGAATTGTATCATAAAAATGGAATTTAGAAAACTTTAAAGATTCCACTGACAAACCGCGTCAAATGTGGTAAAGCCACGCTGCAGATATGTTATGGTTGTAGTATATTGGGTCTGCTCAATCACGCTCTCATAGAATACCCGCGTAAAAAAGTTTCATAAGGTGAGTGTAGAGTACCGGACACCCATTTTACTGGTAGCGAGAAATTCTATCCTTGTCCTCGAGGGTGACAACGCATCCCACATTTTGATTCTTAATTGAAGACAAATAGATATCTATGAGTCACATTATTCACTGTCATACAGGTGGAGTGTGGGCTTGTTTGTCACTCTTATACTATAAAAACCTGTTTTTGCCATCATGTCCATTTTGGACTAACCTTTCAAGTAATGCACGTTAGTAACGTCCTATTGTAAAATACGTATTAATGCATAAAAAATTGCTTACGGTGTGTTTTCTCGAAAAAAGCATTAAAATTTTGAGCAAACAAATATCACATAAATTTTCGGTATAGATTTAAATAATGTGAAAGCAACAGAAGTCTCCGCTTCTTTATTTACGCATTTAATTCCAAAAGAATAAATATCCGCCGCAGTAGTATCGCAGCATAAGATTCAAGAGCCCTATTACGGAGATTTACGACGAGGACGGAGCAATTCCTTTAAACAACGTGTGTTAAAAAAACGCTTCAAATGCAGCCATTTTATTTATGATCACTTATCCAAAGCGGTATGTAACCGAGTTATGGGAGGACTTGTAAGTGAACTGGGGAAAGTCTGAGACAGGGGTTGATAATTTTGGATATGAGTAAGCGAGTCAAAATTTCCTGAACATTAAAACATTACTGCGCCATTGGGTCAAATGATGACTCCTCTTACTCTTTTTTCTTTATTATCCATTGCAAGAGATGGGCCTGTACCGTTGTAGGGAGCATATTTCTAAATGACCGTGGTTAGCAGAAGGGGCGACAGTCGTTTCCTTCTTGTTCGGGTATTTTACGCCTGGCGCAAACTAGACGGTTATATCGCCATTTATCGGAAGCTACAAGTTAATTTTTAACATCTCTTAGTCGAATCTTAAAGTTGTCCCACAACTTTTTACGGTAGAAGAACTGAGTTGCGGGACTTGGCTTTTTTTACAAGTTATGTTTTTGATGGCATTATTTATTAATGCGGAGACTGTATACGAGCATCAATATTCTTTAAATTAATAAAACATCCATTGGCACAGTTTTGCCATATGATGGCGGCTTAAGAGAATCCGTCACCTTATTTTGCCCCATGGGGGACAATTCTACACACAGATCTACACCTATTATTCCATTATCCTATACTATTAAACGAGCAATTCTTGTATATATATATATATATATATATATATATATATATATATATATATATATATATATATATATATATAATCGGGATCTCGGAAACGGCTCCGATTTTCATAAAATTTAGTGTCCAGGGAGTTTTATTTTTAGAAAATGTCTTTTTGTCCGTGTTTTAGGCAATGAAAAACTGCTACAATATCGTTAGAATAAGAAGATAAATTTAGAATCTTAAAACCCCGATACGAGCCCAGACCGACCGACCGACTTTTTTTAATTTTTTTTTCAAGTTCCTTTCTTTTTTGAGAAAATCTATTTTTTCGTGCCCTTTCTTTTAGTATTTTTTAAAAACACGAAAATTTAAATTAAAATAATTGCACTCATGATTTTTTATTCAAATAACCAGTTCCGTTTTTTCTGTTATGTCGCTAAGATCAAAACATATTATTTATATTTCATCAGTATGTAATTTGTATCTAAATATAATTTCCAAAACACACGAATTAAAAAAAAATCGAGCGAAAAATACCGAGCAAAGCTCGGTCAACCAGGTACTATTATACATATAAAGGTACACTAATTCATTCAAATGTAACTTCGCAATCCTATACATTTATATGAGATTACAAAGTTATTTATGCAGTTGGCGTAACTAGAAAACTGGACAGAAATTGAAAAATATTTTAGTTTTTCCTTGATTTATACATTAAACACTAATTGTATTCCAAGTTTAAAGCTCCTATGTCTGCTAGAAATGCTTTAGAGTTTTGACGAGTCAGTCAGTGTGAGTGACAAAATTAAGAAATTTTGACTACTTATGATTCTTGAACTACTGGTTCAAATTAAATAAAATTTGAAATATACCGTGTCTATACAATGCCTGCTTGGTTTCTGAAATTTCGGGCTTCTAGTTTTATCTACAATGAAGTTATAATGGGTCGAAAATGGTTTTAACTGCTTCGAGAAAAGGATGGTACGGCCGTGCCGCTTTTTTGTCGACTTGGCGGGGGCGCTGCCGTGCCCCCAGATCATTCAATACGTAAAGAATTACTATAGTTACTCTATATTAATCTATATTTCTCCACATTGATAACGTAATATTATCACGATCTAGATATTTACCTTGATTATTTATTTCTGCCGCAAAAAGCACTTACTGCCTGAAGTTCTGAAGAATATATAGAGCAAGAGGATATATAGATGTTAGACGTACCATCTCAGTCCTCGGAACTGATAGCACATCTGTAGCATTTTTTATTTAAAGTTGGCGAGTGTCCATAGATGCAGTAATGACTGACCACAATGTAGACTGTAAGTTTGTTGGTCATCCAAATCTTAAATAAATGATGGACCAGAGATGGGCAGTAGCATTACCAATAACTCGATTGCTTAACACGGAGAATATGGGCAAATTGTCCAAGTTATGAATGGGGTTTTGTTAAGCTTTGTCCGTGCGCTTTACTATTACCGAATTCATCACCATTTGCCATCGAGTGCGGTTGGGATATTAGTCCAGTAATATTGAATAATCTTCCACTCCCTGTTAAAAATTATGTACGCTTTTTGGCACATTCTTGCATAGATATATGTTCAATAAGTGGATTAAAAAATATATAAAGTCTATTTAAGGTTGAATTTTTATTTATTTATTTATTTACAATCTTTATTGCACTTAAAATGTACAATTGGCGGACGTAATACCTTTAAGCATTCTCTACCAGTCAACCACGAGCTAAGCAGAGAACTTAAGCAGGTGAGAATAATCTACGTAATGTAAATATAAAAAATTTATTTTAAATATGTTTCTAAACTTTTACCTTCAATATAAATGAAATTAGTTTCTCGTGCTCTGCGATAATCTTGACATCCAATCTTTGATAGTGAATCTGGTTGAGCAAAAACATGTTAGCAATAAATCGAATACACGTATCTGGCAAATGTTTTCGGGTTCAATGCGGTACCAGCTTTTTTATTGATAAATAACATATCAAAGCTGTTACATTAAATTAAGTTTAAGTAAATTTTACTTTATTTACTGTATCATCGTCATTACCGACATTCGTAAAGCCACTGCTGAACATAGGCCTCCTCAAACTAAAGCCACGATCTTCATCCGTCGACTTTCTGCATCTCTTACTAGGTTTTCATTCCATCTCCTTTATCATCCTTCTAGTCGGGGCTGTCATACGTTGCCGTTACAAGACTGCCACTTTTTGATGTTAGATATCTTATTCTTTTTTACGAAAATTAAAATATTTTCCTTTGCTACTACTATGCCAATATCGATGAAAACTTTAAGGGGTAAAACTAACTTTCAATAAAAAGTCAATGTCCATGCTGAAACATAGAGTATAATATAAGAATTAAAGACTTCAGAATGTAATTATTTGATTTTGTTTTTTGATTTACTAAAAGTTAGTTTTTTGTGTTAAGTTAGTTGCAGCATATATACGTTTCACTTCTGGGCACAGGCCTCCCCTCATTTCTGAGACGATTTCAGGTCAAGGAAGTGACCGCCGCGCTGCCCCAATGGTGAACTTAAATGTAATTTTTTTTCTTATTCCTCAGACATGCAGCTTTCCTCATGATGTTTTCCTTCACCACCAAGCAAGTAGTAAATCAGCACTTAAAATTGCAACTAACAATTTCATTTGTGTCGGCGGGGATCGAACCCGAGTTACTCGCGTTCTGTTATATTTACATTTTTATATTTACAGCGAGCGTTAACCATCTGAGCTACCACGGCTCTGTATTGGGGGTAAAGTTAGCGTTTAAAAGTTCGCAATCGACGACGATATAGTATATATTATATACTAACAACATATAATATTCATACAAAAAATAACGTACTATCGAATTGTAAGCCTCCTCTTTTTTTCGAAGTTAGCTAATAATTTAAACGATGTTTTTGTTATCATAATATACTCATATTCAACGTTTGAATGGTCTTCGTCAAAATAGGGTCTTTTCTCGACATCGCCATGACGACACGTGACGATGATTAAAGGAAAGGAAAATTATTTTAGAATGCAACTCTAGGTACTTAAAATATCATGTACTCGTATATTTTGACTTGTCAACATTTTACTTTGCGGGGCAGCATATAATGGATATGGATTCTCCTTGATAAAAATTGATCTTCAAATCGATTCTAATCAAAGTCCAAAGGATCGATTATCGATGAATGCGTTTATTGAAAATCTATTTTCGGGTAATCGATTCCAAGATTCATTTTGGAATTTTGAATGTTTTAAAAATAGCTTATTAACATCTCTTAGAGATGTTAAATAGCACTTAAAAACGCTCAGCTGTACATAATTATTTATATACCTGTATCGAGATTGAGTAGATCTATTTTCTTACCTTAAGGAATCAATTTTTTGATTTATCAATCTCAGATCTATATGCCTACCAGCATGTTTGAAATTACAAAAATTACAATGTCATTACCTGTTTTAGTCAACCACTCTATATAATAAGCATTATGTTATACCATTATATATATATATATATATATATATATATATATACATATGTTTTGCTATATCTGCAGGCTACTAAATTGTCTGTAACATATTTCTTCAGTTCAATAGCATAAACCAAAAAAAAACGTAGTAAAACTGTTGAATTTAACAATAGAATTACTTTGATACTTGCTCCTAATGTGGCACACAACACACAGTTACAAATTAGAAAGTCTATATCTAGTAGTTGTGGAGTTGCAAATCTCGCAAACAATTAGCGGTTGCCTGTCACAGATTAAATAATTTATACTAGAAACTGCTTTAGAAGAGAACAACTTTAAACTTAATGGGTAGATAGGATAAGAAATTTCACGTTTTATTTCGATCTTTTTTTTAGTTCTTTCCTTTTTTATTATATCCAGCTGATAATTTTTTTTTGTACAAATGTTGACCCGGACTGGGATATGAGCTTAGAAGCAGTGGCGTAATTCAGGTTCTACAGGACGCAGTCGGATGCATATCGTTACTGCCAGATACGACGTTTCTAAGTCACCAATACCAATAGATACAGTGGCGAATTCGATGTGACATACCAAATTCATGTTCCGTTATAGTACAACTAAAATGGCAACTGCTCGCATTCTAAAGTTGCTATTGCCGATAAAAGTCCTTCTTCTTTATCGGACCGCAAGTGTTCACTGTGGGTATTGTGAGATTGGTCACACTTGGCAGGCGGTTTGACGACCGCAACTCTTCACAAATTTGATGCTGATGTTTTTTTGTAGATAAGGTGACAAACGAGATAAACAGTCCATCTGATGGTACGTGAATGATGTGGCTGATAGACATCTACATTTATCCTCAATTAAGAATCAAAACGCAGATGCTTTGTCACGCCTGAGGATTAAAATATAATGCCACGTTACGTACCATACGAAACAACAACATTAAGCTGCTATTTTACGTTGGTATTCTGTGAGAGCGTGATCCTTCCCCAAGCCGATCTATTCGTGCCACAACCATAATGCGTGGTTCTACCACGTTTACTGCCTATCGTCAGTCCATATATTTTACATTTGACATACACGAGATGGTTATAAAGCCATCTATTAGAAGCAATAATATCTTTCTTGGGTTTCGCAAAGTTGCCTATTACGAAAGTAACGGAACCAAATAGCGTGATTGATTCAATAACTGAAACTGGTCAAATTATATTATTAACTTACTTTACATTACATAATTGAAATAATTTTAAATATGATTACAACCACACATGTTAGCGAATTTCCAAATTTGTTGATATAATTTATTATATTTAACCAAAAATTATCTGTGTTGTTACCATTTTTTATAACAAATAATCAACAATCGCAATCTGCTAATGGTAAGTGGGGGCCGTTAACCACAAACAACTACATCTATCCTTAATTAAGACTGAGAATTCAGAAGCGTTGTCACTCTTGAGTACTAAGATGGAATGTCTCGTAACCCATAAATAAGGTATCTTGTGCTCACTACTCATCATGAAACATAGTTGCGCTTTTGCTTTTGTGAGCGGCCTCCAGACGAGCCAGCTCTTTTTTGTTGTAGCTAGAATTCAGTTGCAACGTGGCTACCACGTATATATCTTGCAGTAAGTACATTTAGAAGAAAACTCGTATAAATGTAGCTTCGTCTAAGCGTAGTAACTTGTCTAGTTCATGTAGTACTCACGAAAACAATTTGAGATTATTTCTTGCTTTCTCTTTAAAGAAATTTATACAAACATTAGGAAATAGTTCATGGGGAAATTATTTTAAATTGATGTAAAAGTAACCAAACATCAAAAAGCTAAATATGAAGCGAATGTGCTTTTGTTTCCGCCGCTACGTCAACATAAATATTCACAATTAGTGTAACGCCGTGTTCACGTGTCCAACTGAAATAAAACAGTTCTTTGTACGAACAGGATTTCAAGTCGCATAATGAACGATTATGGATTTTCAACCCGTGGCTGGTTGAAACAATACCATTCAAGGTTGGAATTAAAGTTCACAACGCTCATTAAGGAAACCGCAGAAGAACATTACGGGAGACGTATGTGTAAATGTATGTAAAAAAGCGAAGCCTGTACAGTACGCAGTGACTTCGGCGACACGCTAAATTGACCTTTAAAACAAAGCGAATGAAAAATAAGTGAAAACATTGAATGATAAATTAAAATTGTCTAAGTGATAAGTATTTAACTGTTTTCTTTCTTCCTAATGAGGCGGGAGAGATCGACAATGGTTGTCACTGTCTTTTTTGTATTTTAATGCCTTCAATTTATTCTTTTTAACTTCCTTATGTTAGGAGTGTGTAGGTAAACTAACGGAAGAAGTTAGTGGAGGTGATATTAAATAAGCTCGCTAAGAATAACAATTTAATCACAACAAAATATTATATGAATGCAGAATTAGAATTTTTTTGTAATATATTATAGAAGACTGGACTAAATAAGCATGCGGCCCGTCGCAAAACCAGAAGATTGCAGGTGCGTCGCAACATGCACTTTTTGTAATACGATTTTTAGTAATTTTAATTTATAATAGGTAATAATTAATATTGCCTTTTTATTTATTTTTTAATCTTTTTCATAACACTATATTTTTATAATATTATATTTTTTATAATGGGAAGAAAGTGTGTACAATGTACATTCTCAATGCCATCGCACAGTTCCGAGTACAGAGTGAATTATTCTTTAGAGAAAAATATATACTGGGTGAGTTGTATTTATTAATAGCTCAATTTCATAATATGTAAATGTAAAATAAAAAAATGTAAAATGTCAGCGCCATTGGATTTTATTTTGCTCACCTGTTACACCCTATTTATTTCCGGACGGTAAAGAAATCATCCGTATAATTGATTAGGGGGAGAACACTAAAAATCATACAGAGTGATGATTTTTTGGCATGCCTTGCGACACACAAGGTCAAACTACTAAATTCACATTATATAAAAGTTATGAATTTGTATATAGTTGTATAATGTGTTTGTCGATGTTCTGTGTTCAAAATGAGTCCTTCTTTTTTCATTATCTCTTTATTCTACTCATTTTATTTACCATTGTGTAAAAATACATACGACAAAACTAAAAAAAAATAAAAGAAATATATTTTTCAATTGTAAACTATATATACAATTTGCACAACGGACCTACAGAGATTTCGGCAGTACCTGTTAAGTTGCCAATAACTAAAAACAAATAATTAATATCCGTAATGTTAGATAGTAGTCAGATGTTTTTAATAATTTTATAAAATATACAAACTTCAGAGCGGATAGAACAGTATTCTGTTCATTCTATCTTCAAATAACACATTTTACTGATATAACGATTTGTAAAATGTAATAACGATATGTGGAATAAATTCATCACCAAGAATTCAAGCTTAGAATTGTATGGGATCCCAAATGCAATACAAGCTTCTTCTATTTCTTTATAATCAATTTCCTGTCTTTTAGTGTCGTTTCACGACGAGCCGAATCCGAAATGTGAATGAATAACATGATTCGTAGAAAATACATTAAATATTTTTATTACATACATACTATCATAGCTGACCGGTACGGTCTATATACGTCCTACTACTGAGCACATTCTATCTCTCATTTCTGAGTGCGTTTTAGGGCAAGGAAGTGTTCATTGCGTTGCCTAAATGACTTCACTATATTCGGTAATCAAAACCTTAATGCATATTGGCAAACTTCCCATATCTAATTAATTTTCATTTCTCAGACATAAAGGTTTTATACATGGTCGAGCCATGCTGATGCTATATTATGACTGCAGCACGAATAGATCAGCTTGACCGGGGAAGGAGCACACTCTCACAAAATACCAGCGTAAAAGAGCAGATTAATGCTGCAGTGTTTCGTATAATTAATGTAGATAACCGGAGACCCTTTTTAATAGTCACGAGGCATTCCATCTTAGACCTCAGGGGTGACAACGCATCTGCATTTTGATTCTTAAACGAGGATAGATGTAGGTGTCCATGGGCTACAGCATAGCTTACATCAGGTGGACTGTATGCTCGCTTGTTACCCTTATTCTATACAAAAGGTTTCCTCACGGCAATTTCCTTCATCGATTTGCGTATGGTAAATCGTGGAATCGAACCCCGGCTGCTCGTTTATTGTGAAATTTATGACCAGCACTTAGGCCCTGAACTATCCCGGCGCGATGGTATTCGAGCAAATTAGTAGTGCATGTTCAGTTACATTCAAATCGCTGCATCAAAGGTAGAATCCGTTGGTATTCAGAATTAGTAAACATGTCAGTGCAGGACGGCGGCTGCCCTGACCGTCACGAGCTCGTTAGGCGTCGCAAACAAATTTGATTACCTAACGATGTAGACACATAGACGCGTCCAGCATTCGCACGCAAAGACGCTGCAAGGGAATCCCGCCCGTGTATCTTAGACACTGCGAACCTTTCTCCGTTTGACTGGGAAATATCCCAGCTCAGGTTGTAAAGCACCCCGTGAGGACAGATCCTCCTAACGAGTTTTTATTTGCTGATACCATTTAAATACGATTTCAATTTCCCATCGGTTTGTATTGCATTGGTGAAGGACATTTATTAGTTCTGGTTGACCGGATTTGCAACAAAATTTGTAAAATAATTTATTTTTTATGAATTATGAATTTTTACAAATCCTTTTACGGATCAATTTAAAAGCTTAAAAGCTGTTTTGCTGGGTAAGTCACTTATTCCTAAAATACCTTCAAGTCTTTAATATTCAAGTGTATTTATGAGTCATAATACAAGTAAGTAAAAAAAGAAATTATCCAAATCTACGAATTAAATTAAATAATTTCAAATACCTATATTTTCAGTTGAAAATTAGCACAGTTTTTCTACAATTGGTTTAGTAGTACAATTGATTTAGTGGTAGTTTAGTTTACAATTGGTAACGTAACCTCTGAATTTTTAAAATTAATATGGTTGACCAGTTAACCTAACAGTAAATGACAACTTGAGATCATAGGCACTTGCCTCCAGAGACCGCAGGAAGATGGTACTTTCTTCTTACTTGTATCAAGCACAATTGATATGTGACTTTTTATATAATAAGGGGACAAACGAACACACAGTCCACCTGATGGCAAGTGGATGCGTTGTCTACCGTGAGAACTTAGATGGAATGCCTCGTTTCCAGTATAAAGGTTCTCCGGGTCTCTACGCTCACCATACGAAACACAGCAACATTAAGCTTCTATTTGACGCTGGTATTCTGTGAGAACGTAGTCCTGCCCTGGTTGAGCCAACCTATTCGTGCTACAACCTACAACTAGTATAGTTGTAGCACGAATGGGTATTAACTACTATAACTGCAGCATGGCTCTACCACGTAAGACGTAACTTTTAGATATTTTGCACTATATTAGTGTAAATCTACTAATATAGGCAGGGCTTTAGGCGTTCCTTCGTGTTGACAGGGTTTTGGAAAATTTGGGATAAAATCGAACGTCAGGTAACCCTGTTTTTTATATCCACCCAACGTAATTTTTCAAAAGATTTATCGAAGGGGATAGGGTTAAAAGAGCTAGAAAAGTGTAGAATGAAAAAGTTTTTCATTCTGTATATCGAAATAATGGTAAAATACTTTACTTAGTTATAGTTTACATAATATTCGTTATTCATATGAGACTGTCATTATAATTTGAAAATGAGAACATCTTCTTCATTATAAAACTCAAGATTTTTAATTGTGAAATGATATTTAAATCTTGCAATGATATCATTTTTAAAAATACTAAAAATTAGGTGCAATAAATAAGGTTGTTTTAGTTTTTTATGATTATTTAGGGAGTATTTCTACAGGTTCTAGGGTAAAACCAAAATCATAAGTAGAAACACTGGTTCCATGGTAGTTCATGAATATTTAAGAGATGTCGCTGATTTATTCTATGCTTAAACCTTGAAAGTTTTTTTTTCGCACGACCATATCTTGTCATTTATATCAATGATCAAAACCTCCGTCCTTTACAGACTATTCCACCCATTTCGGCATCAACTTGATTTGTCAGTCTTTTTCTTCATTCATTTTCTTACGTGTTCAAACCATCGAAACATTTCTTTCCTAATGATTAGGAGTTACAACATCTTATTGCAAGTCATATTTTTTAACACACACTTTCTCACCTTATTGTTCAGAGGCAGCTCTTACATACTTTTTACCGTTACCTTTACAGCCTTCTAAAGTCCATTGCTGAACGTAGGCCTCTCCCAAAGATTTACCTCATAGGGGATATATTTGCCATAGTTACCACACCTGGCAAGTTATTGGGGAGACGCTGCTGCCCTCCCGATTTGTTTCTCTCTGACACCTCTTACGACACCCACGGGATGATATGGGGTAGTCATAAAACCACCACTACATGTTAATAATATACATTTAATGACTGGATTTTCGAGCATTATTTTTACTTCCTAACTTTTTCTGCTACAATAAACTTTCACTAACATACAAAATACAGGACTCTGATATGCCATACGTGCCTTTTGTGACACATTCTGAATTTCCACAATAGAGTGAAGAGACCCATCTACTCTTGTGTCCGGCATTCACTGCATTGTTGTAATGAGTGATTAAATAATTATTACAATTTACACTTGCAATTGTTGTTACTTGGTGAAATTCGGCTTCATTTTCGTAATATGGATACAGTTGTACTAGTTTAACCAAATTTATATCTTAACGGATGATGGCGTGACGGGAATCTGTTCGGTTTTATCACTATTATAACAATAATTTAAAATAAATATTGTGAAACTAATACAAGTGTTAACCCATATCACGAATAATAACATTCGAGTGCTTGCAGTATCGTGTAAATGTTGTGTAATAATAAATACTTTTTATAGGTGGGGTTCGGCGGGTTCAAACGAGCACACAGTCCAAGTGCTTGCAGTAGTCCATTGACATCTACATCCAACTGCTTACGAATCACATTGCAGATGCGTTGTCACCCTTGACGACTACGATGGAATGCTTCCTTTCTAATAAGAAGGGTCTCCGATTCTCTGCACTCACTATTCGAAACACAGCAGTGTTAAGCTGCTATTTTACGCTGGTATTCTGTGAGAGCGTGGTGCTTCCCCGGTCGAACCTAACCATTCGTGCTACAACTATGCTACTAATATAGCTGCCGCATGGCTCTACGAACATCCGCTACCCCATATCATCCCGTGGTTGTCGTTAGAAGTGACAGGGCAAATCAGGAGATGGCCAGCGGCGTTTTCCTAATAAGTACTAAAAATAAAAATGAAAAATGGGGGTTGTCAATCCACTTACCAAGCGTGGCTACTATGGCAAAAATACCACTGTGCGGCAATCTGTGCGGGTGACCTATGTTTGGCGATTGTAATACTCTTGAACAATAACAACTAGTAAAAATAATACAGTTCTATGGTACTGTTTCTCTTTAAGTCTAATTAAAATAAAAGTAAAATATTTTATTATCCCTTATTTTCTTTGACACCTGCATTTTAGTAGAGCATACAGAATATTTAAAACTAACTAAAACCACAAAATCAATACCGGTAGTTAAATTTCATCATTCGCACACCTGACGCAGCGCGCAATCAACCTGTATTGTCCTGGACGTGCCTTTATTTGTCCGACCGGCTCGATAGTGACCTGAGTTTCACTAAAACAGGCGAACTCAGCACACGTTAGTTCCGCTCGACATTTAATCACGGGGATAGTGTTTAAGTTTCAATGAAATACAGAGTACCATTATGTGAGATATCTGTGCAAGTTAAACTAATATTTTTTATTTAAAATTGAAGTAAAAAGCGAACTTCGAGTTCACCTGATGCTACTGATGCCCATGGGTAACAACAACTTCAATAAAGGAAGCTATAAGCGGGTTGTCACCTCTGTGGACTAAGATAGAATGCCTCACGGCTTGTAAATACATATGCATGCCGATGATCAAGTCATATTTACGTCATCGGCGGCTGAGTTGCAAATGATGGTTACATTACATGAACAGGTCATTAAAAGAAAGGGGAATGAAAGTGAACGCAAGTAAGACGAAAGTGATGGTTTTTGAAAGAGAAGAAAGCAAAACGGTATGTGAAATAAGAATAGAAGGAGAGTTAATTGAGCAAGTGGATGAGTTTGTGTATTTGGGATGTGTATTTAGCAGGGATGGTAGATATGATAGGGATATAGAACGACGAGTAAATGCAGGGAATAGAGTGAATGCGGCACTACACTCTATTGTGAAGAACCAGAATGTATCAAAACAGGCACGTATGGTAATTCATAATGCTGTGTTAGTCCCTACTTTAATGTATGGAAGTGAAAGCTGGATGTGGCAGAAGAAGCACGAAAGTAGAATAAACGCTGTAGAAATGCGGTCTTTAAGGAATATGGTAGGGTTGAGTCTGAATGACAGGGTGAGAAATTGCGTGATAAGAGATAAATGTGGTATGCAAGATGATGTTGTGACCAGGATTAAGAAAGGAATGCTTCGGTGGTTTGGTCACGTAGAAAGAATGAATGAGGAAAGAGTGACAAAGCAAATTTATATGGCAGATGTGAACGGCCGAGTCGGGAAGGGACGCCCTAGAAAAAAGTTTATCGACCAAATTGGCGATATTTTGAAAATGGGCCACGTTAGAAGTACCCTTAACCGACGAGCATGTATGCGTAGATATATGATAAAGGAGGCGAAAGAGGTATGTCAGGATCGTGCCAAATGGAAGTCCGTAGTCTCTGCCTACCCCTCTGGGTGACAGGCGTGAGTGTTTATGTATGTATGTATGTATGTATATATAGACAATAGTAATCACAGAAGAGATTTCTCTCGGCCCATATTTCCGACGACGATAACGCTTAATGGCCGATATAACTGCCCATGAGGTAGCAGGCACTGGAATCGAATCATATTCGTTCATTTGTTTTTGAGTTTGAACGTCTTGTGATTGTTACCGTGTACCTGAGTATGAAATCGAGACTTTTTACACAAGAACCACAAATGAGCGTACAGCACACAATAGCAAATCATTTCCTCATGTTTCACATAGTGGATACCGCAAAAACAACTGGTTTCATTACAATTTTTCTTTTTAACACTCATATAATTGTTAACTTTATGTACAATATATGTATGTATGTATTTATGTATATGTAAGTATGTATGTTTTTACGTATTTACGAGTATATCCTCCCGGAAGGATATGTGTAAGGCAGCTCCCTACTGGATAAAATAATGACCTTATTTTATCTAATGGCATACCTTAAGGGAGGCCTACGTTCAGCGGTGGGTTAATGAAAGGCTGTAATGTTGATCATGAAGACAGATCAGAATTTTTTTAAATATAGGCCGAGAGAAATACCTGAAAAATATCGTCCATAATTACTATATTTTATATACCTGTCAGCCATATAGATAATGCCAATTTACCCGACTGATGAGATTTCTATTCCCAATTAACTGTTGTGGCGAGCAATAAAATATTTTTAGTGTGATTTTGCAAGATTTATAGAATAGAATAAGAGTCCGCCAAGCTGCTCTGGCTAGTAGAGTTAAAACATTCGTATTTTAAAATCATTATTATTCCTTAGACGTGTGAATTCACCGAGCAAATAGTGTTTTAAAAATTGGTGGTATTTTGTACTTACACTAACACTAACAAAATCAGTGTAGAACCAGTTTATTTCATAACAAACTAGTTAAGTCCTTCTGCAATTTAACAGAGCTTGGGTGATTTGAGTAATAATAATAAAAATAGTGTTATAGTGTTAGGTAGGGGCCTTCTCATAAATTTGTGAAGGTTTTAAACCAAGGATTATGTTTTCGGTTTTTTTTTTATTTCATGGACATGCAATTTTCTCACAATATTTTAATAACCACCAAGCACGTGGCAAATCAGCACTTTTAAATTCATTAAAAATCTCATTGGTGCCGGCACTGTCAAATTTACGGTAAGCTCTCACTCCTGAGTTAACACAGCTCGCGCGGGCAAACCAATTTGGTTTTAATTAACTATACTTGTATAATAAGTTGTAAAAGCAGCGTAAGCGTTGTTATTTTCGAAGGAAGTTCTGTTACTAATTCTTTTTTTTTTATAGGATAGTAAAGTAAAAAAGTTACAGCCTATATACGTCCCACTGCTGGGCACAGGCCTCCCCTCATTTCTGAGAGGGTTTTTCTTTTATTCTTTTTTCTTTTATTATTTAATTCTTTTTTTTTATAGGATACGGGTGACAAATGAGGACACAGTCCATGCTGTGGCCCGTAGACACCTATATTTATCCCCGATTACGAATCAAAACGCACATGCGTTGTCACCCTGAGGACTAAGATGAAATGCCTCGTTTACAGTATAAAGAGTCTCCCGATCTCTACACTCACCATACCAAACACAGCAGTATTAAGCTGATATTTGACGCTGGTATTCAGTGAGAGCGTGGTCCTGCCCCCGTCGAGTCGACCCATTCGTGCTACAATCATAATATAGCTGCAGCGTGGCTCTGTAACGTATTGTATATCTCCTTAGGAAACAAAAAAAATGTATTATTCAATAATCAATAATTTTATTTTAGACGAGTGATAAATATATATGGTACTGATAACCTTACCGTGTAAGCGGTCTAAAAATATCCACTACCCTATATCGCGCCATGGGTGCGGTAAAAGGCGATAAAGAAAAACTGAAACGGAGACATGCAGCAGCATATTCCCGATAACAACGCAACATAGTTAAAAAACAGCTGTTGCTAACTCACTGTGGCAAAATCAGCCCTATGAGGCAATCTATGGGGAAGGTCTATGTAAAACAACAGATTATTATAAGCTGTAATAGATGGATAGATTATCTTCTATAAAACTTTAATTGCTATTTTCTTCTTTCAATTCTTAAATTATCAAAAAATTTTAAAGTATTTTGAAAGGATTAAATTGCGATTAGAAAGTGAATCTAACTCAGATCTGAATAAGGGAGCGCGAACAGCCTCCGACTAAATGGTGACGAGTAAATGTTTTGAATTTGAACCAGTTTCCACGAAAACACTGTTACAGATATCGATAAAATTTTACTGAAATAATTAAAATTTTTAAAGGGTGGCTGTCTATAAGATGAGACAATACTTATGCCAGAGCCGTGGTGGGTCAGGGGCTCAGTGTTCGTTAAATGTAACTAGATTTCACACCATGTGAAATCTAGTTACATTTAACATGAACCCGGCTTGCTCGGGTTCAATCCCCTCCGGCACTAATGAAATTGTTAATAATTATTCTAAGTACTGATTTATCACGTATTCGGCGGCAAAGAAAGACGTAGAAAAATCTGAATGTTTAAAAAGTTAAAAATAAATATTTCGAAGACATATAAAGTTCGCCAACACGCATTGGGGCAGCGCGGCGGACATTTTCTTGTCTAAAACACTTTCAGAAATGGGGAGGTCCATACCCAAGAGTAACGTTTTTAGTACGTAACTTTAACTAACTTATATATAGCCTTCTCATTAATTGTTATTAAGTTTATTCATAAAACTACGGAGTATTCAACATCATTTTTCTTTTTATAAGCGAAGCTGACAAACATGTACATACTTCTACTAATGTTAAGTGAAAGATGTGGACCTGAGGACTAAGATGGAATATCACTTTACCAGTACCATACGAAACACCAATATTCTGCTATTTCACAGTGCAAGTGCATAGTATTTTATATATATATATATATATATATATATATATATATATATATATATATATATATATATATATATATATATATATATATATATATATATATATATATATTATGCCGGTAGTCTGTACTTTCGTTGCCGAAGGTCATAAAATCATTTTAGGACATCCGATAGATAGGATATCAATATATGGCGTTTTTTTTTTATAGAATGAAAGTGATAAACGAACCCACAGTCCACCTGATGGTAAGTGTCCTACCGAAGAAGGATACAGATGTATTATCACCCATGAGGCCTAAAAAAGAATGTCTCATAGCTTGTTACTATATACATTTTCTATATCTTAGCAGCGGCTTGAAATAGTTTAGAGGGAGGTACCTAAATATTTATTAGTAGTATATAAATTTACAGCGCGGGGGCTATATCATCATACAGATCCCTGCAAATTTATAATGCTATCGATATGAAATAAAGATATGTATTTACGTATCACATCACTATCTCTCCAGCCATGGAACGCAACGCAAAGCATCAGTGGCGGGAACAAAACACGAAAATTCGATAAATTTTAAAGTGGCGCACACCCTGACGCCAGCGGCTATTCGTCCCGTTCGACAGCTGCCGAAACTCGCTGCCGTTGCCTTCATTAATATCCCGGCTTTAAAACTGCAATTACCTACGCCTTTCAAACTGTAAATGCCGAATAAATAAATAATATGGTCACAATGTATAAAGATAAAGGCTTAAATATATCTCTATCTCATGTCTTCTCCTTTCTGCTTTTATCCCAAGTCTTTTGCAGTCAGCATAGCATGTGTAAAATGGCTGTCGAATTATTTATTTCTTTTTATCTAAATAGCGAAACACCGTATGAAATCGCCAATTAGCTAAATGTGGTTCAAGTAGTGGTCATGATCAAAAAATATTAATATAGATACAACATTTTAAGCATTTCCATTCCAGAAAACGCATAAATTGGACGACAAATAAATATTCTTTACAAACTTCGACCCGTGTCGTTCGGATCCCATTGTTTCATAAAACAAAACGCCGCTTTGTTAACTGAATCATTATCCCATACTCAGTGGTCTCCTTCCGCTTTATACGCAAAGCTTATTGCGATGTCAACTTCGCTTCATTAAATCATTTCATTCTTACGTCTTTTATTCGTCTGATGGCAACTTATTAGGCATTTTGCATTAATGCATTTCGCCTTTGTGGTAAATCCTATACTATTAAACGAGCAATTCTTGTATATATATATATATATAATCGGGATCTCGGAAACGGCTCCAACGATTTTCATAAAATTTAGTGTCCAGGGAGTTTCCGGGATAATAAATCGATCTAGCTAGGTTTTATTTTTAGAAAATGTATTTTTGTCCGTGTTTTTAGGCAATGAAAAATTGCTACAATATCGTTAGAAAAAGAAAGTAAATTTTGACAGTTTGTTAATGATTATAAATAGCTTAATTGGTATAATGGGCGTTCACAGAATCGTAAAAACCCCGGTTCGAGCCCAGACCGACTGACCGACTTTTTTTAATTTTTTTTTTTAAGTTCCTTTCTTTTTTGAGAAAATCTATTTTTTCGAGCCCTTTTTTTAGTATTTTTTAAAAACACGAAAATTTAAATTAAAATAATTGCACTCATGGTTTTTTATTCAAATAACCAGTTCCGTTTTTTCTGTTATGTCGCTAAGATCAAAAATATTATTTATATTTTATCAGTATGTAATTTGTATCTAAATAAAATTTCCGAAATACACGAATTAAAAAAAGTCGAGCGAAAAATACCGAGCAAAACTCGGTCCACCAGGTACTTTTATATTAAAAAAACGAGACAACTTTTAGTTTGTTCTGTGGTTATTGCTAGAGACGACGACGGAAATGAAAGCAAAATCTTATGGATGCCATACATGATCCAGTTTACTGTCAAGTTTGCAGCGCGCTTGAAGCGGCGTCCAGATTGCAGTGCATCCATATAGTTCAATCACGTTTGAGTTTGCCGTCAAGTCTGCATGATACCGTACCAGTTTAAACCATGGCGTCTCCCGCTTATTGCTCCGACTAACGACATGCATACTTGACCGCTCATACACACGTTCAAGTTTACATGACGCTGCAAACTTGATCAAATCGGCAGAATCGAAATTAAATTTTTTCTTCAAGTAGACTTGTCCGTACCGTAAGAAACTGGAAGCATTTGAAATGTGGATGTATCGCCGTATGCTCCGAATAAGTTGGACAGACAAAGTTACCGACACTGAGGTCCTCAAGCAGATGAGAAGGAATAAGTCCCTACTTATTAAAACCATCAAACAGAGAAAAGTTGTGTATCTAGGACACGTGCTAAGGCGTGAACGTTACCAACTGCTGCAGACTATTATGATGGGCAAAGTAGCGGGTAAAAGAAGTGTTGATAGAAGAAAAATGTCCTGGCTCTGTAACATCCGGAAATGGACCGGGATAAAGAAAGCAGAAGATCTGTTCAGGCTATCCCTGAACAAAGAAGAATTTAGGAGGATGACTGCCGACCTTCAATAATGGAGAGGTACTTAAAGAAGAAGAAGACTCTTCGTGCACACTGATAGCCGTACCATTAAGTTTACCGGACACCGCTTCATGCGCGCTGCAAACTTGGCAGTAAACTGGATCGAGTATGGCATCAATTTTCCGAAAGATCCAATTATCTAATTTATGTCAGTAATCGTTTACGCAGATTGGTGGCGGACAGCAGCATCTATGATTTTCTGGTACTTGTAGGGAGATTACATAACAGGAGAGTCTTTTATTTCTTTTATAAAAGATGGTACATACGAACATGCGGCTACACTGATAGTAAGTGACTACCGCCGCCCATGATCGACCACAACACCAGATATATTGCAGATGCGTTGCCGTATTGATGTGGAAATATCACAGATAGTAACCGATTTTATATAGTTGTGCCAGGAAGAAAACTCCTGATTTATCACGCAATGATGGCCTACTCATCCAGATGGTATAGATGGAAAGTATAGATGGCTCAGGACTAGCAGTTGGCGTTAACGGGCTGATGATAATAGTGACGAAACTCTTTAGTTAGTCCTCCATCTTCAAATCATATTACATTTACCTGAACTTTTTAACAGTATGAGTAACAATAGTGATGAATTGATTCACACACCTTCACGCTTGCTACTATAATGAAGCAAGCAAATATTAAAAAGTAGCCACTAAGCTGCGGTGCTCTCGGTGCTATGCCACTTTGAATAATAAAATAATCAGTATCATTATTTATTTATTTATTTAAAAGCTTTATTGTTCTAACCATAAAGCTTACAAAGGGCGGACTTAATGCCAGTTGGCATTCTCTGCCAGTCAACCCATAGCGTGGTGAGAAATTAGTGGCAGGTGACTTAAATAACTAATAATGCAAATGAATACAAACAAATACATATTATTATGTATATACATATGTAAAAATTATCCTCAAAACCTACATACGTACACTTACTACGTACACATAAATACATATATACATACATACATACATAATATGTCTGGATAATGTTAGCAGTATTGACATTATGCTGACGACATTATTCTCGCAAGATGTTCCCAGACCAACCTTTTGAAGGCTATCTTATTTGTTGTTTTCCCAATGTCTTCAAGTAAGTTGTTCCGGAATAGTATAGCTTTACTTCAGGGTATGGAACTTTTTATTCCTTCCTCTGTGGTGCCCATTGGAGGCAAATCTCAGCCATGGTTTGGTCGCTCCTGTAAAATAGCATCATGCTATAAGCAGGAGTGCTACCAAGCCTGGGTTGATGCATCAGCGTCCCGGGATGTAAACACCAGCGCTCTAAAAAAGAAGTATAATTCCGCCTCTAGGTCCTACAAAAGAGTCATTGCCAAGGCAAAGTCAGAGCATATAGGCAGAATTGGCGAGAAACTAGTTCGCCTTCCTTCTGGAACCCGTGCATTCTAGTCTCTCGCCAAGGCTGTCCAGGGGAATTTCTGTCAGCCATCTCTTCCAACTCTGCACAGGGAGGACGACTCACTGGCCCATACTGCAAAGGAGAAAGCCGATCTTCTAGGCTCTTTCTTTGCGTCTAACTCGACTCTCGATGACGGGGGGAGAACGCCGCCGACCATCCCGCGGTATGAGTGCTCCATGCCGGAAGTGCAGTTCACACAGCGCTCGGTTCGCAAAGCACTCCTCTCCCTGGTCGAGTGGGCCTGACGGAATCCCCCCAATTGTGCTGAGGACGTGTGCTCCAGAGTTGGCACCGGTTTTAACGCGTCTTTTCCGGTACTCCTACTCCCTAGGCGTAGTCCCAAAATCATGGAAGGCGGCTTTCGTCCACCCGATCCCTAAAAAAGGCGACCGCTCAGACCCGTCCAACTACCGGCCAATCGCCCTCACCTCCTTGTTCTCCAAAACAATGGAGTCCATTGTAAACTGCCAGCTCATGAGGTACCTTGAGGATCACCAGCTGATTAGTGACCGCCAATACGGTTTTCGCCGTGGTCGGTCAGCTGGTGATCTTCTGGTCTACCTCACTCACAGATGGGTGGAGGCAGTAGAGTTCAAGGGGGACGCATTAGCCGTTAGTTTGGACATTGCGAAGGCCTTCGATCGGGTTTGGCACAAAGCGCTTCTTTCGAAGCTCCCTTCCTATGGGCTTCCCGAGAAATTGTGCGATTGGATCATCAGCTTTCTTGCAGATCGGAGCATCAAGGTCGTTGTAGACGGTGCAAGCTCCGATTGCAAGCCTATTAATGCTGGTGTTCCACAGGGCTGCGTGCTATCGCCAACGCTGTTTCTTCTGCATATCAATGATATGTTGCATACCCGTAACATTCATTGCTATGCGGATGACAGCACTGGTGATGCTCTTTACACCGGCCGAGCCAATATTTCTCGGGAAAACGTCTCCGAGTGCCGGGACAAACCTGTGTCTGAAGTCGAGTCTTTGCTGAACAGAGTCTCGGATTGGGGACGACTAAATCTAGTCCAGTTTAACCCCCAGAAGACACAAGTTTGCGCGTTAACCGCTAAAAAGAACCCCTTTGTCGTATCCCCTCAGTTTCAAGGCACTCCCCTTGTTGCCTCAGCCAGTATCGGAATCCTCGGCGTCGACATATCGAGTGACGTGCAGTTTCGTGGTCACTTGGAAGGGAAGGCCAAATTGGCCTCTAAAAACTTGGCGTGCTCAGCAGAGCAGGACAGTATTTCATGCCGGCACACCGCCTGCAACTTTACAAGGCGCAGGTTCGGCCGCACATGGAATACTGTTCCCATCTCTGGGCTGGGGCTCCCCAGTACCAGCTCCTTCCACTTGACCGCATCCAGCGCAGAGCGGCTCGAATCGTCGACGACCGAGTGCTTTCCGATCGGCTCGATTCACTGGCGCTGCGAAGAGATGTTGCATCTCTTTGCGTATTTTATCGCATCTATCACGGGGAGTGCTCTGAGGAATTGTTCGGATTAATCCTAGCCACCAAATTTCGTGAACGCACTACACGGCAAACGTCTCGATACCATCCACACCATCTGGATGCTTGGCGGTCCACCACTGTACGTTTCACAAGGAGTTTTCTTCCACGTACAACCTCTCTGTGGAATAGTTTACCACCGGCGATTTTTCCGGACCGATATGACCTGGGGACCTTCAAGAAAAGAGCTTACTCCTTTCTAAAGGGCCGGCAACGCACCCGCAATTCTCCTAGTGTTGCGGTTGATCATGGGCGGTGGTAGTCACTTAACATCAGGTGAGCCGCATGCTCGTTTGCCCCCTCTTCTATAAAAAAAAAGAAAGCCTGAAAAGTAAGAGTACATAATATTAAACTATATAATAGTATTATATTTTAATGCATTTTAACTTAGTGATGCCAGTGCATGTGCGGCCTTTCTGCTCGAAATTGCTTCCAGGTGTCCATGATCGCAGCAGCCACTTCGTGATTAAACTGTCATGAGTTAGAATAGTACAGTTTGTGGAGATTTTTTACGTGGCCGAGCCACACTGCTGCTTTATTATTATTTCAGTACCAATAGTCGACCCAACCAAACTTTCTCAGAATAACATCGTGAACTTTGATTATATACCTGTATACATCGATCACTAAGATCGATGCCTGTATATAATATAATCAAAGATAGTGAAATAGCATTTTAAAGCTGCTGTGTTTCGTATGGTGAGTGAAGAGAACCAGCCACTCTTTTTACTGACGACAAGGCTTTCCATTTTATTCTTTAAGGGTGACAAAGTATATGCATTTTGATTCTAAATTGAAAATATATGTAGATCACTATGGGCAACAATATCGCGTCACTATCAGGTGGACTGTGTGCTCGCGTGTTTCCTGTTTACAACCATAATATAGCTGCAGCATGGCTCTACCATGGATAATACGACAACTTACTCGTTACACTTATACAATATGAAACTGTTATCTATAAAAACAAAGCAAGCCGCTGTATTTAATCTTAACAAAGTAACATTTAAGTACCTCGACTTTACTCACCGCGGTAGAACCCCAGATGTGGAATAATAAGTCGTAAAAATTTTTATATTTCAAAATGACGTTTACAATCGAAGTTAATTGGATTAGGGATCTCCGTTGGAGACGTTTCGTCAGTCCTTCCGTCTGTTTCAAATTAAAAAAGCCACTAACTTCGAGGCTATGAAAAAAATAAGCTGATGATTTACATGAACATTAATCACGAGTCTACAATGTTTATTTAACTAGTACTTTGTAATATCGGTTACGTAAGGATGCAATGGGTAATGCGGCGGGTAATGTTTACAATTTAATTATTTTTATCCGTCAGCATTTGGGTTATGCATTCCATGTTTTCATAATGGCGATTGCTTTTTTTATAAATATATGACTTTTTTTAAAGAATATATCATAACCCAGTGGAGAAAGTGTGTTTGAGTTGGGTATGAAAGTGTACAAGACTAAAATTAATTTTATTTTAATAAATTATTCATATAGATCATAATTATGAAGTATAGGTGAATGATTTGGTCGTTTGACCTTAGCAAAAGTATTGATGATTGAATCATTTATTTTAAGCGATCCGGAACAGACGATTAACAGAACCTTTGTTACCTGTGACGAGGTGAACGTTATCTAGTTATCACTTAGATATTTTTCAGGACTAGGGTTACGTACTGTTATGTCCAACCCTAGTTAGATAAAAGCGCTGACTCGATTATTATATTTACTATAAAAGCCTAGAGTTTGAGGTAATCGAGGCAGTGCAGTTCCAACCCATATTAAGTGCATATCGCACACGCCGTTCGCGGTTTTTTTGTACATTTTTTGTATTAATTTAATATTGGGGAAATAAACCAAAAGAACTTCTGGGATTGGGTGTAAAAGTTTTTTTTTTAAAAACACCTTCAGAGCGGCCCTCCTAACAAATTTGGTGTCAGAAGTGGGATGTCGCAAGGTCTACCGGTACATCAGTAGCGTGGCATCCGAATCCTGGGAAACTCTGAAGTGAAAGATCGACAGTAAGTCTCCACCCCACGAGTGTGAGCCTGCATCATCAAAGCACCAACGAGGTCTCAACCCCACGAGCTTGGGACACCATCGTCAACCCGAAGTTCATCAAGGCTGTTAGTCTACACCACCAGCGTGTAAGCCTGCCCTGAGCTGCTGCACTCCCATCGCACAACCACGTGGACGCCGCCGTCAAACGACTCCCTGGGTCTCACGGCAACGCGACTCCGCTGCACGTCATCGCAACACGACACCGGCATAGCAACCAATGTACACCGTAGTGATCGTGATATTGTAAGTTAGGTAACTTTAATTCAGCTATAAATTTATACTATTTCTCTTCTATTTCCTTACATTCTTTTGTCATTTGTCGTGTACAATAATATTCTCATTTTACCAATTTTGTATTTACTAACTACTAAATCTTTCTAATCCCATATGCATAAGGTTAAAACTTTAAAGGACAAACCAGAAGAAATAGAAATGTCCGACAAAATAAAATAAAATAAATAAATAAATAAATATAATATTCCACAGCTATCACACAACGCCATCTAGTCCCAAGCTAAGCAGAGCTTGTGTTATGGGTACTAGACAACTGATAAACATACTTATATATTTCTAAATACATAAATATTATAGATAAATTACACCCAGACACAGAACAAATGATCGTGCTCATCACACAAACATTTGTCCTGGGTGGGAATCGAACCCACGACCTCCGGCTTAGCAGTCAGCGTCACTAACCACTAGACCAACAGGCCTGTCAAAATTCCCTTATCCGTCCTTGTAAAATTCATCAAACCTTACAATGGTGATAGAGAATCACTTCCGGCTTTTCTCACAAATTGTGATAACGCCATAGCACTCGCGAACTCGGAACAGCATTGTAGTTTTATATCGTTACATCATATCCCAGTTAGAAGGAAAAGCTCAAATCGCGTGCTCTCTAAAAACGTTTAATAATTGGGATGAATTAAAACTATTTCTAAAAACTACCTTTGGCGAGAAGAAGCACTCCAAACACCTTCAGAGCGGCCCTCCTAACAGTACCATTGATTTTTTTTAAAACACTCATTTTGTGACTCAACAGTCACACTGCAGCGCATTATGACTACAGAACGAAAGGGTCAGGATTCGGTCGGTCGGTCGACCGGGGGAAGACAGCAGCATAAAAGCTATTATAGATGCTTCTATATTTATTAAGGTTTAATAAAGTAAAGTTATCTAGAAACTAATATTTAGAGGAGATGTGAAGAGAAGTATACAAACAAGCAAAAGGACATGCACCAGAATTTTCCCTGAATAAACATTTCAGAAATAAACGGATGCCACTAAAATGCAAAACTAGTTAAATTTTAATTTTTTAAAAGAAGGGTGACAAAACAACGTACAGTCAATCTGATAGTAAGTGGATGCTATGATCCATTGACACATACGTCTATCCTTGATTGAAGATTGAAATACAGATGCGTAGTCACCCTTTTGAACTGAGATAAAATGCCGCCTCATTTTCTGTTAAAGGGTTTCCGGTTCTCTGCAGTCACTCACTATACGAAACAGCCACTATTTTACGCTAATTTGTGAAAGCGTGGTCCTTCCCCGGTCGAGCGGTCTCATTCGTGCTACAACCATAATATAGCAGCAGCGTAGCTCTACCACGTGTAATATTGTTTTATGACTGAATTTATTAAACAATGATATGCCTCTTAAAATATGATAAAAAACATTTGTAAGAAATTTAGATAATGAAGTGTTAGTATACTCTGCTAAATAATCAAAGACCGAGTAATATTTTAAATTAAGACGCCGAGCAGGTGGCAACGACTACTGGTCGGTGAGAAGGCGCTGTTATAAAGAGATCGGGCGACACTTTTCACTATTTAATTAAAACTCGAGATTCATTGGTAGCACCTTAATTTTCCGGCACCATTTTTTCTAGCAGATGTCGTTTTAGCTGTGCAATTCGTAAGAAAATTGCTAAGATATACTACAGGAAGTAACTGTAATTTTTATACTTTTTTAAATATAAGCAACTGCAATTTGAAAAACGTTCTAAATTAATTACTGTGCTGATCACACATATAATTTACGTACACGCGATTCTTTGACACTGCGGAAACGCGACAGACCAGTAACTATTTTTCTAGAGAACCATAAAAACTGTATTTTTTTAATATAAAATTAAAGTGACAGGCAAATGAACGAAGACTGAGGGCAAATGGATATTGCAGCCTATTCATTGAAATAATACTAGTTTTTACGGAATTTATCGCGTATATTTAACTTTTTAAATACCCGACGTTTCGAACGCTTTACAGCACTCATGGCCACGGGACTGGACGGGGAAACGTCGGGTATTTAAAAAGTTAAATATACGCGATAAATTCCGTAAAAACTAGTATTATTTCAATGTGTAGTGTTCGCGTAAATATAAGAAATCATATTGCAGCCTATTATTTATACCTGCAACCAATTTTAAACAATTAAGGCTACCGAAACGTTATCACCTTTGAAGACTAAGGACTTTTGTCTAGATACGAGTGAAACATTAGTTCACCTGTAGATTCGTGAAGTGCTGTACCTAATGTTAATTTTAGCGTGTAGCGGCAGTCTAGCAATATCCACTATCCCATATCATCTCATGAATATCGTAAGACGCGACAGAGCTAAATAAATTAGGAAATAGGCAGTAGCGTCTTTCTAATGACGAATAAAAAAAAAACTGCGGTTGCCAGCTCGCTTGCCAAACGTGGTAACTATGGCAAATATAACCCCTATGAGACAAACAATGGGGGAGGCCAATGTTCACCAGTGGACTTTAATAGTCTGCAAGGGTAACAGATCGAAGGAAACACGATCAGGATCCCTGCTGGAACATTATTATTGCCTGCAATATCGTTTAAGATGAAAGTATAAATTACTTATTAACACAAACAAATAGAACAGAATAGAATGGAATATAATAGAATGGAATAGAACCATTTTTATTCAATATAGATTACAAGCATACTTATTGAAAGTAATTTTTTACTTTTACCCAAGGTAATAACCCACCTCGGTCAGTAAATTTTGTGACCAAAGACACCTACATTTGCCCTCATTCAGGATCAAAATACGTATGCATCTCTGAGACTAAAATTATATGCCTCGTTACCGGTAAAAAGATCTCCGTTTGTCGTCCAACATACGAAACACAGCAACAATATCTTTGCTGATTGTGCTAGATTCAGTTTTCTTTTTCACAAGTAAAAAACGCAATGAAATTAAAACTTTGAAGAAACACATAAATATAAAATGGAACAAATTAGATACAGGTCGATTATAACGCGGAAATTCAAAATGGCAGCCACAAATATTGCAGGCACGTATCAGAGTATCGACATTGAGGTATTACTACTATAATATAGTTCGATGAGTATCTAGCGGAAATTGTGCATCATATAAGGTCCGGTTACATTATTTATCAATGCCGTTACTAATGTTTTATTCTATAAACGCCTCTTTGGTCCAGCAGTCGTAAACGCGGTCTGAAAACAGCAGTGATTCTGGTACTGGGTTCGAGCCCCAGATCAGGTTAAAACAGTTATTGGGTTTTTCTGACAAGAAATCCTCAGTAGCAGCCCAGAGTGAGAAAGCTGATGGTGCGACATACTTGTGCCCCGGAAACACGTAAAACCGTTGGTTCTGTTCCTGTTCTCTCTCCGGTCATGTTGGATTACAGTTCATAGGAGTATGTAAGTGACAGAATAGAGATAGCACCTGTTCTTTCGCATTTACACGGGAACTATAATCCTGCCCTGTGCAGATGACCGGTTTTCGTTTACACCCACCGCTTTTTTTTTTTTTTTTCATGGGGAAATGCCTACGCATACCCGCCTCGCGGGGGCAAGGACGGGTTATGTCGGACTCGCACCGACTAAAACCCCATGGTGTTCCACCTTTGTCGCATATTGGCAGGGCTACGGGAACGCTTTCGCACACATCCGCGGCCCTACTAGCGCCTGCCGCCCCATGGCAGCACCTCCTCGGGAGAGGAAAATTCCTCCCCGTTCTCCTTCCCAGGTAAGGCGCACCAGAACACATGGCGCGCCTTACTCCACGGCCTCCAATTACGTCTGTGCAACAGACGCCCCCGCGTCCGATGCACAAAGGCCATGGGGCCAGGAAAAACGAGCACTTAAAAGTACTAGCCTTCCCGACCCCAGCGGCGGATCTGGTCTATGGCTCCGCCGCCAACCAAGATTCGGCTGCGGAGGGTAGGGAGAGCGGCGCCTCGCAATACCGACAATCCTCTCCCCCCGCAGCCCCACCACCACCGCATCAACGGTGCGGCCCCGTTTGAGTCGCGAAGGATAGGGCGAGTGGCGCATCGCCATACCAACACTCCTCTTCCTCCGCGACTCCACCTCGGCTGCAGCGGTAGAGGGTGCGCGAGTCCCCACTCGCTGCAGTCCACCAGCACACATCCGAAGTGGGCTCTCCAAGCCCACTCGGAGTGGCCACCTCAGGCCGGCCCTTCACCTCGGGCCAGCCACGTGGGTTCCTCTTTGTTCACCGTGGGAGACCAAGCCACGGCTACTAAGCCCCCCCGCCACGACAAGGCGAGAACCCGTTCGGGGGGGTTACCACCCACCGCTGTGGCTGTAAATTCCGTCTAGACGTTATTGTTATTATTATTATTCTCTAAAGATTATGTACACATTTCTCTTGCTATCATATTTAATGAAACTGTCCATGTAATGTCCACTTAGCTAGCTTCCCAGTTATAGTGGTAAAGTGGTAGGTATAAGTCCGATAATACATAAGTAGTGGCATAAATACGAAGACTTCAGGTCTTTTTTTTAAAATAATGTCAGTTTTAAAAATGGGGAAAATATCAAATACTATACAAGATGCTAACGCAAAAGGTCTGTAAATTATACTCAAGGTTCAAATTAAATTAGAGCTTTACGAATATTGAATAAATTGAAAATTGATATTTTGACAAAAAGGCATTGTTTTATGATTAGTGTGGCTACTATTATTTTGGAATAGTTTTAAACTATTTTTTTTAAGTCGCATTAAAACACGCACGGCACTCCCGAGCTATCGTATCTTTCGCAATGTTTTAGCGACATCGCGTGACTTTTAACAGAAATGTGAGTTACTACTAAAACTCATGGTAGGGGCAATGATCTATCGAATATTTTACAAAGTCGGTCATAAAAATATAAATAGAATACCGCCGCCAGCGGCTGTTTATTTTTAAAATTTTTACAACTGCGGTATTGCAGAAATGTGGTCAGACAGTTTCAACGTTTATTTGTTAGTATATTCTTATTGTGCTTTCTATTTATAAGTACCTATTGATTCAATTCAAAGATCAAATAATATTTTATTGTGCTTAACGAGGCTGCTTTACTGAGCCAGTTGTATACGACTGAGTCAAACGGAAATAAGAGTTGGGTATGGTCTTCCAGATAACAACACAAATTAATAAAAAACTACGTTTGCGTAATAGTCTGCCAAGCGTGGTAAATATGGTAAATAATGTGGGAGGTTTGTGGTCAGAATGGACCTTTTGACAAACGGTAATTAAAAAACGGATGAATTTAAAAAAAAGAATATTAACAATGCTATAAACATTACTAATATTCCCTTAACCACTCGTTGTAAACTTACATTGCTCGTGTTACGAGTGGTTCACGCCAGTAGTTGAATGGCGGATTCGAACCCACGACCTTTTTGAGTTCGCGGTCCGCGCCCTGTCATTAGGCTACTGTCGCTTTTAAATGATTATTACCAAACGTCATACATGCATATAAAATAGCAAATCAGTGATAGAGGAAATTGTGAATTGCCCCCAAATCCGATAGGTCGCGATGTTTTGTGCATGTAGGTTTGGTACGTGGAACGCACTAATCTTCTTTATTCAGACGACAATATACGACATGTAACAAAAACCCTGTGTTTCCCGTTGAGTGCGTTATCAGAATCAGTATTCTAACGTGTAGAAATAACTTTTTTCAAAAAGCATGGCCATTAAAAAAAATTAATTTTTTAATTTAAAAAAAAGGTTTGCAAATTTTACGTTGTTTTATTGTCTAACTGACACGCGCATCGGCAAAGCGAGGTTTTGGACAATCCTTTTACTCCCCGGACAATGCAGAGTAATAAAACTAGAGATATCTGTTAGAAACGGATAGCTGTTTGGCTGGACAACGGATATCGGATATTCGGCAAGTCTTAAGGGGATATAGTAAGTCAGCTCAAATTCTAATTTCGTCCCCACTTGCCCGCGAGTCGTATGCTATGTACCGACATGTTTGTAATCACTAATACTGTAAGTAGAAAGGTCGTTAGACACTTATTTCATTAGGTTTATCATATTTATGCCTGTTTCTTAATGCCAAGCCAGTCGCTTCTTATTTTTATTACGGTTATTTCCCATTTTAATTTTACGTCGTCCTATAATTATTAGTGTATTATTAGGGAATTATTAGTGATTACAAACATGTCGGTACGTAGCATACGACGCGCGGGGAAGTGGGGGCGAAATTAGAATTTGAGCTGACTTACTATATCCCCTTAAAAGGAAATATTTTGTGATTACCGATTATATTTGTTAAGTGACATAAATGAAGTACTTAACTAAATCGAAGTCTTGCAAAACACAGTTAGTTCATTCTGCGTAGATCGGATCAAAGACAATAATTACAAAGCTGAAGGTACCTACTCCGGGTTAACTTTGACATCGGGACGTCAGTCACCTTAGTCCCTCGTGACCATGGGTGCTGGAAAGCACCCGAAACGTCGGGTATTAAACATAACATAAATAAACGCGATAAAATCCGTAAAAGTAGTTTGAATCAATGTGTAGTGTTCGCGTAAATATAAGAAATCATTATAAATTTGATAATTTCTTTTTTAATCCGGTATCCGGCTGGATAGTTGTTTGTTATCCGGTATCCGGCCGGATAATAATTTTAGACTGGATAGGCGGAATACCAGATAGTTACCGGATATCCGTTTCTTCTCAAAGTAAAACCACATACAATTTGCAAATTAAAATTTATTTAAATTAAATTATAAAAATATATGGTCGAGTTTTCTAAAAAAAAAGTTATTTATATACGTTTGAATACTGATTCTGATAACGCACTCAACGGGAACCACAGGGCTTTTGTTACTACATGTTGTATCTGTAATCACCTTTGATGATGCCTTCAGTTACTAGCCTGCAAATATTAGGCTTAAATATTGATTATTTAAAATTTCTGTTAGAGATCAAGGTATTTCCTCACTCTTTTTTTCTGCTGATTATTGTAATATCAGTTATACCAATGCTCTTATTATTATAGATGTTGAATAAAACTAAGCGGATTTTATCGCGCTTAATTTTGACTTTTTTAATTCCCGCCATTTCGGATGCTTTACAGCACCCATTGCCAAGGGGGTATTGGGTTGTTTATAGATGTTGAATCTACGAAAGATCAAAATGTTTTGACGGGCTTACAGGTCGATCATAAATTACATAGATATACGTCGTTGAAAACTTTATAAAAAGTGCACTATTTTATGGAATTTAAATTGTGAAAAAATCTTAAACATACTAAGCACAAAGGTGGAATATTTACCAACTTCAAAGAATATGAGTAAGTAGAGATACGGAAGTTTTAAATAGAAACAACCAATTTTGATATTAACATAAACAAAAATGTGAATACAACGCTCAGTAAATTATTGCAATATGTGGAGCGTGAATTTTGTAAATAACGGAAAAGTAAACCAAACGCAAACAGAAGTTCTGAATAATTCTACACATCTGCACTTTTGTTACTGCAGTGGGAACACAAAGCATTAAATGAAAATATACAAACACAGCAGGGAAAGAAATAAACTACGCCAAATGTTAGATATGTAACAGGAACTGGAACAGGGGAATGCTTTTATTCAATTTCAGGTACGAAGAAATTGGAAAAATATGCAAAAAATAACTAACGCGTTTGGCATTTTAATGGGATTGCAAACGCTGTCTGTGAAGTGTTCTAAGGTATCTTGAATATAACATATTTTGGAAATGGAAACTCGGAAACAGGATACGAGAGAATTGACTTCCGTTTAAAATATGGTATGCTTCTTACATTACGATTTGAGAATGTATAGCTCCTATGGAATAGATTTCGCATTAGGTTTATTACACGTTTGAACTTAAATATAATGTTTTGCACATTATATTTAACACTTCAACCAATAATCTAATCTTAAAAAATTAGTTTATGTTGTTCGTATTTTATGCGCAGCCATACCGCTCATCAGATTGCGGTAAAACTTTGTCAACATATTGCTTGAACTTCCGCGAAGGTTATAAGCAGAGTTAGACTCAGCAGGTGGCGCTGTTGTAGAATCCAGATAGCACCCGTGCAAAGTCGGGGCAAATAGGTTAGTTTATAATAACATATAACTATTTATTGTAAACAGCTTACAACGTAAATATCAGAAAACTATGACTATAATATTATAGTTTTCTCATAGTTATATAAGTCATATATCTGTAATCATGTTATACATATTGCAACAATGGAATAGCTACCTAATTTGTACTCAAAACAGTACTTAATACAAGCAAAGTTTTAAGCAAATAATAAGAATTATTTTTTTCTGAACATATATCATCAGTTCATATACGTGTTTCCAAATCTTAATATTATATATAAATTACGTGTCACGTTGTTTGTCTGCGATGGACTCCTAAACTACTTAACCGGTTTAAATCAAATTAGCACACCGTGTGCAGTTTGGTCCAACTTGAGAGATAGAATAGTTTTTCTTACCCATGAGTGACCCACAATTTTTTTTGCGATTTTAAGGATTTTCAATAGGACATGACAGTGTCGTCAAAAAGGGCAGAACAACATCTGCCTGGCATTTCTGGCAGATCTAGTGTCATTTATAATTGTCCGGCGTAGACACCGGGCAAGTTTTTATTAATTTTTTTCATAAACCGACTAGTAATAAAATAAAATTTGAGATTATTTCCCTTGCTCCCGAGTTACGGGTTTTGACGTTGTTATAACATAAAATTACAGAAAATTGGTGAAGATATGGTTTGGTTTACCCTTTACCGTTATTATTATTGTTATTATTACTAGCCTGAAATGTCCCACTGCAGCGCAAAGGCCTCCCTACTCTCTTTCCACTTCTCTCTCTCCAGAGCTACCATGGAACCATAAGTAAGTAGGAGTTTGAACAAATTAATCCTCCGCGTTTTTCCACTGTGAGTTTGTAGGATGTACAGTAAACCTCCTACCTAGGTCCGTGGGCGCCGCCATTGATGTGCAAGACGTTCATCAGCCGCCGCCCTAAGTCGTTATCCTGTACTAATGCCGACTGTTCCATCCGGGCCTATTTGAATATATAGGTATAATATTGCTATAGCCCGCGGTTGGCATTCTACATTTGGATCAGTACCAAATACACGACAGTTCAATAGGAAATTCAGAACGATGCAATCATGTCTCTCGACGTCATGTCATAAAAACTACAAAATGGTTAAAAGGAAAAAAAACACGGTCTCCTTGCTAAGACAGTCTACAGAATTATGGAGTGTAGAAGTAAGGAGTACCAACTCTCATAGGAGCATAGTTGAAAAAGTGTCCATCTGTAAGCAGTAAATAACAGTGCAAAAACTCTCCACAACAGCGCTCGAGTAGCTACGGGGTATGTTAAATCGCCGATTGTGATTTTGAAAATAAACATTTTGAAATCAATAAAATAATTATTGTAAAAAGAATTATGGTGAAAGTCTGTGCAATAAAGAAATTATTAAAGTTCTTTAAAATTTAGACTGTAGCTACAGTGGCGCCACCCTTATTTAAAGCTTTCCTACGGACACTTTTTTATACAGAGTCTGTACTCCTTACCTCTACACTCCATATACAGAATAAATAAAGCCCCGATTTTAAAACTTAACATACTGGGTAATTTTACCGAGTGGAAAAATAGGGTATAACAGGTGAACGGAATAGAAGCCTATGGCGCTGATATTTTACAATTTTTAATACCTACTAATTGGGTTCAACCTATTATTTTAATTTCGATAGTTTTTAATTGATTTATTTATTTATTTAGTTCAAAATTTTTGTTTTTATTTTTTTTACTACCGAAAGTTTATTTCAAATTAGTGGTATTTATTGATAGATCAATTTCATAATATGATAATAGGCTTTCATATGCTAAGATATGATAAGAGGCTTTTATTTCGTTCACCTATTATACACTATTTTTTCCAGACGGTAAAAAAATCATTCAGTATAATACGGAAATTATTTTATTCCTTAAAGTATTTTTGCGTTTATTTTTTTATTAAAAGTTATATTTCTTGAACCTTTTGGCTCAACAGTCCATCCATGTCGAATACGCAACAAGAAAGAAAATAAAATTTAAATTTTACTACTTACTAACATTAATTTTATTAAAAAAACTCATAGAGATTGTAAAAAACATTTACAGTTAACAATATCTTTAATTTTGTTTTGAATAGCGATCTAACGATTCCGTTACCGATACCGATATATCGGCCGATTTAATCGGTTGACCAATATATCGGTATCGCCGTTTAAAATGAACAACACATGCACGACGTTCTTGTTTGGCTGAGTTGCCTCAGAGTGTCTGTCTCAACAAAATGATTTGCGTAACAGATTATCTGCTAATAATATAATAAAATTTGTTTTCTTAACAAACATCTACCAAAAGTTAGTGTGTGATTTACTGACTTTATCTTTTATATTCTTTTACTTTACCACTTTATGTAATGAAAATTACTTTCTTAATTAGCACTTTGATTGCTTGAGAATGTTCTTGATTATCTCATGTAAATAAATGTTTTCTTTTAATTTTGAATTGAAATTCGTAAATGATATTTCTCTTTCTCAAGATTCAGTTTATGATAATTATAGGTATAAACGTTACCTTTTTATATAATAAAGAAAATTACTTATTATTTATTTATTAGTTTTTTTCTATTTCTACTAAGCTACCGATAAAGGTATCGATATTGGTGTCGCCGATTATTTACTACAATAATCGGTATCGGTATCGTATCGGCACAATTATGTATCGTTACATTCCTAGTTTGGAACATATTTCCAATTGTTTAATAGCTGGTGGTAACTGATTGGTGATTGTATACTAGGCTGTGGTAGTTACATTAAAAACGTCATTCCTTATTTTTCACTCTTATAGGTGGAATTGTTTCTCCTTACATAGGGTTACGCCCAAAGTATAATAAAAAAAGACGTGTGGCACTCGGAGACTGCCGCGGTAAAGCTATTGCATAGCATTTTGTATCAACTTATGCAATTATAATCGTTTATTTATTTTATTTATGCAGTATTTCTTTTTCTTTGATATTAATTCAAGTTACACTTTTTGAGCATGGTGACCGATAAGAAAACAATTTTTTTTCTTTTATTAAATAAATAAATAAATAATAAATGCACTTTGTTCATTCATATTCAAAACACTTTATACACAAATTTTACAAGTACAGCTATTCACTGTTGTACATAAATATCTATACACCTATACACAGACCGTGCCACGAAAGATGAGACTTGGCGAGCGTCAGTAGTGGGGAGCTTGCGCAGGTACTGTCGTGTACGAAATATTATCCACAATTTGTGTATCTATTCAGGGATTTTTCGACGACATTTGAAATTAACACAACGTAACAAAATTCTGAAGAATATTTATTACGCAATAATAAATTTAAAGATAAAAATGGCTGATTATCCTAGTCACTGTCACTGTCAATAAATGATACACCAGCGGGAAGATTATCGTTTGTAACGCGGCTGCAACCAGGTACATTAACTCTAGAAAATACACTACTTGTTCCAGGAGTTAACAGATTATCGTTTTCGTCAGATGACGATGAGGAAGTACCTGAGTTCCCTGAGTCGCTGTCTGACGAATCTTCTCCTAGTCTGATAATTATCTCCGTATCCGTCAAATTGTCTATTATGTGATCACTTTCTGCGTAAAAGTCTTCAATTTTTTTTGTTTTATCACATAGAGCTTTCCATTCATTTGGTCCCATTTGGCTTGCCTTTTCTGTTACTAACTCTATCACACGTTTGAGGTTCCATTGCACATTCTTACTACTCACATAACCCTTTATTGAAGCCCAAGCCATTTCGATTGGATTTAAATCTGGGTGGTATGGAGGTAATCGTAGTACGTCATGACCGTGTTCAGATAGTATTTTGTCAATGTTGAATGTCTTATATTGTTCTTTATGTATTTTTATCAATTTGTACAATTGTGGTTTAAGCATATCTGGAGTGTAGGGAATTCCTTTTTGAGTTAGCCAAGATTGCATATCAGCTTTCTTGGTATTCGAGCTTGGTGCAGATTCATACTCCTTATTGTGATACGGGGCATTATCAACTACCACGACGGCATTTGGTGGAAGATTGGGTATTAGCTGGGTTCGAAGCCATTTCTGATAATTTTCGTAATTCATGTCGTCGTAGTAATCACCCGTTTTTGACCCCGATTTAAAAGTCAGTAAAGCGTTTGGTATGAAACCACTTTCAGATCCAGCATGTACAATAACTACGTGCTGACCTTTAGATATTGGTTTTTTGAGCCCTTTATCTGAATTATCAGACCAAGATTTGGAGGTACTATGCGTGGAATACACGTAAGACTCGTCAGTATATACAATAGGACGGCCTTCTAGGCGATATTTTCTGACTTTTTTTAAATATTCAATTCTTTTCAGTCTGATATTGGATTTTTCTATAAGAATTTTTCGATTATTTTCGGTCCTCCTCCATCGAAAACCAAGGTCTTTCAAAATGCGGCGTAGACTTGTTTAGAACCTCGAAAGAGCAAGATCATCACGCAACTTTGCAAAAATTTTATTAAGGGTCGACAGTTCCTTGTTCGTAACATGGAAGTTGTGAACACATCTTTTTATCACTCCTTTGTCAAAGTCATCTATGTCGGTTAAAACTTTGGAACTTGACCTTTTTTTCCGGGAGTGCGGAAAGTTGGTAGTATCTCTGAACTGTTTCCTTCCTTCACAATTCTTTTTACTGTAATTAATGATGTTCTAGTTGCGGCCGCTGTACGCATTTGTACCTGCTTCAAATTTTGTACAGCTTCCTTTGCTTCTTTTGACATATAGGTGTACACGTCGTAAACCATCTTCCTACTTTGTCGTCTTAATGTTTTACCTCGAGGCATAATCAAGATTTCACAAAGTTTCACTCGTATAGAACAACACAACTATAAACAAAGTAGAAATTTATAAACACAAGTTGCACTTGTCTGTACTTGCGGAGTCAAGCGGTAAGTGCACGGGGCGCGGAGAGCGGGAAGCAACTAATATGAATGAGCGGCGCCGATGACGCCCGGTCCCTTCCCGCCTCAGACTTCATACCGCTAAAGAGACCGATAAATCGACTAATGCGCAACTCAAACCACGTGATTTGTCAAGTCTCATCTTTCGTGGTACGGTTTGTACTTTCTCATAAACAGCTGCTTATGTATTCGTCCGATTTCGGAGCAGCTCGTCTCGATTCGTGCGAGCTTCCTAGAGTCGTACAATACGTCTAGTTGCACGCACACAAACACCGTGTCGAAGACTGCCGAAAAGAAACGACGTTAGACAATGCACGGCCTTCAAGCCACACCTCCGTGCCCGTCGGAGTGGGGAGCGTGAGGTTTTTTCGTTACGGAATTTCTGGATTCGGTCCCCGCGCTCAAGGCCCGCGATAGAAGCTATGCAATAGCTTAAATGCTATGCAATAGCTTAAAAATATGGCCGACTTGCGTGCGAGCAACGAACAGCTGTTTGTTTAAGTCGTTTAAGTTATTGTTGGTGAAATTGTTTTTTGTGGATTTTGATTACTAAAAAGTGTCGATATGCAAGCTCTTCAAGCTTTAGAAGCTATGGAGCAACTGGGAAATGCTCCGCATCGTCATCGTAAGGTTTACCAGAAGAGATATGATCCGTTTTCTTTGCCCGATGTAGAGTTCAAAAAGTGAAACCGTTAAATGAAACATGTTTTCATTAACATAATCTTAAATATACTTTGACACAAAATGTTTCATCAAATAAAATTTAAGTTTAAATAGACCATTGTTTATTCAACTACTATTTTTATCCCTAAATTTTACAATCCAGGATTACAAATCAAGTTATGGGTTCGATAATATCTTCCCAATTAATTTGATGTAAAATAACATTAGAAATAACGTATAAAGACGGAGAAATTATCAAATTTTTGATCGAGTTCCTAACCAGTACACAAACAAAAATGGCGAATGGTCATTTTCACATTTTTTTAGAAATAACGTATCAAAACAGAAAAATTATCAAATTTTTGATCGAGTTTCTAACCAGTACACAAACAAAAATGGCGAAATGTCATTTTCACATCTTTTTTCTATATAGTTATTGTTACAGAGTACACAGATAAAATTCACTCTCATAGATGACAAATTTCAAACACCACAATCTCTAATTTTTTACTATTCTATCTTCAGCGCTGTACACGAACGGAACGATGTCGTTGAGAGCCGTGGTTGCTCACAAGGTTAGCGCTCATTATAAGTATCACAGTACGGGAGCAACCCGGGTTCGATCCCCACTGGCACCAATGAAATTGTTGCGTGCTGATTTAGCTATCAGTTGGAAAGTCTGTTTTTCTGGGCCGTTTTGTTTTGTTACACTGACATCTCGCAAGTCACCTAGGGACCTAGGGGGTTGTCGGTTGCTTATTTTTTATTTTTCTTTAAAATTTTCGTCGGTACAATAATCTCTCTCTTCCTGGCTATGTGTCCCACATGGTGGTGGGGTCAGCCTTTCTTGTCTTACGCCTCCACTTCGCTCTATCCTCGACTTCATTTTCGGAGACTTCGCACTCTCTTATGTCCTTTACCACTACATCTTTCCATCGTGTTTTGGGTCTGCCCCTGGATCTTCGACCTGGGATGGAAAGTTGTAGTGCCAAGTTCCCTACGTAGTCTGGTGAACTCCTCTTCACGTGCCCATACCATCGCAACCTACTTTCCTGCATCTTGTCAGCGATGTCGAGCACGCCCAAGCTTCCTCGCACGTACTCGTTGCGGATTTTGTCGAGCTTGGTAACGCCGCATATCCACCTCAGCATCTTCATCTCGGCAACTTGCATGGTATGCACATTCTTTTGAGTTACGGCCCATGTTTCGCTGCCATACAATAGGACTGATCTTTTTTATTTTTATATTTATAAAAGTAAAAAAGTAAACTTACAGCCTATATACGTCCCACTGCTGGGCACAGGCCTCCTCTAATTTCTGAGAGGGTTTTAAGGCAAGGAAATGTCCGCCACGCTGCCTCAATGCGTGTTGACGAACTTCACATGTCTTCGAAACATATATTTTTTAATTTCTCCGACATGCAGACCCGTGTTCGATCCCCGCCGGCACCAATGAAATTGTTAATTGCAATTGTGCTGATTTACCACGTGCTCGGCGGTGAAGGAAAATATATTGAGGAAACCTGCACGTCTGAGAATATAATTATAATCGAATGTAAATCAAATGGACATAGGTAAGTACAGATAAAATTAGCGGAACATTAATACAATTTTGAGATCGTTTTTTTTCTTCAAAATTTTATTTATATTCCGCTATTTTGTCTGTGCTTATATCAATTTGATTTACATTCGATCTCTAAATTGTAGTTTGCGAGGGTAACGGGGATCTATCAGCTCCGGCAAAACACATTTCTGATAAAAGCTATCTAATTTTAAAATTTTGTCTGCCGTCCAAAACGCATCATCTCTTTCAATAATATCAATTTCTATGCCAAACAGAGTAGTATCGAAATTCAAAGTTCAAGCAGGGGTCATTGTAGTGTAGTAATTTAGAGCGCAGGTATAGCTATAGTCATACGAACGTCACAGGCCGCAGCTGACTGAGTCGAATAAAACTAGAATAAGCACGCGTCACCGCGCATGCATGTGTGTGTAAGTGTCGTCCTCCCGCACCGCACCGGGAGAAACATTATAGGTATTATACGGTAATATGGCTAATTATTAATTAGGCAGGGATTTCTAAGATTAATAACTAATTAACTAAGATTAAGGTTAATAACTAAGATTAAGATTAATGATAAGATAGGAACTGATTTAATATAAGGTTTACATTTACAATGTTCCGAAATAAATAAATAAATAATTGACCATGAGTGAGTAAAAATAATATCTTAGATTTTACAGTATCTAATATTGTTATATAAGGTGCTTCTAAAATATATGCCACGGTTGTTTGTATGGAGACTTAGCCAATCAGCTGACCGATTCCCATACAAAGAGCAATTTTTTTTTTTGAGAATTGACTATGGGTTCCTTGGGAAAAGTGGTACAGTATCATGAGTAGAACCACCAGTTGCAGCCATGGCATATTGTAGTTTAGAAGCACCTTATATTTCAGTTAAAATATGTGCAAGTAGGTATTATTTTTCTTGTACCGAATTTCGGCCCATCTCTAATATATCTATATATATATATATATATATATATATATATATATATATATTGATCTACTATATATACATTGAGAATCTAAATTGAGAATTTAAACTATACGCGTGTGTGTGTTTGTGTGTATATAAAGAGGGCTACTTACTTTAATATCGCTCATTTTAATATAAAAAATTTAGGTTATCTTTATAGCAGTATTATATTTTCAATTCAAAATTAGTACTGCATTTGTGATAATAAAAAAATGTATGTATATAGAGTACTCACTCATTTTCTTTCACTATTTTTTCGTGACTTTCTTCATTAATAATAAATGCACTTTGTTCATTCATATTCAAAACACTTTATACACAAACACCGTGTCGAAGACTGCCGAAAAGAAACGATGTTAGACCATCGTTAGACAATGCACGGCCTTCAAGCCACACCTCCGTGCCCGTCGGAGTGGGGAGCGTGAGGTTTTTTCGTTACGGAATAAATTTCTGAATTCGGTCCCCGCGCTCAAGGCCCGCGATAGAAGCTATGCAATAGCTTAAAAACGAATTATCAAAATTGCTTCACAATTCACAAAGGTGTCGCGTAATTTACATTAAAAAAAACCTATAGACGAATTGAGAATTAAATGCACTGCCATAAAAGGATTAAAGATGTCGGTGTGCGTGCGTGCGTGCGTGCGTGCGTGCGTGTGTGTATGTGTGTGCGTGTGTGCGTGCGTGCGTGCGTGCGTGCGTGCGTGTGTGTGTGCGTGTGTGCGTGCGTGCGTGCGTGCGTACGTGTGTGTGTGTGTGTGTGTGTGTGTGTGTGTGTGTGTGTGTGCGTGCGTGTTTTCAACAAAACAGTAGAAGATAACTTTATAGACCTTGTACCTCAAAATGTAAAGATACATATATTGAAATAATCAAATCAAATATCGGACTAATTACTTAATTTCTAAACAGTTGTTAGAATTAGAACGGTTCGTAGAAATTAAATAAATAATTTTCACTGACAATTTTAATTTCCACACAATAAAAATCACATAAACACAATTAAGGCTTTCAAAACACGTTCCGATAAAAATGGCACACATAATATGTCTATGAGAGGCGTGGCAGTGTGTAAATACTTTAGGGTTGTATCGAAACAAATGAACTTGCCCGTCCGCTTGATTGATTTATAGCACGTGTGAGGACGCCATGGTGACAGGCCAACATGCAAGCGTCGACGTCCATTTAATTTGGCGATCGTTGTTATGCCCGGGCTCCGTTACCGTTGCGGCGGTGTTCTGACTTTTTTTTAATTATTTATACAGGTGAAAAAACATTGCAAATGCAAAGTGTCTGTTGTGTAATGAATTAGTTGTTAATATTTTTGGAGTATCTTTCTTTTTCTTCTTCTTGTTAGATCGTCACAATAAAAAGATGGATATTTGTCCCTCAATCTGCATTTGTCGCTACGTTTGGCGGTTAAAATGGGATTATCAGTAACAAGGAGGGTTTGGCAGGGTAAGGTTTTACGATTCCTGTAAATCAATGACAAAGGGGAATGCCCAGTCTTCATAGACACTTCGGCCATGAGTGCCCACATATAAAAGCATATAGATATGATAATATGCAATTAAAACAATGAAATGGTAAAGGAATTGCTTTAAAAAAAGTCGGGGTTTTGAAAATATTTGAAGTTTTTATTTTCACAAATGCAGTTTTTTTAACAACTATTTTTATCGATTTTATCGCGTTTTATTTCTTTGATTTTTAATTCCAGACATTTCGGGTGCTTTCCAGCACCCATGGTTACGGCAGACTGAGGTGACCGACGTCCCAATGTCAGTGTTAACCCGGAGTACCTTCAGATTTTTAATTTTTATTTATTGTCCGATCTACAGAATGAACTTACTGTGTCTAGAAGTCTTGCAGTGGTATGCTTGGGTTTTTAATTTCATTAATTACAGGGTCCTAAGCAGGTGGTAGTACCAAGCCTCCTTCCTAAAAAAGAATTTATATATTAGATATTATATAGAATTTATATAATAAAATACACTTTACGACTAATAGTGATGACTTGCAATTCTAGCCCTAAGTAAAGATCAGCTAGGGCTTAACTTTATTCCTTCCATAATGCTGCTCCTCTGGTTATTACAGAGTTCTATCCGGTAGCAACCATTAAATCTTATATGCTCACCATAATAGTAGCGAGCTTGCTTTAATTGGTATGTGACACAAGCAATTAATATTAAGTCGCTGTAAGTTAAAACAGGAAATTCCCTAACATTTTAAAGTCTACATTTATATTTCTAAAGTCTGCCTGCCCTAGCTCTATTTAGATTGTTTTCCCTAGCATACTCAGAAAAATCATTATTTGTCTCCATATTTTGATGAACTATTTCAAGTATTTGAGCCGCATCATCCCTGTCCCTTATTTTTGTGTGGAATTTATTAACTATAGCAGAAGCCACAGCAGTCTATCATCAAATGTGTAGAAGCCCTGTTAAAGTAATTTTGATGAAATATTTTAAATTCAGTTTTAAAAATGCCATTCACCACCTCTACTACCCATATCGACACATAGTCACGGCTCTGGATTTATTAGCATATCTTGTCATTAACTGAGATTCACCATCTGCTGGAGACATTTCTGCGACCCTTAGACATCCACATCTATCCTCGATTACAAATCAAAATGCAGATGCATTGTCACCCGTGAGGACTAAGATCATTTTCTCGTTTCCAGTAAAAAGGGTCTCCGGTTCTCTACACTCACCATACAAAACACAGCAGCATTAAGCTACTATTTCACACTGGTATTCTGTGAGAGGGTGCTCCTTCCCCGGTCGAGCCGACCCATTCATGCTACAACTATACTTCTAATATAACTGCAGCATGGCTCTACCAAGTATAACACACATACATAGTACTTGTCACTATGTATGTTTGTTATCGCAAAATGTAGTTAATCACAAAAGAGACATACTTGCAATGCTGATGGAACTGTTACAACCTGGTAAAAAACATTGTGCTTTTATATAATTAGTTAGCAGTACACTGTGTGATGTATGATCTAAGCTTTGTTGTTCTGGGTGCAATACATTACTCACTTTAGATTGCAACGAGGACGGACTAGATGATTCAGATGGTTCCCGTTCTGCAGTTGAACATGATGCTGTTCTATCAGTTCATTGCCAGCAATTATGATATACACGGCATGACAACTGAAATAATGTAAAATACAAAAAATGAAGTCAAAGTGAAAAAATAAAAATAAAATAGATTTATTTCAAACTCAAATATAAATAAAATATTTATCAAGTTAAATGTTACTTGACGGATTTAATGCCCTATATTATTTAATAATTAAGGCCTGACAGACTACCAGCAGTCCAAAAACAATGAAAAATCAACTGTCTCCTTTCTTGGTAGTTGATAAAACTGGTCAATCTCATAAATAAGCTAGTATGTTTGTCAGATATAGCTAGGGCAGATGTGAAAAAATAAAACAAGTTCTTGAGTTGATATACAATCAGTGTAAAAGCATGTATATTTATCAGATATATGGATCACATTTAATAAATAGAAATGTTAAACATGTTAAACACTTACCTCACGTAGCGCAAATATTTCCTCACGTGGAAAATCGAAGACAAACAATGTGTGTGATCTTATTCTCATAAGTGTCAGTGCCACAGCTGATGTATAGATGTTCAAGACGAACTATTGGTGCATTTTGCGAGTGCCACACTACACGTTCACTGTACTCGAAACTTGTACCTAATAAAGAAGCTACAATTATTATATTGATATTATTCAAGTAAACTCAGTTATAAAGCATTTCTTAGAGGAAGACATATCACATCGTGATATGTACCAACTATTTACCTGCTGTGTTCGAACCAATTGTTGAGAGATCAACAATTGCATTTTACTTTTACAACAAAACAATAACACGAGAACACGTAATTTAATTCTTGTGACATAACAGTGACAGCGGCCTACCTGTCGGATACGATGTTGCCACTTAACTGTCATAAAATCTATGGAATGATATCGATTTTTATTCGATTAATAATATCATAAAAAGAATAATCTTTGACGCGTTTTAAGTTCTGCACGCTTTTTAAAATATAATTTCCTTTATTTATTGAAACTCTATTTCAAATGTATTTTTAAGAACAGTTAGCTTGTGCTGTATTGTTTTGTTATGCTTTAGAGAATTCGTGGTAAATCAGCTGGAAATTAACTTCTTGAATTATCATAACATGATTCCATTTTAAATGTTATGTTAAAAACAGATAAGAATAACAGTTAACTTGTGCAGTAGCGTTTTGTTATACTCTAAAGAATTCTTGGTAAATCAGCTAGTAATTCGCTTGTTTAATTATCATAACTATAAATGTGAAGGTTGTCAATGAATTCAACCGAGCCTATAACAACGGTTGTTTCAGTTTTTAACGGTTGACTGCCGCTTTTGATGACTTGAAATTAATAAAACCTATTTTGCGCAATAAGTTTTTTCTCTTTGGTAATGAATAAACCACAGAAACCCCTTTAATGTATAATAGTCCTTTTTTTAATACAAGTAGCACATTTTAAGGAACCGCAAAAACAACTTTTTTATTTATACAAACACTATGAAAAACAAAATAATTTGTTGCTGGCGATAATGATAGTGGTATTTTGACTCGATTTAAAATATATGCTTGTTACTACTGAACTCTTCATGGGCCTGCGAGTCCGACTCGCACTGAACCACTTTTTTTCAACATTTAGTTTTATTCTAATAAATAGTTTTTTCGTTTAAGCGGAGCTCTTTTACTCTAGGTTTATTACCTCTTTATCTATAATAATCAATCTGAGTAAGTAAAGTGTGTAAATACGATTCTTAAATTGTAAAAATAATAATTGGATTTGAACATCTTAGGTAGGTATTTAGTTTTATTTATTTAGAAAATATTAATCTCACAATTATTTATTGTAATAATATAATTTATCACACAGCTAACGCCCTCATTAGCAATCTAATGGTGAAAGAATTTTCAAAATCGGTCTAGTAATTTTTGAGATTAGCCAAAAAACGTATTCATTGAAAGTGACGCCCTCTATAATAAAATTAACCCTATATTAGATATCTAAAATTATACATAACAATCTAGTGGTGAAAGAATTCTTAAAGTTGGTCAAGTACTTTACGAGTTAAGCGAATAAAATATTCTTTGATAGTAGCTCCCTCAATAATAAAATGCATCCTACGTTTTAAGCACCATAGCAAAAAACGATTCAACATAGCCTAATCCGCACACACAGTAAAAACATAACCATCCTTTTTCGTCCCTTAGTCGGTAAACATTTGGTTAATAACGGTTGCGTATCGACTGCTTTGGATAAATATCCATTGTCAACGGTTATTTTAAACCTATATCATAACATCGTAATAATTATCGAAAGATCATATAAGCATTGTAATAATGACACCATAAGTAATCGATCGAAAAGGGGAATCGATTTTTTAATGATTTTTGTGATTGGCAACATTTTTATTTTATTCACAGACTAATGAATTACGTATTTACCTAATTTTGTTTTTATCTTTTCGGTACTTTTAATTTGTGCAAAAATATTCCCATTGTTTTAGGATAAATGAATACCGCGATTAATAACCATAAATAAAGATATATTTTTTTAACAAATGCACATTGTTGGGCGTTCCATGGCCTAATATGGGCATCCCCCTTTTTATAAGTGGGTTGCTTGACGAGCTGACGGTATTTTTTTGCACAGTATAAGGTGACAAACGGGCACACAGTCTACACCGCAATAAGTGGATGCTGTGATAATAAGTGTAGAATCAAAATGCAGGTATGATGCCACCCCTGAGGACTAAGATGGTATGCCTTGTTTTTAGTAAACCCCATACTCACCATACGAAAGACAGTAGCATTAAGCTGCTATTTTACGCTGGTAATCTGTAACAGCGTGGTCCTTTCTCGATCGAGCCGATCAATTTGTAACGCTACCATAATAAAGCTGCGAAACATGGCTCTACCGAGTTACGAAAAAAGTTTAAACAGTGGACGATTCCTTGTGACTGACATTTTAGTCCTCAAGTGTTTATAGGCCACATCATCCACTATCCATCATGTGTGTTATGTGCTCGTTTGTGGCCCCTGTTTTAAAAAAAAACTTTGTTTTTAAAGAAATATAGCACAGGTCTATTGAACAGATACATTATTTACTTTTAAGTTTTAAGTTTCTTGGCATATCGTTTTATTTAGTTTTATTTTAAGAACATAAGTATAACTTAGACAAAAATAATATCATCGCTTTACAAGCTTAAGTGAACAATGATAGCATAGCGATGTAACATTTTGTGTTAACATCGTATGCCGGTGTCCGAAATGCCTCCAAGAGTTGCCTTATTGGCTTAATAACAATAAAAGTTATTACAACGGGATGAATATTATCCGTTATTGTTATTCGTTATTACCATTGCTTATTGTAGCAAAATTACCATCTTAATGCAGATAAGTATTAACGAAAATACAGATGCAAATTTAGAATCGAGACGACGAAACGTTAAATTATGAAACTCATTGTTTACCTGTAACCCTACTAGTACTAGTTCATTAAAAGAGATTTTTATCACAAAATTCCATTTTTTTTTAAATAATATATTTGATTACTAATATACTAGACGTGTATTAAAATTGAGCAAATAGAATAGCTTTGTGAATTCATGGTTCGGTTCTTCGTATCCTTATAAATAAAAATAAATAATTCCAATACCGGACGCGACTCTTATTCAATGTACTATTTTGTTATGTATTATGTCAATAATTGTTATGATTGACAAAAGAATCAAAATAGTACTGTGTAGTGGCGGTGCATAAATATCCGCTATCCCATATCATCCCGCGGGTGTCGTAAGAGGCGACGGAGGGGAACAGATCAGGAGATGGGCAGCAGCGTCTTCCTCACAACGACTAAAAATTAAAAAGATGCCGTTGCCAACCCGTCTGCCAAGCGTGCCAACTATGGCATATATCCCCCCTATAAGGCAATTTATGAGGGAGGCCTATAATCAGCAGAGGCGTTTAATAGGCTGTAACGGACATAGGAATTAGCGATTGTGGCACTAGAAGTTTTGTACCGCTGAAGCTGCTTCTCGACGCCGATCTGGGTATTTTACCTTTGGTGTAATAATGTACTCCAGACCGGATTTCGGTCGCAGTAGCCTGTTTCAACAGAGACTAGAGCCTTCTGCGCTGGACAAGGTTATAGTGTCCGAGTGTATGTGCAAGCACAGTTACGATGGTTACTAACTCCTTGACTACGGACTGCTACTGAGAATATCTCGAAAGATAAACTTAAAAACTATTTTTTATTGGCCAACTCTGGATTCGATCCCGGTACCTAACGATCAGCAGCCGCGGTTACAACTACTAAACCAACAAAGCATGTATCCTGTCCTTCGCAGGAAGCTTGTCTTCTAGAATTTCGGGCTGGAGGACATTCTTATCATTAAAATACCCATACCAGTTCCATTACCGGTACTGAGATCGTCAATCAGGCAAATCCTTCCTATAAAAGGATACCCCCATGTCCAGTAGTGGGCTCTTACGGACTGATGATAATGATGTAGAAGAAATATTTTACTAATACAAAAAGTTTTTTATTATAATTTTAATTACACTGATATACAAATAAGAAAGGAAAGTATAGAAGAAACTTAAAACGTAAGCAACATTTTTGTTTTAAATAAATCGGATTCGTATCCAAAACAGGAAACTGTATGAAACCGAGAAAAGGCAATACGCTGCATATTGTCTGCGGGGTAAACAAACCATATTGAAAAAATACGAGGTCCAAACCGCAAACAGTAAAGACTCTTCGGAAGCCGAAACATACGTCGACTGATTTATGGTAAACTATGTACGCGGAAAAATACAGATGCTTGCATGCAGAGTTTTAATACGAAGGTATTAATAGTATATTCTTATATAAGTTTCATTTCGTTTGGCTTTGAAAAACGAAATTGTGTAACTCCTATCACTTATTTTATTGAATAGATTTTACGAATTACTAATTTTTCATTTGCATTGCTGTATTCGCATTGGAGGACAAAGCAACTATAATATTAAGATATCATGATGACATTTCAGTTTTAAAATATTAAAATTTGCTTCGAATAACCAAAAAAAACTCACTTGGATTGCAATTTAATTTTGTCAATTACTTAGCCTACTCTATTCAAATTACGATTTATAAAAACTTATAAAAAAACGAAATATAAAGCCTATTCAGTTATCCTTAGTGAGAATCAATATTAGTTTGCTAAGATTTTTTGATTAACAACAGCTATGTGCTTATACTCGGATTATTTTTATAATATCATTTTCACAATCTGGAGAGAAGAAGTCGAAGAAGAAGAAGAGAAAGTATAAATAATAGTATCACGTCACACAATAAAAAAAAAATTTCTAAGCAACCATCAAAAACATATTTGAGCTATAAATTTTTAAATTGCTGGATAAAGATTTGAAACATATGGAGCTTTAACTTTAAAGAAATAGTTCAATGAAACGACAGTAAATAGATTTTAAAATTGTTCGACCGCAAACGACTCCGATTCGGGCTTATCCAGCTTTCCAGTATATTGCTATCAGTCGCCCCTGCACCACAAAACAGCCTCCAATACGGATCTTATCGTCGAGGCCACGGCCTGAGTGCCTCTCGAGACGGCAAGATCCCATTACTAATGTTCAATTCCATTGTTTCCGAACCACTGAACTTTTAACGCTAGTTTAAAAATAGAGGAGGCGCGATAAGCTTAAGAACAAAACCCAGTCTTTAATGAAAGCTAAAGACGTCCGAGTGTTGTAACTGATTATTTGTGTCGCAATGCATAAAATTAAAAGTAGAAATAATAAGACGGATATTGTGGATTATTTCACTTTAAACATGACATATAAATTAACGTACTATCCTTAGAAAGCCAACGTAAAATTTTATAAATTGTATTCCTTTAAAAACTTTATCGCCATACGAGTAATTTCTCCCGTTTCGTGGAGGCGTTTCACATGCATAGAACACTAACTTGTCTTCCTGCAGAGTTAATAGCTTCCTATTCTCCGAAAATTGGCGCCGTGATCGGCTGGCTGTGTATGTGTGCGGTGATAGAAAAGATCTACTGATTTGACTACGAAAACAACTTTCAAATAAATACTAAGAGACTGTAGCGCTTTAACTAAGAATTTGTATTTCCACCTGTAGTACATAGTTGTACGGACTATCTCTGACATAGCAGAAGTTTTTCTGCCTTCTTTTTTATAGAATAGTTTGACAAACGAGCACACAGTCCACCTGATGGTAAGTGAATGCAGTGGCCCATAGACATCTACATTTATTCTCTAAAATGCAAATTTGCTGCCACCCCTGAAAACTAAGATTCATTCCATTTCAAGTAAAAAACATCTCCGGTTCTCCACACTCACCCTACGAAACACACTATTTTACGGTTTTCTGTATGAACGTGGTTCTTCCCCGGTCGAGCAGACCCATTCATGTTACAATCATAGTAAAGCTGCACCGTAGCTGTACAAAGTATAAATCATCAATAACAATTTATTAGTAGACATAAGCATATCCCATTGGGACTATTTATCGTGCTTAATATTTTGACAAAGATATTGGAGATTACGATTGTATTATAGTATTCTATGGAAATTACAGTCCACAACCTTGATGTTTCTTTGTATTATTTTTGTACACTATTTATCAATCAAAATCAAGTTGGCTCTTCGAGTAAAATAATGTCTGCTTTAAGCATTGCGACGATTTTTAAGAATGACAATTGTAAACTAGCGATGTTTTTTAATCGATTGCCCCACGAAGAGAGTAATATCTATAATAAGTAATTCTTATACGAGCCAAGCCATAAGGTTGTGGAATGAACTCCCACTCCAAATTCGACGTGCGCAAACTTTGGAAAGTTTCAAAAGTGACGTCAAGAAGCATTACCTAACACTTTGTGGTTATTGATAACCAATTCTAGCAACAGATAGTTATTCTGTATTTTTCTTTTCCTCTTTGTTTTGTATTTATTTATTATCTATGGATATTTATGTATGTGTATATATTTGTATATATATGCCTATTTATTAATATGTATGTTTATTTTATTATTATTTTTATGTATTGTTGTGGTATTTTAACAAAATATAGATTAGTTTATTTAGATATTAGAACGTAAGTGTAACATAAAACGCACCACCTCCTACTGTTCTTAATTCCAGTTTTTCCTTAGCCCAAAGGTTGTCTGGAAGAGATCGCTCTTTAGCGATAAGACCGCCTTATTGTACATACGTATATAAGTTTTCTCTGTAATGTATTTCTTCGTTGTATATGTGTGGTGTACAATAAAGTATATACTACTACTACTACTGTCTATTGAGTGTATGAGTATATATATTTTTAGGCACGCTCTGCAGCCTAGACGACTTAAAGTCTTTGATTATGTACCTGTCCTTAAAGTATTTCAACATATGCCGTTATATTCGAACTTTTCACTCTTTAGTCATTCTTAAGGTTTTATTAGTTACGGTTTTTAACAATTAAAATTCATTTATTTTTTGAACGGAACGAAAACATTTAATTAATTCCTTATATGAAAATGTATGTGATTAATTTGAGAAAAAAATTAATTAATTCCTTGCATGAAGATATAGTCTTAGTAATTTTCCTTGGGGGATTCCTATTTTCGGAAACGTAATTGTGAAAGGTTGTAATGATGACGAAGAAGATTTAAATTCTTCTGCAGCTAATTTAGGTTTTGAATCATTTTCGGAGATACTAAATTTTGTGATAAATCGTATGCAGTGCGCATGTGCGTACACTCGCACATCTTGCATAGGTAATATTAAAATGTGTTTAATATAATATATCACCTGTGAGATCTATACATACACTCGCGTGGGACTTGTCAATGCTGATTGCTGATACAAATATCATCGTTGCTCTCTTTACTGTACTAACATGGAGTGTTAAGTAAAATTAACACCCGTATAATTAAGCATTATCGACACTCAAACGACTGTTCAAAGTTTAAATGCGGGCAAGGACGGTGCGTTATTGTATTCGAATTAAGTGAGCTTCGTTCACGCAAGGTGGTGTACGTGCTCGTATTTTCTAACAGGTACCGAGCAATCTTAGAATAGGATAGCACAGTTTTATTTAATGTGTTTTTGTAGATATTCAATTAATTACGTTACTTTTACTTTTATGGGAGTTGGTGCGAACGAGCATACGGCTCACCTGATGGTAAGTGATTAGTGAATACCGCCGCCCATAAACAACTGCAACACCAGGGGAATCGCGGGTGCGTTGCCGGCTTCTTAGAAAGGAGTAAGCTCTTTTCTTGAAGGTACTTAAGTCGTGTCGGTCCGGAAAAATCACTGGTCATAAACTATTCCACAGAGAGATTGTACGCGGAAGAAAACTCCTAGTGAAACGTACAGTGGTGTATGGATGCTATCGGGAGTTAATCCGAACAATTCCTCAGAGCACTCCCCGTGGTAGATGCGAAAGAAAATGTAAAGAGATGCAACATCTTTTCGCAGCGCTAGTGAATCGTGGCAATCGGAAAGCACTCGGTCGTCGACGATTCCAACCACTCTGTGCTGGATGCGGTCAAGTGGAAGGAGCCGGCACTGGGGTGCCCCAGCCATGACAGTATTCTATGTGAGGCCGAACTTGCACTTTGTAAAGATGGAAGCGATGTGCCTGTATGAAATACTGTCTCGCTCTGCTGAGCACGCCAAGCTTTTTAATGGCCAATTTGGCTTTCCCCACCAAGTGACCACGAAACTGCACACTATTCGATATGTCGACGCTGAGGATTCCGATAATGGCTGAGGCAATAAGCCTTGAAATTGAGGAGATACGACAAAGGGGTTATTTTTAGCGATAATTACTGAGTACAGTAATTATACGGTCACATAGCGAGTACTGATAACATATATGAAAGAAAGACATTTTTTTATATCTCAAGGAGCCTAAGTTTGACACTCAAAATCCCATTACTTTTGTACTAAAATCTACATCAAACTGTTATTTAATCAAAAATACAAAGTAACAATCCGCCCTTAATTCAAGTTCCCGCCAAAAGTCAGCAGTTGCCTTGACAAAGGCTGTAATGATGATAATAATTTAAAAATAATAGGGAACGACATGCTTACATTACATCGCCGCTGTACAATATCTTGTTAAGTTTTGATTAAAAATATTAAAAACTACAACGTAACAGTATAAAATACATTATTTTGAAAACAATATATTTTATGAGCGTTCCACAGTTTCATTAAACCTTGCTTTTTAACGCTCGTAAAATGTCATTGGCGACGCAAATTTTTGCAACTATTCTTCATGGGAGAATTAAGTAGCGGTCGGATTTAATATGTCATAAAACGTAAACAGCACTTAATTGATACGCTTAAAAAGTCGTAAAAAATACCCTTTTAAAGTAGCAATAGAGTTCAAAATTAGTTATGTGGCTGAAATATTATTATGGTAGTGGTAAATTTGTGCACAGCTAAAAATGTTGTAGATTTCTGACATTTGAAACATTGATGGTTTGTGTTACTTGGTGATAAGGGTGAAAATCGCTAAGCTATCGAGTCAAGTTGAGTGTAAATGAAATGCGCTTGCATCAAGACAAGTCCTGAGTGCATGCTCGTCCTCCAAGCAAGCTTTATGTCTCCAGCGATGCGATGTTGGGAAGCTCCTTATCGTTTCTCAGTAAAATGCTTTCCTAGTACTTTCGCATCCACTTTTACCACGAAAAAATCTACATTGTTTCACGTCGCTCTAGTAAACTGAATGTGTATTTTCATTCGGGACTTTAAAATAACAATCGGAAAATTATATCCTTTCCTGGTTATAGAAATCGGAATTAGGAAAGATTACACATTATACATCATACATTATATATTAGTAACCAAATTTATATTTAAGTTCAAATGTATAAATAATAATATATTGTTATTGCAGTTTTTTTTTTGGAAATACGAGTAAATAAGGCTTTTACTTTTATTTGACATTATCCCAAATTGAATTGATCACGCTTCTCAGTGCGCGATTCAATTCACAATATTTTTGCCGTACGATCAAGCCTTACTAATGTGTGGGTAAGTAGTAAAATAGTAGCGTTAGATATTTATGAATGACAATCAGTAAAAATAATCCATTACTACACAATCTGAATTTAAATAATAAAAATAACAGAATGTTTGTATTTTTTTAATTAAGTTTTCTTCACCATTCGCCTACATTACTTACTCTGAACATTTTCTGCAAATTTGGCCGTGGAAAGATACAGTAGTACGTGTAGTGTAACGACTGTATTATCCAGAGAATAGGCAGAGTCCAAAGAGCAACGAGATCCTTGGACCACGTTAAGCAAAAAATATGGGTTCACTTGAAGATTGAAAATTGTGAAAGAATTTATAAGTCGCTAGCCCATTGCCTACATAATTACAAATTCTATATCCCATTGGTCACCTATTACTATATGCTTTATAAAAAAATCATGTCTATAACAAGCATTGCGTTTCTAAACTTACACCAATACTACTAATTGAAAATTATCAGATTTTATCGCATTTGAAATAAGAATCAATAAAGAAAAAAAGTACCAACCAACAAACACCGTCCCTTCTGATGTTCTTTTTTTTTCTCCATTCATCCATCCATTACAGCCTATAAAAGTCCACTGCTGAACATAGGTCTGTCTATAGATTGCTTTATAGGGGGAATTTTGCCGTATTTGACACGCTTGGCAAGCGGGTTGTTAACCGCAGTTCTTTTAAATTATTTAGAGTTGTTATTAGGAAGATGCTGCTGACCAATCACTTACTTACTTACTTACTTATCGTCACGCACAATCCCTAACGGGGTAGCCAGAGAGAACAGATCGCCAAGTGTCACGATCCTTACATACCTCTTTCGCTTCTTTCAGGTTCATTAACTTCTTCATACATGCACGTCTAGGTATCCGAGTACTCTTGACCCTCCCCTCTTCGAGCAATTTGCTCACATGGTCTTCGAAAGTTAGTCTCGGTCTACCTCGACACCTTTTAATATTTACTTTCGCTCTATATATTTTCTTCACCATTCGGTCTTCACTCATTCGTTCAACGTGTCCAAACCATTGGAGTACGCCCCTATCAATTTTTGTGATAAGGTCATCTTTCAATCCTGCCATATTGCGAATCTCTTCGTTTCGCTTTCGGTCGGCTATGGTAACGCCACACATTTTACGAAGAGATCGCATCTCCACTGCATTCAACTTGCTTTTATGCTTCTTCTGGCATACCCAGGTTTCGCTGCCATATAACAAAGTCGGTACCAACACTGCGTTATGTATTACAAGGCGTGCACTCTTCACCACGCCTTGCCTTTTTATTAATGCATTCAGGGCACCATTGACTTTGTTTCCGGCAGCGACACGCCTATCCACATCTAAATCACATCTTCCATCCCGGCTGAAAGCACTCCCCAAGTATACAATTTCATTTACCTGTTCTAGACATCTGACCAATCACCTGTTTCAATTGCTTTCTGTCGCCTGTAACGACATTCGCGGGACGATATAGGGTAGTGTATATTCTAATATCGCCACTACACGGGGTTTTCTTTCCAAGAACTTCAAAACACTAGGAAATTTTCCTGCACCGTGGAGATGTTTTACATTCATTAACCGCACATTGTCAAACATCTGTAGGCCATGTAAATACTTGTTTTGCGCTGGATTCGGTCCCGTGGCTCACAGCATCGTCACTTAATATTTAGCCAATTCGCTTCTGTGTAGTCAAGTGTGTAGATTGGAACATAGTGAAGTAAGCCCGGTACGAGTAAACTATGATATTTGGACGCTTATTACTTCAAGTCCAGAAATAAAATGAATGATTTTTATTGAATATAGATTATTGTTTAATACTTACTGAAAGTCATTTTTTTATTTACCACTGATTCGAAAAGAAACCTCTGCCCTGGGAAGAACCAGCAAGTAACCTAGCGGGACCTTTTTCAAAACATATTTCAATTTACAATAAATTTATTTTACACAATTTTTGAATGAATTTTTATAGAACCAGCATGGTGGCGATCACCTCGTTCCCAATACTACGCCGTCTGGCAAAGACCAATAATACTAAATCAATCAAGGAAAACTTCTTGAAATGCATAATTTAATTAAAGACTAAATCACGTGATTGATAATCTGTATATATATATATATACATAATTCTTCTGAACGTGAGTTTGTCACTGAACTCCTAAACGACTGGACCGACATTGATGAAGTTTTTGTGGGTGTTTGCGTGGCTCCTTGGTGGGATTAGTTTCACAATTGGACCCTCTGGATAACACTGCAGTTGAGATCCTAGTTAATAATAAATAGCTTATTACATGAATTGTCTTACCGATATTACCATAACAACTCTACGTACAGAAACGTAGTTTCATAACACCATTTATAATAATATGTTAAACAAATCCTTACCAATTAAGAGGATAGAGTAAGTCAGCTCAAATTCTAATTTCACCCCCACTTCCCCGCGCGTTGTATGCTATGTACCGACATGTTTGTAATCACTAATACTGTAAGTAGATAGGTCGTTAGATACTTATTTCATTAGGTTTATCATATTTATGCCTGTTTCTTAACGCCAACCCAGTCGCCTCTTATTTTTATAACGGTTATTTCCCGTTTTAATTTTACGTCGTCCTGTTGCGTAATGTGTATTCTGATCGTAAGCGACACAACTTCTCCCTTCAAAAGCCGGAGCGATACTAACGGGCGGGGCGACAGGACAGGAATCAAGCTTACGCGCCGATAGTTTAGGTAATTTCTTTTACAATGAAAATAATGGTTTTTTAAAAAAATTAAATAAGCACTGCTTTATAGTTAGTTCAGTTAGTATGAAAAGTTTCATGATCTTATTTAAAGTATTTTATGAATAACAGCGGTTTATTGTTCAGTTTGAAGGTAACTTTGGAATTTTTTCTATCGAGAAAATTTTACGGAATCGTGTTTTCGTCTAACATAGTCCTTAACATTAATCCTCAACTTTACCATATATTTATTTCAAAATTAATGCTGCAATACTTTCGGCATAATGGAGGATCATGCTAAGCCATTTGAGATTATATTTTCCCTTAAGTCAATCTTCCTCACATAAATAATATGTCCTCTAGAGCGAATTTCGGTCACGCCGGCCTCATGATCAATAGTCCCGTGTACGACTCACTAGACTAACAAGACTACTCACATTACTGCATATTTAAAAGCATGTTTGTGCTTTTTTAAATTTAACTTACTCGCTTAAATCCAGATGTGAAAATATCGTGTACCTGAAAAAAGGAAATAACATTAACACTGTTTGAAATTTGGTTGGTGCGTACAAAATTCCTGTCGCTCATTAATTAGGTCAGCAGACCGTGGGGCCTTTATTTTAATTACGGAAAAGATTAAATTTTCCACGTTGCGAAGTTACGGCTTTCATATGCAAATCGTCAAAAAACGGTCGGAGGGCGGTAGACGAATAGATAAACCGCCAATTTTGTAGGTCGCCAGAAACTTTTATTGGCTAGAGAATCTCGTCTATGTGAGGTTTGATGGTTCCTTCAAACCATCATTTTTACGTCTCTAGTGAATCGGGAAGTTAGTTTAAAATCAATTGCAAAATTTATAAAGAACACACAAAGAAACAAACAGACAGACAAAGCAAAGTAAATTCATACTGCATTACTATCTACTTCTGAGCTATATTTAGTTTCAAGTCTCTAAGCGCATCGGTAGTTCAAGGCTAAGGCTTACGCGGCAGAGCTATAATACTGCAGCTATATTATGGTTGTGGCACGAATAGGTTCGCACAGCCTGGGTAGGACCACACTCTTACAGAATACCAGCGTAAAATAGTAACTTAATGCTGCTGTGGGGTCGGCTTTAGTAATCTGCTGCACGAGTTAAGTGATAATTTTAGCTTTAGTTGACAGGTAATGATGCTATTGATTACCATCTAGCTGCTTTTTATGCCGGAAATCTTTAGTTTTCGAGATATCGTTAATTTTAGTTTTGAGGTTATGTCCATTTAAAAATGGTACGAAAACGTAATAACAACATAATTATTTGATCATTTTAGCTTTAGTTGATAGGCAATGACGCTATTAATTATCATCTAGCTGTTTTTTATGCCGGAATCTTTAGTTTTCGAGATATCGTTAATTTTAGTTTTGAGGTTATGTCCATTTAAAAATGATACGAAAACGAAATAACAATATAATTATTACAAAGAGATAACAATATATGGGCAAAATAAAAATGTGGGCTCCTTCATGTGCAATAAAGGAAATTGCAGAGCCCGATCCAGGGTAGCTCCTAGCGTCTAGTTTGAAAATATTAAAATGTCATTGCCACGGGTATTCTATCTGATGTATGAGCTATGAAGATGCAATCCACGAATACCCTGAAAAGATATGGAGGGAGGCTGCTTATCTATGGGGACTGTCTGCGATTGGTACAATTACTGCCGGGAGACAGTCGTCATTTACCAAATAGAGCAACAAGAGGCCATCGGCAAGATTGGTGGCCCAGGAAAACTAGTCCAAATTGACGAATCAAAATTTGGAAAATGGAAATATAATAAAGGTAATTTGATTTTCTTATATTACGGACTGAAACAATATATTTATTTAAAGTTTACTTTTAAACTCAAAATATCTTTTAATTAATACATTTGAATACCTTTTAAAACCAAACTATCTGGAAGAAATCACTTTCAGAGTGGTAAGACAGCCTGTTGTACATATTCTACTATAAAATTTTGTACTTTTGTATTTGTTTTTTTTTGTAATTTTGTACTGTGGGGTTTTGGGTGTACAAAATAGAGTAAATAAATAAATGAATATCTTGAATATTTACTAACTCTAAATTGTTTATTATTGTTTATAGGAAGGCAGATTGCGGGCCACTGGATCCTCGGCCTTGTTGAGGATGGAAGTGAGGATTTAAGAATAGAGGTGTGCCCTGAAAACATCAGGTCAGCGGACGTACTAGTGCCCCTAATTAAAAAACATGTGGTTGAGGGCACCACAGTCCATACCGACTTCTGGAGGGCTTATGATTGTTTGGGGGAACATGGGTACATTCACAAGAAGGTGAACCATTCCGATCCCGATAATCCATTTGTTGCCCCTGATGGCACTCATACACTCAAAGAATCGAATCGCAATGGCGGGTGGTTAAAAGATTTTTCAGTAAATACAATTAATAACCACCCGGAAAACTTTTAACCACACGTAACTAAGCGCAGGCACCTAGCTCACCTGCGCAGCTTCGGCTGTTTGGTCGCCTTCGGCGACCAGCCTCAGCCGCTACGGCTCGTACGCTGCCTGCGCTTAGTTACGCAAGGGCGAAAGGGCTGCACTTCCCGCAGCGCTGGAGCAGAAGCAGAGTTAAAATAGTGTTAATTCCCACCGTTTTTTCCCACCCTGAATACTCCCACATTCCCACTGGGACCCGAATGTGAGTTTTTCGTCGCCGGACGCCCTTTTTTTATTAAACGAAAGCGAATTTTCCTTAAATGTAACAAAACTTTAAAAATTCATAAAAATGGGGGGGGGGGTTTCCGGCACTTTATCCTTTCAGGGGGAGGTTCCGCCCCCTCTCCCCCCTCCCCCACCCACTCGGAGACCATATATTCATGCAGCAGATTACTAAAGAAAACCCCTGCTGTGTTTCGTATGGTGAGTGTAGAGAACCGAAGACCCTATTTTCTGGAAAGGAGGCATTCCATCTTAGTCCTCAGGGGTGACAATGCATCTGCATTTTGATTTTTAATCTAGGATAGATGTAGATGTCTATGGGCCACAACATCCATATATCATCGGGTGTGTGCTCATTTTTCACCCTTATTTTATTTAAAAAAAATCGGGATATCAGGTTAATATCGAACGAAAAATTTGTAACGTACAGCCAAACAAGGAAGGAAGCGAGTTTATTGAAGCGTGGTAAAGAAACTAATGACGAGTTGGTAATTCAAAATTAGATTAAACTATCGACAAAACAAAACACGTACAATGTGTTTTTGTTAGACTAACGTTAGACCATTGTAAGCATGTTTTAATTCTTCTAAACTCAAGCTTGTCGATTGTTTGTGAACAAACATTGACTTGGTTTGAGTACAAACTGCTATTGACATAATTGTTAGCAGGAAAATGTAGTTTTTTACTTCGCAAGTATTTTAAAAGGAACTTAAAAGAATTCGTTTTGATGATTTTGATTTTTATGGAATTCAACTCGCCAAAATTGAAGTGAAATTTATTTATCGATGTAGTAAAGTAACTTAGTATGTATGAAAAAAAGTCACATTTCCTTGTAATGTTTAATGAAACGTTTCATCGCCGGAGCTGCATGTGTATACCATTAGTGCATATAGTGTATTAGTAGTAATATCATTTAACCTACTTAACTAAAATATCAAACAAAAAAATAATGATAAGTAAGGAAATAAGGAATTTCACTTCGTACTTTTATACACAATAATTACACGAACAATTTTTTTATCATAGTACGCGATTCATCCGGTTTCGTTCCCCACCGACACTGATGAACTTGTTAATTGCAGTTTTAAGAAAAACATCGTGAGGAAACCTGCACGTCAGAGAAATTAAAAAAAAAAATAAGAAGGCATTTGAAGTTTGCCAAATACATGCTGAAAACTAAACCTTTCAGAAATGAAGGGAGGCCTGTGCTCAGGAATAAGACGTATTTATAATTATTGTCTGTAATTGATCAAAACTCTTTTAAGGATTTTATCACGTTTAATTTAATTGGTTTTTAATTTCCGACGTTACGGGTGCTTTCCAGCACCCATGGTCACGGAGGACTGAGTTAACCCGATGTCAGTGTAAACCTGGAGTACTTAAAAAGCTGAAGGTACTCCGGGTTAACACTGATATCGGGACGTCAGTCACCTCAGTCCCAGTGACCATGGGTGAGGAAAAGCATACGAAACGTCGGGAAACCAAGTAAATTAAACGCGATAAAATCCGTAGTTTTAATCAACGTGTGGTGTTGGCGTAAATATAGTAAACCTTACTTTTTACTTTACTATTGCTATTCACCTGTACGTGCTGCCAGTAATAAATGATAACAGATGAAACCGAAAGATCATCCTTCGTTGCAAGCCGTATAAAGATTCCACAGAAATCGTTATAGTACCTATATTGTATTACTATCTACTATTTCTGTGAAGAAACCTTACAGTCGCTCAGTGCGTTACGGGAATTAATTACGTGATGAAATCCGTAAAGAAGGTATCCTCAATAGAATCAGTGTAACTAACAAAAGCATTTTATATTCTAGGGAAGTTGTCTCGTACCGGTAAGCTTAAGGCAGCTTCCCACTATTAGTTATAGTAGAGTCAAAGTAAAGTTACAGCTTTTGTACGTCCCATAGCTGAGCACAGGCCATCTGTCATTTCTAGGAGGGTTTCTTTTAAAAGCGCCGTGGTGGCCAAGGCGCTAAGTGTTGGCTGCAAATATTACAGCACGCTTGTAATCCAAGTTCAATCCTTGTCCGGCAATGCAATTTTAAGTGCTGATCACGTGCTCGTCGTTGAAGGAAAACATCGTGAGGAAACTCGCATGTTTGAGAAATTATTATATTGTAAATAAATTGTTCATTTTGTATATTTTACCAGTGAGCGACATAGACTTTTTCGTTAAGTACAAAATAATGTCAGAAAAATGAACAGAACAATACACGCGGCTCGTATGTCGTTTAAATCAACATCTTCTAATCTTACAAACTCAAGTTGGTCGAATGTTTGTGAACCAACAATTATTGTGTGACTACACATTAACTATTGACATGTTTAAGTACAAATTTCTTAGTGATACACGAGTGACATTATTCCACATATGAAATCTATCAAAATGTAAAGCTAGTGAATTGGTATAGATAGATAGGTATAACAAAGCAGATAGAAGGGATTTTTAAATTATCTTAATTTCTTTACAACATGACTCCTATAATATAAATAGTTTACGCCCCTATTAAGAAAATTTCATTAAATAAATGAATCCTATAAAATAAATTATTTACACTAAATTTTCGAAACTTTCATTAAAAACTTAATTGAAAGTGAAAATACGTAACATTATTTAAAAAAATGTTCAATAAATAAATTTGCGAAGCTACACTAGTAAATAACTCAAACCTAAAATTGGATGTATAAATTTTCCGAAAATACCATCAAAAATAAAGAATAAGTAAAAAATATCTAAATACGATAAAAGGCTGGCGAAGATCACAGTTTTTATTGTATGAATCGGCACTTAAAGCTTCAATCCCTTTTAAAAGTTGCAAAACGCGAAGATCCTCTTTTGAGAACAAAGTTTGGATTCACCGGCGACTAAAAGTGTTACGCGAATCTCGTAACACATTTACGACCTGTTAAAAACAATAGGATCGTCGAGTGGCTGAGGTTAATGCAGTACCCGTGCTGTCCCCGAGTACGAAGGCTGGATAAGGTGATTCCCTTACCACGTTTTCGTTTTAGTATCGAAAAATTTCATTCGAAAGTGAGGTATTTGCGAGATTTCCATTTTTCGCTTTACTTACGAAAGGCATAGTGTTTACTTTAATGGTTAAAAAAATAACCCGAGCTTGTAAGTTTTCTTTTAATTTTAAATGCAAGCATAATGATAAAATAAATATTATGTAGAAAATATTTTCACATCTGGTAATTCTTATTTCTTATAAAAAACGCAGCTCCCTGAGTAAGATTTCCTCCTACATTGTGGGGGCAGTATACGTATTTACATAAATTTCACAGGAACAAACATCCAGTAGTATTATATTGTTAGATCTCAAATTTAATCAAATTCGAAGCAAGGTGAAATAATACATACAGATACAGAGAATCATATATAAAATAGATACAGATAATCAATAAAAGCACTACTTTTACTGACCATCTTAGGCAATTTATGGGATAGGCCTATATTCAGCAGTTAAAACAACACTGAAATTCCGTTTTATTTTTAAATAAAATGTGTGGAAATTGTGGCCTTTAGACACTTACATCTATCATCAATTAAAATCAAAATGGCATTCGTCGTCACGCATAAGGGCTAAGGTAAAGTGCTTCGTTGGCCACAACGATGGGGTCTCCGGGCCTCAGTTACCATATGAAACACAGCAGCATTAAACTGCTATTTTAGGCTGGTATTCTCTGAGATCATGGTCAGTCTCCAGTAGAGCCGACCTATTCGTGCTGCAGCACGGGCATGCATAATATACCTTACTGTTATACCCTTACCTTATATTTCACGACACCCCAGAAACATTGCTTAGTAGTAAACACCTCTTAAGTGGTCTAGAATCTAGATTTCTGACACATTTAACTTGCGAAGACGTAGAGGCTCCCTCATCCTCACTATGCTCCACAGTCAGGCGATAAGAGTATATAACATTCATCGCGTTCGGACAACCCTCGTTTTTCTAAATATTACTGAAATTAGTAATCTAATAAACGGGCTTCCTTTCCTAAAACTCTTTCTATACAGGATTCGTAATAATATGATGATAAGCAGTTTTTATTGAAGAAAACTTTGCCTTGTGAAGTTATTCAATTATCTGTACAAAAATAACAAAGCAAATTTGCATTGAATATATGCTTTGACATTTATGTACATGAAAAATAGATATAATTACATAAATGAGAAAGAAAAGTCAGAGAAAAAAGTCGTATATTTATAAATTAAAAACCGACAAGTCATTATTTGCTATAAAGTAAAAAAACGAGAATCAGTGGTAGGGGATTGATGTTCCAGTTAAAGTGCTCTACACTAAGCGAGAATAAAATGAAAGTTTTGCTCCCGTTTCGTTTATTTCCCCGTACTGTTGCTTGTCGATTTGATTTATTATTTTTGCCTGCTTCCCGAGCATTTGTTTGAAATTTCACCATTGAAACCGGACACGTATACTTCAATATGTTTGTTGACAACATAAGTTTCGAATAGAAAACTCACACTTAAGGAAAGTGTATTTCTTTAATGAATCGTGTGTTTTAATATTTTTTTCTTATTCGTTAAAAAATTAACTGAAGCTACATCATACAAAAAATGAAAAAAATACTACTGACTCCTCGTTGGTTTAGTGGTGGTAAATTTGGTTGCTAATCATGTGGATGGGATGAGTGATAGGATTTGAATCCGGGACCGTAAAAAAAAACGAAAGAGATCTAATATGGATGAACGTAAAGGGTAAAACATATTAAGTGCTGCGGCGTAAGTTACATCTAGAACACACAATCGACTTTATCCCTATAGTTTCACGGTATATTTTCTAAGTAATTTCACACACCAATGACACACGACCTTCATATAATCCTGTTATACGAGAGAACTGCAAAAAAAATAGACTTTTGTTTTGAAATTGAATTTTTTGCTAATATTTATGTTTACGGATTTAAATATAATATTAAAGTTACCAATTTGTATGAATACAGTGCATGGTTAAGAGGTGACGAACGTATTAAGGATTCCTTAGATGCTTCAGATTTAAAATCAAAATTAAATTCAGTAACAATTCTGAGTCAGAAAGTAGACGGTGTTTCAACCCTGTGCCAAGGAAAGCATGTAAGCCCATTGATCCTGGGTCTTATCTCTCTCCGGTCGTATAGGATTGTCGTTCCTTCGAAATGTGAGAGTGAGGTAATAGAGAGTGCATCTGTGCTTGCGCATACGCTCGGGCACTATAATCCTGTCATGCGCAGATGACCAGTCTCCGTTGACACTGGCTGCAGTGACCGAAATACATTCTGGAAGTCATTCGTCTCATTCAATCACTTTCATAGACTGCTGACAAGAAGTGTCACACACATATCTATTGCTACAATCATCGTTACACTCGTCAAATCTGGCGATTACATCGAGTTCCTAAGAGAGAGATATCCAACAATGTGGTTAAGGGTTGCCAAGGCAGGAAACAGTATATTATATGAAAAACAAATACATCCAATTCAGCCAGCATAAGGTGATTCATATCATCAATAAATATATTAGATAGTATATTAGTAGCATACCTATTACAGTTTAATGTTCTATCAAACAATCTTCCGATCCGATCTTAATAACATAATCCATAGAATAGTCACAGGTCACAGGGGTGCTATCACAATTAGTTATAGCAACGCTAATGTGATTTAACAGCGTATCAATGCAATCTACGTGGCGTGATTTAGTAACAGCCTACCTTTGTCCCTCTGACAGTATAATTATATGACTTGATATATTACAATGCGTTCTGACTATTCCCCTTGCGAGAATCTAAGCATCGACATAGCAATTGACTGACTGTCAATTGGATTTATGTGTTATTTTCGTGATCGCTACTAACTTACATATTTTAGGAAGATAAGTGATTTTTTTTTTTTTTTTTTATAGAAGAGGGGGCAAACGAGCATGCGGCTCACCTGATGTTAAGTGACTACCGCCGCCCATGATCAACCGCAACACCAGGAGAATTGCGGGTGCGTTGCCGGCCCTTTAGAAAGGAGTAAGCTCTTTTCTTGAAGGTCCCCAGGTCGTATCGGTCCGGAAAAATCGCCGATGATAAACTATTCCACAGAGAGGTTGTACGTGGAAGAAAACTCCTTGTGAAACGTACAGTGGTGGACCGCCAAGCATCCAGATGGTGTGGATGGTATTGGGACGTTTGCCGTGTCGTGCGTTCACGAAATTTGGCGGCTGGGATTAATCCGAACAATTCCTCAGAGCACTCCCCGTGATAGATGCGATAAAATACGCAAAGAGATGCAACATCTTTTCGCAACGCCAGTGAATCGAGCCGATCGGAAAGCACTCGGTCGTCGACGATTCGAGCCGCTCTGCGCTGGATGCGGTCAAGTGGAAGGAGCTGGTACTGGGGAGCCCCAGCCCAGAGATGGGAACAGTATTCCATGTGCGGCCGAACCTGCGCCTTGTAAAGTTGCAGGCGGTGTGCCGGCATGAAATACTGTCCCGCTCTGCTGAGCACGCCAAGCTTTTTAGAGGCCAATTTGGCCTTCCCTTCCAAGTGACCACGAAACTGCACGTCACTCGATATGTCGACGCCGAGGATTCCGATACTGGCTGAGGCAACAAGGGGAGTGCCTTGAAACTGAGGGGATACGACAAAGGGGTTCTTTTTAGCGGTTAACGCGCAAACTTGTGTCTTCTGGGGGTTAAACTGGACTAGATTTAGTCGTCCCCAATCCGAGACTCTGTTCAGCAAAGACTCGACTTCAGACACAAGTTTGTCCCGGCACTCGGAGACGTTTTCCCGAGAAATATTGGCTCGGCCGGTGTAAAGAGCATCACCAGTGCTGTCATCTGCATAGCAATGAATGTTACGGGTATGCAACATATCATTGATATGCAGAAGAAACAGCGTTGGCGATAGCACGCAGCCCTGTGGAACACCAGCATTAATAGGCTTGCAATCGGAGCTTGCACCGTCTACAACGACCTTGATGCTCCGATCTGCAAGAAAGCTGGTGATCCAATTGCACAATTTCTCGGGAAGCCCATAGGAAGGGAGCTTCGAAAGAAGCGCTTTGTGCCAAACCCGATCGAAGGCCTTCGCAATGTCCAAACTAACGGCCAATGCCTCCCCCTTGAACTCTACTGCCTCCGCCCATCTGTGAGTGAGGTAGACCAGAAGATCACCAGCTGACCGACCACGGCGAAAACCGTATTGGCGGTCACTAATCAGCTGGTGATCCTCAAGGTACCTCATAAGCTGGCAGTTTACAATGGACTCCATTGTTTTGGAGAACAAGGAGGTGATGGCGATTGGCCGGTAGTTGGACGGGTCTGAGCGGTCGCCTTTTTTAGGGATCGGGTGGACGAAAGCCGTCTTCCACGATTTTGGGACTACGCCTAGGGAGTAGGAGTACCGGAAAAGACGCGTTAAAACCGGTGCCAACTCTGGAGCACACGTCCTCAGCACAATTGGGGGGATTCCGTCAGGCCCACTCGACTTGTGGATGTCCAGGGAGAGGAGTGCTTTGCGAACCGAGCGCTGTGTGAACTGCACTTCCGGCATGGAGCACTCACACCGCGGGATGGTCGGCGGCGTACTCCCCCCGTCATCGAGAGTCGAGTTAGACGCAAAGAAGGAGCCTAGAAGATCGGCTTTCTCCTTTGCAGTATGGGCCAGTGAGTCGTCCCCCCTGTGCAGAGATGGAAGAGATGGCTGACAGAAATTCCCCTGGACAGCCTTGGCGAGAGACCAGAATGCACGGGTTCCAGAAGGAAGGCGAACTAGTTTCTCGCCAATTCTGCCTATGTGCTCTGACTTTGCCTTGGCAATGACTCTTTTGAAGGACCTAGAGGCGGAATTATACTTCTTTTTTAGAGCGCTGGTGTTTACATCCCGGGACGCTGATGCATCAACCCAGGCTTGGTAGCACTCCTGCTTATAGCATGATGCTATTTTACAGGAGCGACCAAACCATGGCTGAGATTTGCCTCCAATGGGCACCACAGAGGAAGGAATAAAAAGTTCAAAAATAAAAAGATCATCCGGCGAGAAGCAAACCCGCCCCCAAGGGTAGGATGCAAAGAAAGACCGCATCCCATCCCAATCGGCTGACCTATAGTGCCAAACACGGCGGCAGCCTGCAGAATGCAACCGCGATTTCAGCGTGAGTGGCACAACACTCCGGATCAGACAATGGTCCGAGGAGCCTAAAGGGGCGTCGATGGAAATCTGATATCCGTCCGGGTGAGAGGTCAGCAGAAGGTCCAACAGGGAAGGTGCATGATCCTCCACATCTGGAATCCGCGTAGGCGAAGTAACCAGTTGTGTCAGACCATATGCCAAGGCAAAATCATGAACAGATCTCCCCGCATGATCGGTTAAACGTGAACCGAGCCATTCGGCGTGATGGGCGTTAAAGTCGCCGAGGATCACGATCTCTGCGGAGGGGATCTGCTGTAGCAACGAATCTGCAGCCATTTGGACGTGGTCGAAGAGTCGGTCTGTTTCGGCATTACCGCTGTGGGACCTATAGAGGCACCCGTAGACGCGCGGATGGTCGTCGCTGTCTACGCGTAGCCAAAGGATGGACAGGTCCGAACCTTCAAGTCTGCCGAGGCGTCGAGAACAGATGTCCTCTCTGACGTAAACGCAAACTCCAGCCCGAGGCACAAAGGAGTGTTCCAGTTTGTACCCCGGGTAGGAGAGATACGAAACATCAGCCGGAGAGGACACCTGCGTCTCGGTCAGAAAGAGCAGAGCCGGCCTCGCCGTCTCGAGATGGTAGTGGACGGCGTTTAGGTTGGAGTGAAGTCCCCTGATATTGCAGAAATTCACGGACAGCGTGGCAGGGGTCGCCTTGGTCTTGTTGCTCCGTTTGCCCCGAGTAGTTGATTTGAAAACGATAGTTATTTTATCGTTTTGACTGCCTCGTTGATCTAGTGGTTGTAGTGGTTGAAGTGGTTGTAGTAAAAATAAGGTCCTGGGTTAAAATCCCGGGTCGGGCCAAAAAAACAATTATTGAGTTTTTCCGTCAAGAAATTCTCAGTAGCTGCTCGGAGTCAGGAATTTGGCGGTGTCACATCCCCGTGCCTCAGAAAGCACGTAAAGCCGTTGTTACTGCGCCTGATCTGTCTCTCGTCGTATCGGTGTACCGTCACATCGAATTATGAGAGTGAGGGAATAGAGAGTGCACCTGTGCTTGCGCATACGCGTGGGCACTATAACCCTGTCCAGCGCCGATGGCTAGTCATCGTTGGAGCTGGCCGCCGTGACCGAAATCGGTCTGTAGGACATTATTTATCGTTTTCAAGTCACATACTTACATTACTTAGAAATGAAAAATTTGGGTAATTATAATTTACAGCCACTATTCATAGAATTTGTCTTTTTGATTTTCCGTATAAAACACAGAATCTTTCTGCTATTTTGCATTGGTTTTCTGTCAGAGTGTGGTCCTACCCCGGTCGAGCTGAACCACTCGTGCCGCAGATATAGCTACCCAGTACAATACTATATTTGCAGCGTAGTCGCCTTCCAATTTAAATATGTATAACCAAAAACCGAATTAAAACCGGCAACATGTTGTCATCACAGACTGCTATAATTCACGAGTCGTTTTGCCTTTGGAGTGGCCACACCTATCACATAAATTATGGAGCGAGGCACAGACACCATCTTTGATATATGACAAATGTCATCTATTTTAAGTGTTATTTTAGTTATAATTAACGTGTCTGGTTTTTATTAAATGACAATTTTAATACGCCTTTTAAATTTGTACTTGGTTCGTTTAATTGAATTTGGTGGACAGATACAATCCTTGGTAGCTCAGGGCTAAGCGATCGCTGTAAATATTACAGTACACAAGCGGGTTCGGTTTCCGTCGGCGCCAATGAAATTATTAATTGCAATTTTAAGTGATTATTTACCGCGTGCTTGATAGCAATGGAAAATTTCGTTATGAACTTGCACGTATGAAAGGTGTATGAACAAAAAATATTTGATTAACACGCAGAGCAGCGTGGCGGACATTTCCCTGCTTTAAAACCCTCTCAGAAATGAAAGGTCTGTGCCTGTGCCTGTGATTCATATTCCTTCAGCACCCATACTACAGCGTAGCTCTACTATATATGACTGCGTACTGGTTTTTTACCCTTCCAACTGAAATACAGCATTTGGTGCATAGGTTAGTGGGCAATACCAAAAAAATATAGTGCCAAATAATCTGAGCAACAAAGAAAAGTCTACTGGAATACAGTAGCCATTTGCCATCAGGTGGTTTTAGGCGTGGTAGAGCCATGCTGCAGCTATGGTTGTAGCACGAATGGGTGATGGAGCAGGACCACGCTCTCACAGAATATCTGCGTAAAATAGCAACTTAATGCTGCTGTGTTTCGTATGATGAGCGTAGAGAATCGGAGACCCTTTTTACTGGAAACGAGGCATTTCATCTTAGTCTCAGAGGTGTTAACGCATTCGCATTTTGATCCTTAATCGAGGATAAATGTAGATGTCTATGAGCCACAGTTGTGTCCATGACCGTATGAATTCCATTTTCTATAAAAAAAAAAACAATTTGTTTTTCTCTTCAGTTTTATAACATAGCAACTTTCAGTACATAACCGTTAATCGATAGATCTACCCCCTAATATCCAAAAATATATAATCTTATAATCATTATTTTCCTCAGATAAATCAATGGAGGATTTAAAACGGCACTCAGTTTCCGATATTCTATTAATAAAGCTCATATTTCTCTCACTTAAAAATATGTTACCATTTATCCACAGCCCGTGTTTGAAGCTCGGCTTCATAACAGAATGGTCTTGAACACATACGAGATACCAATATACTTAGACCCCGTAAACCACACACAAAACCCCTCAATCAAAGTGAATTAAAGCATTGCAGGCAGCGGGGTAGTTCAGCTACAATTGGTGTTATAAGCAACATAAATTCTCTGAGGTACATTGACAAACATAAGCTAGCGTATGCGTATATATATTATGCACCTTAGTAGGCACATTCAAGTTCGAAATTCCCATAAATTTCGTTTAACGAAGCGACTAAGCATTAAAACGTACGGTAGCTTTTAAATAGACGTTGAAAGAAGTCGACAGACAGCTATCAAGATGTTCTAATAGGCGTAGCGCTTGCCAGAAATAATTTACAAATTGCCTTGTTGTTTGATACGGATCTCAAGCAGTTCCTCTTTAGTAGCCTCTTTTTTTAGAACGCTATGTTCCTAATTTTATGATCATTGGTTGAATAAGTTTCATAAAGCAATGTCTCGGTGGCTGAACATGTTAGCGTTATAATAATGTTTTCCAGATCAATTTTTTTCTACCATAGCGACTATTCACAACTCTCATAGTCTAACGGGGTGGCAGTCCACACGACTGGAGAGAGATCAGCCGCAGGACCAACGGCTTTACATGTTTTCCGAAGCTATTGGTGAAACACTGCCCAACTTAAGTCCGAGCTGATACTATGAATTTCGTGACATAAAAACCCAATACCTATTGGTCCGACTACAGATTCCCGGGACATGTGGTGATGGTGATCGTTTTATATAAAAAATCGTTTAAACACCACCAGCATATTATCTGAGTGATTAAAAAAATATTTAGAAGACACGTGAAGTCCGCCAACACGTATTGGGGCAGCGAGGCGGACTTTTCCTTGCCCTAAAATCCTCTCAGAAATGAGAGGATTCCTGTGCCCAGCAGTGGGATGTATATAGGCTATAACTTTAAGCTTATTGTATTATCTGCAGCAGAATACTATTAACTAACATAGCTAAACGCATCCATAAACTGCCATATACCTCTAAAAAAAAGGCAACAGATTGGTGGGTTCTCCAGTGGCAGTGAGCCTCATACCGACAAGCACTGTACAGAAATTTATCTCTGAGAGATCGTTTGATTTTCGATGATGATGATGGTGATGATTTTATTATACTGAGTGCGGTGGATTTTAAGCTACCATAACATAAAGCAAGTTAATATCGCATTTCATTCAAGGATATTGTCCCTGTTCTCTTTTAAACAACGGACGCAATTTAGCTCTAGTTTCGTTTGCTTGTTCACATATGAGCCGTATAGTGTTGGTAAGAGGGTGCATTTTGGCTTGTGCTGGGTCCTCATACGAAACTGATATAGTGAAGGGTTTCGAAAAATCGAAAATGACGATACTGGCCAGACTAGACGTTTATTGCCCCACGAAACGTCGGGAAAGGTAAATATGTAAGTATAAAAAAAGAAAGTATTGAACTTATTGGATCAGTATTCGTATTTTAATAGAAGAATTTAATATATGAATTTTTTCTACAATTAAGAGTAGCAAACGAGTACACAGATCAAGTGTGAGTAGTGGATGCTGTAATCCGAAGACGCCTACATCTATCCTCAATTAAGAATCAAAATAATGCGCTACAGACTGAATTTAGGCCACGGCGGCCAGGCTCAACGAAGACTATAGCCATCTCCGAAGCACAAGTGCACTCTCTATTCGCTCACTCTCGTAGTCCGATGGAGCCAAAATCGAGACTACTGAAACAACGGCTTTTCGAGACACAGGGGTAAAGCACCACCAACTTTCGAATCCAAGCTGCTACTGAGAATTACTTGAAAAATAAACATTACAACTAAATATGCTAGTAGGACGAAGATAGGATAGATAGGTAGGATGTACATGTGTGACGCACATAAACAAAAAAAACATTTACTGTTGAATTCAGAACCTCCTTTTTAAAGTCGATTAAAAATGCGAAACATTCTATGCCTTTTATAAATGAATTATGTAAAACGATTTATGTGTAAACTCAATTGTAGAAAGTGAGGAAGAATGTTTTTTTTATAGAATAAGCGTGACAAACGGGCCCACAGTCCACCTGATGGTAAGTGGATGATGTGACCCTTTAGACATCTACATTTATCCTCAAAAAAAAGAGTCTCCAGACTTCTACACTCACCACACGAAACACAGCAGCATAAGGCTGCTATTTTACGCTGGTATTCTGTGAGAGCGTGGTCCTTCCCCGGTCGAGTCGACCCGTTCATAGTAATATAATAATATAGCTGCAGCGTGCTATGCCTAGTACGTAATTATACTCGTATAATTACGTACTAGACATACGCAACATACCAATTCGTCCCGTGGGTGTCGTATTAAGCCACTATGAGTAATGCCAAATATCCACAGCTTCCGATAGATGGAAGCGTAACATCTCTTAACATATAATAAAGAAAACATGTATGCCAAATAATGTGTCCGACGAATCAGAAGCCTACTAAATGCTTATGTACCTACTCCAACCACAAGACTTTGTGCCCGGCTTCGATTAACAATACCAACTAGATATAACGGTTTACGTACAAAATCATAGCTAAATACTGTCCGCATGAATATAAACTATGAAAAAACAAATTATTAAATAACATTTAGTGTGTAATTAACCTTAAGTTATAACAAATAAAGTTCTTTTTCCAGTTATTGCTTTGGGAGCTACAGTCTAACATGCAAGAGCTCACGTCTCATGTGCGCTCTTATTTATTGAGATGGATTTCTTGCGCCGACCCGACATCTAGTTGGTATTGTAGATCGAAGGTGGCCAGCTTACTATAAGTCACTGCTAAACATTATTGTTATCAGTTATCAACTTTTACAGGTTAACAAAGGGCGGATTGCGTACCGGTATTCTCTGCAAATCAACCTGTGGAGTGATGAGGTTTTGTGGCAGGTGCAATTATATACATAATTTCTATGATATACATAAAATATACAAAATGTGCATGTTGTATACTGGATGACCTTTTTCACCGTCTGGAAAAAAAATAAGGTGGAACATTTGAACGGAGTAGAAGCCTATGGCACTGATATTTTACAAAAAAAATTGAATTTAACGTTGAAAAAAATTTTTTGTAACAGTTACTTTGCCCTTTGCCCTTGAGCCAGTGACCCTGCGATGTGACAATGTCAAAGATGCGCCTACTAAATTTATTGTTTTATTGCCCTTCGTAAATTAAGGTGGATATGATTTGAATTTTGATATATTTTAACTAATTCATTTATTTAATTCAAAATTTTTGTTTTTATTTTTTGTAAAATATCAGTGCCATAGACTTTTGTTGCACCCTTTTTTTCCATACGGTAAGAAAGGTCATCCAGTATATTACATTAATAAAATAATAATAATAATAATCATCATTACAGCCCTTCACAAGTCCACTGCTGAACAGAGACCTCCGCCCAAGGAGGCCCCTGAGCCACTTGCATCCGTCAACTTCCTGAATCTCTTACCAGGTAATCCGTCTAGTGGTAGGTATACCGCCCTATACTTCACTTGCTGGTACGAGACCGTCACTCGAGAAACTTTCCTTCCAATAGGTTGTCGGTTCTTTGAGTTTTATGACCGAACCCTTACCACACACAGCTTACTGATCCGTTAGACTACCATACGTTGTCATGCCACAGTAATAAAATTAAGTCGATAAAAAATATTTATTTCGCAAATAGATTTAACGCAGTCACGAAGCGATTGTAGGGCAAAAAAATTGAAAAGGGGAAAATACATCACGGAAAGCAATAAACAAAAGAAAAACCAGTTAAACAGATAGACGTTAACGAGGGACCAGCCGAGGCACGTGAGCTCTCTTTTAATGTTTTCTTTTTTTACTTCAAGCAAATAAAATCAACAAGTTCACACCCTCCGTTTAAGTGCATGTGAACTTTGTTAAGTTGATTCGCTCCACCTCAAACTGTATTTACTATTACTAAAATGTTCATCGAAAACCCGAAGTCTTGGATAATAAAAGAAATCATTTCTGCTTGAGTGATACTCTATAAACAAATCTTATTTCAAAACCTGAAATCTAACCAAACCGATGTTATTTTTTATTGAAATAGGTGTCAAACGAGCAAACTTACCTCATGGTAAGTGGGTACTGTGGCCAATAATAATAACGCCCTTGCAAACAGGTGCATTCTCTATTCCCTCACTCTAATAGGGCGATGGAATGGTTATTCAAAAGATCAGATGCAGCCTTTAGATGCTTTCCGAGGCACGGAGGAGAAAGACCAACTTCCTGACTGCCACTGAGAATTTCTTGACAGGAAAACCCTTAGTAACTTATTTTGGCCCGACCCGGGATTTATAGCACTAGACCAACGAGGCCCGCATTGTACTGAGTACATCAATCCACATCCACAATTATGAATAAAACTCAAATAGGTTTTGTAAACCTTGAGGACTAAGATGGAATGCCTCGTTACATGTAAAAAGGGCCTCCGGTTCTTATAACTGAAAATGCAATTCACAGCAGCATTATGTTACTTATTTACACGTCCCTTTAAAACCTCCAATCGAAGTCACAGATTTATTTAATATTTTCTCTGATTGGACTTTGCACACGCAGTATTCAAGAAAGTCGATATCAAATCGACGACAGTTTAAATCTAAAACACTTTGAGATTTTACATTCATACGAAGCTAATACGTTAGCAGGTAATCCAAGGTATACTTGTTCTTATAAGTGTTCAATGGTATTTAATAACAAAATTTCGCAGGCAGATTGTCTGTCTTTCCGTCCGTTATAGCGACGTCGACGTGAGATTGTGTTTTCCCATCCCTAGAAGGTAAAACAATATTGCGGGAGCGCTTCACGCGTCATAATATTTGTTTGTGTATGAACACACGAACCTACCGAACAAAAAACATTTACATTTGGTTGGGATGAAAAGTTCGTATCGTCTCTATGAGATGGCGCCACTAGAATAAAATCCATATCATTTTTAGGTAGTACCAACCTTCAAAAGAAACGTGTATAAATTTGACAGCTGTCTGATTATTAGTTTGTGAGATACAGCATTTTGAGTGAAGCAACTTTTGTTATTTTGAAAAAAATGGATAAAAAGGAATTTCGTGTTTTAATGAAACACTATTTTTTGATGAAAAAAAGTGCTGCTGATACCAAAAAGTGGCTTGATGAGTGTTATCCGGACTCTGCGCCGGGCGAAGCAACCATTCGTAAGTGGTTTGCCAAATTCCGTACAGGCCATATGAGCACCGAAGACGATGAACGCAGTGGACGTCCAAAAGAGGCTGTTACGGACGAAAACATAAAAAAATCCACAAAATGATTTTGGAAGATCGTAAATTGAGGTTGATTTGTATAGCTGGCACTCTAAAGATATCAAAGGAACGTGTTGGACATATCGTTCATGAACATTTGGGTATGCGAAAGCTATGTGCAAAGTGGGTGCCGCGCGAGCTCACAATCGACCAAAAACAAGAACGTGTCGATGCTTCAGAGCAATGTTTGGAGCTGTTCAACCGCAATAGAAGTGAATTTTTGCGTCGATATGTGACAATCGATGAAACATGGATCCACCACTACACTCCGGAGTCCAGTCGGTAGTCATCTGAATGGACTGCACGCGATGAAACGAATCCAAAGCGTGGAAAAACTCAACAGTCGGCCGGTAAGGTTATGGCGTCCGTATTTTGGGATGCACATGGAATAATTTTCATCGACTATCTTGGAAAGGGAAAAACCGTCAACAGCGACTATTATATAGCGTTATTGGAGCGTTTGAAGGACGAAATCGCGAAAAAACGGCCCCATTTGAAGAAGAAGAAAGTGTTGTTTCATCAAGACAATGCGCCGTGTCACAAATCGATGAAAACGATGGCAAAATTGCATGAATTGGGCTTCGAATTGCTTCCGCATCCACCGTATTCTCCAGATTTGGCCCCCAGCGACTTTTTCCTGTTCTCCGATCTCAAGAGAACGCTCGCTGGAAAGAAATTAAAAGCCGATGAGGAAGTAATCGCCGAAACAGAGGCCTATTTTGAGGCTAAACACAAATCGTACTACAAAAATGGTATTGAAAAGTTGGAAGACCGCTATAATCGGTGTATCGCCCTCGATGGCAACTATGTTGAATAATAAAATCGAATTTTGCCAAAAAAATGTGTTTTTCTATAAAACGATACGAACTTTTCAGCCCAACTTAAATTCGAAGCGTAATAATTCGAAACAATGATCATTTTTGATACGATTTAAGTTCTGAGCTATGTTTGAAGTTTGAAGCCTCTAGCTTGTCGAGAAGTAATTTTAGGTACATGTCAAAGCTATAGGTATTTAAAGTTTGCTAATCAGGAAATAAGTCTGGAACTGATTGAAAAACTTGTACTGAAGAGACAAAACTGAAAAGAGATTTTAAAACACGTGGTGATTATGAAATATTAAAAATTTATTTTCACATATTATGTTTATCTCAGTTGTATGGCAATATATTGGTAATGCTTTTTTTACTATTTAACCAGATTTTATTAATTCAGTTTAAAAATGCGCCTACTTTTAAGCTAATCGGAAAAGCCAAGAAAGTCCTAATGGTTAAAGACACATTGGCGGCATACTTTTTCATTTACATCAAAATCTTTCATATACATTAATTATTAATAAAGCTTATCTTGAAAATTGTCAATACAGCCCGCCGTTAATTTGGGGTTTTCGAATGATATGTGAACCTCCCTCGTATATATTGGTAAAGAAATCATATTTAGTTAAACATTACGAAAATTTACAATGCTGTTGTCCTGCTCGGTGTGACGAATACAGAAAGTTTTATCTACATTAAAAGAGGTATTATAGCATTGGACCACAGGATGCTAAAAAGAAGACAAGGAAGATCTTATATAATTACATTTAAATTTAAAAATAAACTTCATACAGGTTTTATGACTTTTTTGATCGTGTGTAGCTATCACTTCGCTTAGTATGATTCAACTCGAATACAATTTGCATACGTCTACATAATTTAAAACGGTTTTCTGAAACTTTAGGATTGGACAGACAGATGTTTGTGAGCTTTTGCACAGCATTTTCGCATTATCGAATTTTCGAACATTCTAAAAGTTTCGTACACATTTCAAATTCCAAAATAAATATTTATTTAATGCAATCTACAAGTATAAGAAGTCAATCCCTAATTTACATCATCTAATATTGTTGGCGACGCGCCTATAAGAATGTTTCAGTTTATTAAATCAACCGATGACGCATAGTTATAAAAAGCAAATTATCGAGCCACGACGCTCTGATAAGAAAATGCTTAGTTAAATCTTAAAGAAATGTCGAATTAATGATATGAAGGTCTTGGGTTCGACTCCCAGGCCGGACTAGTTTACTGTTTTCTAAGTAATATCTTTCAATAAATTCATATAGGGAATTTTATGTTATAAATTATATTACCGGATTTGTTCCCCGGTTGAAATCGTCTTTCCAATGACGTAAATTCAAAGGAATATTAAAGTGAAGTTAGGGATCGGATTGGTTCCCCGGTCGAGATGATCACTCTGTGCATAAACAGAATTAACGGAAATTAATTGCATAAGTATTGTCGTGTATAAGTTTGATATGTTTGTACGAAAACAAATGCCTATTTGTTATGATTGATTAATGAAAACATTCACTTGTATTGTTATCTGATAAGAAGCATGATAACGAATAAGAGTCTTATCAGAAATAATTTCCTACTGTTTGAAAATTATGTAGAAGCACTCGTTTATTTAATATTGTTAAAATTAAGTGTATTTCAGACTTTCATTTTTCTGATAGTCGAGAGCCGTGCAAAGTTAGTTGTTCAAATAGTGTGAGTTCACGGGAGCACGCTGGCCACGCCCTTAGGAGGCCGAATATGTAAAAATGTAAAATGTTTGTAATTTCAGCAATTTATGTAAAAATGACTTGTAAAACATTTCAGGTTGATTGTACGTGCTAAAAAGGTGAATTCTGTGTTATTTTTATGTGAAAATTCCTGTTCATAAGTGAAATAATGATAGTTTTGTATAAGGAATTTAAAAGTGTTTTAAATAGTGAAATAAATAGAGAAAATGTAAATTAAACTATTGTATTAGTTAACATATGTATAAATTCAAGTGGGAAACATTGTTTTAACTTTCTGTGTTAAATATTTAAGAAGTTTGGATTTTGGATTTGTGAGTAAAGTAGGCATATTTTGTTTTATAAATTAAAGGATTTTTGTAATACGGAAAAATAATGTATATCATGGTGTAGATATTGTTTTGTGCTATCTAAATAGATAACTTGTGTTTATGTGTGATTTATGTGAATAAAGAAATTAAGTGAAACGTGAGAGAGTAATAGTACAAATTCATGTTGTTAAGTTGCGCAGGCACGCGAATGGCGCGGCTCACTTTCGCGTATAGCTCTGGGGGTAGCTTAGTGAACGGGTTTTATTGCAATTCGTTCGGGACCTTTTGTAACCGGGAACCTTTCGTAAGGAGTTGGGTTCAGCAGACCATAATGAGCGCGCCGGTTAGTGTAGCACAACCCGATGTTACTGATAAGGAAGCGTGTAAAGGATCACGCCGCAAAGGGGCGGAGATCGAGCGCAACCAAGGAAATGCACAGAAAACACACGCGAGTGAGGTGTCAGAATTGACCGAAGCGATTGTGAGTGCAATAAAAATAGCGGGTAAAGATAAGTCTTCCCAGCTTCAATTCCTCATGGAATTACCGGTGTTCGATGGAGACCCGGGTGAATGGATAATTTTCAAAACGGTGTTTGAAGACACGAGAAGCCAATTTTCAGGGGTGCAAAATGTCGCACGCCTTAGGAGGGCATTAAAGGGCACCGCTAAGGAAGCGGTTAAGTTTACTTTGTGTGAACCGGAAGAAATAATGAACGCTCTCGAAAGAAGATTCGGTAGGGTTGAGATGCTCATTCTAGCCGAAATCGAGAATGTAAAGCGTATGCCAAGATTGGCAGAAGATTGCCGGAATATAGGATCTTTTGCAAGTCGTATTATGAACGTGGTTGCCACGATACAAGCGTTGAATCAACCACAGTATTTGTACTCACCGGAGTTAGTGAGCCGCATAGTGGAGAAGCTCGGAACTATGATTAAATTTAAATGGTTTGAATATCGAGCTCAGTATCCTTTGGAGCCAGAGTTACAGAAGATGGCCAAGTTTTTAAATTTATTGAGTGAACAATTTGGAGCGTCCTTAAACAATGAAAATGCGCCTGAAAAAAGGAAGCGTCCTGAATTCAGGAAGCAAACTGTACACACTGCAAAGGGAGGTGTACGCAGATGTGCCGTGAGCGAGCGCTATATGCGCCGAAGTAAGTCGAGCGAGCGTCTAGAACGCCGAAATAGTAAAGGGCACAACCGACAGGTGGTTATGACAACCCAGGATAAGCCTGTAAGTCGGGTAACACATAAGTGTGTTATATGCAACAAGGAACACTCTATAGTGAGTTGTTACAAGTTTAAGGACATGAATATTCACGAGAAATGGGAAGCGGTCAAAAAGGCGAAAGTATGTTTCCAATGTTTGTCACCTAACCATAGGAAGTTAGAGTGCAAAGCGAAAAAATGTGGTGTAGAGGGATGTAGAATGTCACATCATCGAATGCTACACCGATACCCCAAAGAAAAAACCTCGCCACAAGGGGACGAGGGGGGTAAGGATGCTCAGATTACAACTGTTAGTACAGTGAATGCACTGGCATGTGCATACTTAAAGATTATACCGGTCGAGTTGTATGGACCTAGAGGAAAGGTCAAGACAACAGCTCTTCTGGATGAGGGATCGACCATGACACTCATAGAGGAGTGTATGGCTCAGAAATTAGCGCCTCGCGGACGTAAAGAGGGATTACGTATCGAAGCCGTGGGAGGTAAGCGAATTAACGACGACAGTTCGTATCGCTTAAACATTAAGATAAAAGGCATTTACTCGAGTGACTTAGAAGAGATAAGTGTACAAACAATTAAGTCACTTAACCTTTCTCCGCAGTCGGTAGGCCGAGAATTATTGCAACGGTGTTCTCATTTGACACCGATTAAGGATGAGTTGATGTATGAGAGGTCCAAACCTACCATATTAATTGGTCAGGACAATTGGCATCTCATAGTTACTCGTGAATTAATTTCAGGAGGTAAGAACCTACCTGTAGCATCGCTCACCAAACTTGGATGGGTTTTACATGGTCACATATCGGGTAGTATTAAACCGATCAAGATCGTTAACCACATTTCCACCAAGAAGGAGGAAGATATGGATAAATTGATCAAGGATTATTTTAGTTTGGAATCTCTGGGAGTGTCGGCTAGAAAGCCCGTGAACGACCCAGAAGAACGAGCTTTAAGTATTTTGAACAAAACGGTACGTCGTATACCTAATAATAGGTACGAGACTGCTTTGTTATGGCGCACAGACAATGAGTGCATGCCGTCGAATAGAGCGCAGGTTGAAAGTCGCCTGTTAAAATCGCCGAAGGGCGTAAATGCGTTAAGAAAGCAAGAACCGTTAAGTCTACCCGACTACGGACGATTTAGCAGCTTTAAGAAATTCCTTGGGGCAACTGCACGCACCTTGCAAGCGGTAGAAAAATTCAAGAGTTTAAGAAAGTCGGTTAAAGGACCCGACGACGCAGCCGAAAAGTCGGTTATGTGTTCCAACAAAGTTTTAGCAAAGTCGGTTAAAGGACCCGATGGCGCGTTGGACATAGCGCTCTTGAAAAAAGCGGAATTATTAATTTGGAAGTTCGTTCAAGACGAGTGTTTTTATTCGGAAATAAAGTGCTTGAAAGCAGGCAAAAGTGTTGAAAGAAGTTCACGCTTAAGTAAATTATCTATGGAAATAGGAGAAGATAACTTACTCCGTTTAAATGGACGTTTACCTTTCAAGTCTAATTTGACCGAGGAAAGTAGAAAACCTGTCATATTGGACGGTAAACACGAAATCGTTAAAATGATGATTAGAGAAGTTCATCATCATTTTGGACATGCCAATCACCAGACGGTGATGAATGAGGTGAACCAGAAATTTTATGTCTTGAACTTACGTAATGTAGTACGTAGTGTGTCACATCATTGCCAGTGGTGCAGGACATACAGATCCAAACCGCAGAACGTGCCACAAGGAAATATTCCTGTGGAGAGAATAGCTCATCATGAACCACCTTTTACATGCTCAGCTGTGGATTATTTCGGTCCTATGAGTGTAACTATAGGAAGGCGACACGAAAAACGTTGGGGTGTTTTATTCACGTGTCTGACTACCAGAGCAGTACATCTGGAAATAGCAGCCTCATTGACACCAGCGTCAATGATAATGGCGTTGAGGCGATTTATCGCCAGAAGAGGAAAACCGGCCGTTATATACAGCGATAACGGGACAAATTTCAAAGCTGCGAATAAGGAATTATTGAAAGCATGCGAAGAATGCCATGAGGGCATGAAAAATGAGTCATTTAAGAAATATATTAAATGGAAATTTATACCTCCGGGAGCACCGCACATGGGTGGCGCCTGGGAGAGGTTAGTAAGGTCGATTAAAATTGCGTTGACCGCTACGCTCAGAGAAAAGAGCCCACGAGAGGAGGTTCTACATACGTTACTTTTAGAAGCAGAGCACACAGTGAATTCCAGGCCTCTGGTAACATTCAGTATGGATAGTCCTGAAGAGGGTTTGACACCCAATCATTTTCTTCTGGGACGCTCATGTGGTGATCGACCACCTGGATTATTTCTAGAGCGGCATCTGACGGGTCAACTCAATTGGAAAGCTGCACAGAGGTTAGCCGACCATTTTTGGACAAGGTGGCTGAAGGAATACATGCCTACCTTAATACCGCGAACAGGTAATAACGGGAAGTTCATGGAACCTAAAGAAGGCGATATTGTTTTGATAATAGATCATTCGTTGCCACGAAATACGTGGCCGAAAGGCAAAATTAGTAGAACGTTACCGGGACCAGACGGTCACACCAGAGTGGTTGACGTCATTACTAGCACAGGTATCTTGAGGAGACCTACATCCAGAATAATAGTCCTGGTACCCGCGACGCCTCCCAAATGATGGTGCTAACGCACGGGGGGGAGATTATTGGCGACGCGCCTATAAGAATGTTTCAGTTTATTAAATCAACCGATGACGCATAGTTATAAAAAGCAAATTATCGAGCCACGACGCTCTGATAAGAAAATGCTTAGTTAAATCTTAAAGAAATGTCGAATTAATGATATGAAGGTCTTGGGTTCGACTCCCAGGCCGGACTAGTTTACTGTTTTCTAAGTAATATCTTTCAATAAATTCATATAGGGAATTTTATGTTATAAATTATATTACCGGATTTGTTCCCCGGTTGAAATCGTCTTTCCAATGATGTAAATTCAAAGGAATATTAAAGTGAAGTTAGGGATCGGATTGGTTCCCCGGTCGAGATGATCACTCTGTGCATAAACAGAATTAACGGAAATTAATTGCATAAGTATTGTCGTGTATAAGTTTGATATGTTTGTACGAAAACAAATGCCTATTTGTTATGATTGATTAATGAAAACATTCACTTGTATTGTTATCTGATAAGAAGCATGATAACGAATAAGAGTCTTATCAGAAATAGTTTCCTACTGTTTGAAAATTATGTAGAAGCACTCGTTTATTTAATATTGTTAAAATTAAGTGTATTTCAGACTTTCATTTTTCTGATAGTCGAGAGCCGTGCAAAGTTAGTTGTTCAAATAGTGTGAAATCACGGGAGCACGCTGGCCACGCCCTTAGGAGGCCGAATATGTAAAAATGTAAAATGTTTGTAATTTCAGCAATTTATGTAAAAATGACTTGTAAAACATTTCAGGTTGATTGTAAGTGCTAAAAAGGTGAATTCTGTGTTATTTTTATGTGAAAATTCCTGTTCATAAGTGAAATAATGATAGTTTTGTATAAGAAATTTAAAAGTGTTTTAAATAGTGAAATAAATAGAGAAAATGTAAATTAAACTATTGTATTAGTTAACATATGTATAAATTCAAGTGGGAAACATTGTTTTAACTTTCTGTGTTAAATATTTAAGAAGTTTGGATTTTGGATTTGTGAGTAAAGTAGGCATATTTTGTTTTATAAATTAAAGGATTTTTGTAATACGGAAAAATAATGTATATCATGGTGTAGATATTGTTTTGTGCTATCTAAATAGATAACTTGTGTTTATGTGTGATTTATGTGAATAAAGAAATTAAGTGAAACGTGAGAGAGTAATAGTACAAATTCATGTTGTTAAGTTGCGCAGGCACGCGAATGGCGCGGCTCACTTTCGCGTATAGCTCTGGGGGTAGCTTAGTGAACGGGTTTTATTGCAATTCATTCGGGGTAATAGTTCGGAAAAACAAGAAAATCCTTCGGGAAAAGTGAAAACCAGCAGTCAAGAAGAAAAGTATAGGGAAAAGTGATTACTCTCTCACGGAACGGTTTGAAGATAATTGCTGTTTTCATTCCCAAGATCCCTTAAGTTATACAGTCCACATCGAAGAATTGAGGCGTCGGGACCGGGACGACTTCGGAAGACCCGTAATCCCCGTCTGATCCTACTTGCTGAAAAGGAACGAGGTTATCGCCCTAGTGTGTTACTCCGTTGCGGAGATCACATACGTTGTTCCCGAACCCAACGTAGGCGTTGCAGGAGGCCGGATCGAGAGAAGCCTCGATTCCTCCCTTCTGTTTCTTAGTTTCCGTCCGTTGTGTCCTTTTCAATTGGTCCTTGCGAGCCGAATTCCTTTTCAATTGGTCCTTCGCAGCCGGATCAAGAGGACCTTCCAAACCTGTTTCCTTTTCAAATATCATAGGGTAAGGTACCATAGATGGCTATTGCAATAATTTTTTTATAGTATGACAGACGAGCACACAGTCCACCAGATGGTAAACGTATATAGGTACTAAGGCCCATACATATCTAAATTTATCCTCGATTAGGAATCAAAATGCAGATGCGTTGTCACCTCTGAGGACTAAGATGGAATGTGTCGTTTCCAGTAAAAAGGGTCTCCGGTTCTCTACACACACCATACGAAACATAGCAGTATTAAATTGTTATTTTACGCTGTTATTTTGTGAGAACTCGGTCCTGCCCCGGTCAGGCCGACCCATTCATGCTACAACCATAATTAGGTGCAGCGTGGGTCTACTACGTACGAAAACAGTCGGATTGATTTGTTTCGTATGGTGAGTATAGAGAACCGGAGACGCTTTTTACGGATATTCCGTCTTAGGCCTCAGGGGTGACAACGTATCTGCATTTTGATTTTTAATCGGGGATAAATTTAGATACCTATGGCTAGGGGCCACAGTATCCAATTATCATTATTGTAGGTAGACAATGTGCTCGTTTGTTACCAAGATTATAAGCACGCATTTATTATAAAGCTACGTACAAAAATTCGCCTGAAATGTGGAAATGTAGGTAGATGAACCATTAAACATATTAATTCTATAAATAACTGAAACGACGGCAATTTTGTCCGTAATAAATTTTAGGGGAAACAAAGGGGTTTTTTTGACCTTTAATTTCAATATTTCCTTAGTAATCATTTTATAATGTATGGATGATATCTACCTAAGAATATAATAAACTACTTCAATGGAATACGTAAAAACATTTTGAGAACAGCATATTATATTAGTCCAGGATAATAAGAGGAGAACAATAAATGTTATGCGTTACGTTTGCTTTAGCTTGCTACATATTTATTTGTCCATGGTTTGCTTAAAAATTTATTGAGATTAAATAAGCGCCATCTATTTTGATCCGTTAGAGTGAAGTTCTCCAGACTATCCCTCTCTCGTGTAGGATTTCGGTAGTGACTTGCGTCGCCGCAAGACGGCGTTATATCGGGATTATGTGATTTGAGTCTCGTCCATAAAAATCTATTTGTCTTTCCGTTGAATGAACTGCAAAATGAGCACAAACGAGAATTCAACCGTATTTTTTTTTTTTCATCGGTCGAATCGAATCATTCATGTCGTTGCCATGACACAGCTGCAGCTTAACCTTGGTTTGGTCAGACTAGCTTTTTAAAATTATATATACCGGGACGGATTGTTAAACAGTTTATTGGAATTCACGACAATTTGCTAATGAAATATTTATCGCCTCTTACGACGTTCCCGAGTTTGATCCCAGCCCTCATCAACGAAATTGTTATTAGCAATTTATTTAAGGTTGCTTTTTTATATTTTGTAAACATTTAATAGCACCCGATACTACGGAAAATCTGCGTCGAAGTTCTCTGGCAGTACCAAGACTTAACTGAATTGAACTAAGCCCAACAGAAACAGAAACTTTTTTATTCAATGTAGATTATAACAATACTTATTGAAAGTCGCTTTTTTCATTTACCACTGGTTCGCAAAAAAAAAAAAACTCTGTCCTGGGAAGAACCAGCAAGAAACCCAGCGGGACTATTTTTTTCCAATAATACCTTACAATCATGTTTACAATTAACAACACAAGACAAATTAGAAATAGCTTGAGCTTTAGCAACTTTAAGTTAGTTACTAAAAAGTAGATAACTATTTACTAAATTTTAAACTTGATATTGTTGTAAATTGTATATACATATATTACTTATTTATTAAACATGTTGTCTTTCTTTCTTTCAATTATGCCGTTTCTCATTTCTAAGAAGGCTTTAGGGCAAGAATAGGTTCACCGCATTGCTCCATATAAGCTCCCTAATTAAGTTGTAAATACTGCTTCAATTACATTGTGTGATTCAAATCATACGAGTATGTACATATTTACACGACGAGTACATGTACAATAATTAATTTTATATTCACTTCGTAGTGACTTAGCAGAAAGAAATACCCTTTTTTGTTATATTTATATTTCTCCTATTTGTGGAATATAAAGTGACGGTTGCAGGAGACACAACAGTATGACTTTAGCTCCTTGGGAGAAGGGTAAAGCCCTAGAGACACTTTAGCAACGTTTCATCTCAGGGGTACCTCGTTAAGAGCCGAGGTGGCATAAGAGGCAGTTGTAATAAGTAGCATAAATATGAGTCTTTGAGGGATGACTTCGGTACAATCGGTACTTCGATACATGGTGTATCCTAAAGGATATAATATATTCGCGACTGGTCGTCGCTGCTGGTGATATCAATATACCGCGAAGAGTAGTACCCCCCTGCCTTTTCGTGGCTTGGGATGGGGGGGGGGGCTTAGCAGCTGTGGCTTTGTCACCCACAGTAAGAGGATCCCACTTGGCTAGACCGTGATGGCCACCCCGAGTGGGCTTGGCGAACCCACTTTAGATGTGTGTTGGTGGGCTGCGGCGGAGGGGCGTCCTCTCCCCCTACCGCTGCAGCCGAGGTGAAGTCGCGGGGGAAGAGAAGTGTTTGTATGGCGATGCGCCTCTCGCCCTATATACTCCGCGAATTTGACGTGGCCGCACCGTTGATCCTAGTGCGCCTTGCCTGAGAAGGAGAATAGAGAGGAGAAGTCCTCTCCCGGGAGGGAGCTGCTATGGAGCGGGCGGCGCTGGTGGGGCCGAGGTATGCGTGTTCCCGTGACCCTGCCAATATGCGGCGAAGGTGCTACGAGGCTTTAGTCGGTACGAGACGGGTATGTGTCGGACGGCTAGGAGAGAGTAGTGACGGTATTGAGAGGCGCCGCTCCCGCTACCCTCCTCCCCCGAAACTTGCTTGGCGGCACCACTGGGGTCAGAAGAGCGGGTACTTTCGAGCTCTCGTTTTGCCCGGCCACATGGTCTCCACGTATTGGACTCCGGGGGGCCGTGAACGAAAAGAAGTCCCATCCCGTGTAACAACATTGGTTTTAGTCGATGCGAGTCCGACATAACTCGTCCGTGCCACCGCGAGGCGGGATAGCCCGCCGCACGTAGACACTCCATGTAAAAAAAGGAATGTATGATAATGATAATCTAAGATTTTCTTTTTTATATAGTAATAAATTATCGAGTTGAATGTTATGTAAAAAAATTTCAAATACATATATTATAGTATTACCATGTTCAGAATAGAATAATGGAGATAAAATAAAGCTCCTTAGAACTATTATTAAAAGTATATTTTGATACAATAATTACGGTAGGTACAATTCGGTTGCGTGCCAGTAAGACTTATTTTTTTATACTCTTGGTAACGTACGTCAGTGTATATTATGTATTTGAACTTCACAGGAAGTACAGTTCTAGGTTATATATTATTCATAACTTATAAATTAAAGTTTACATTACCTATCTGCGGCGTACACAACGCCTCTTCTCGCTCTATACGACTTATAAAGTACAGTTAACAAAAACATGAGTTCACACATTTCGTAACACAACATTTCGTAAGAGGTTTTATCGCGCGAAGAAAATTCTATCGCGGAACTGGGTCACATTTATCGGAGCAGAAGTTTGACGCAACAAGTCAGAAAATTCCCTATTAATCCACGGGATTTTCACGGTTTAATGCGAATTCAGATGGCCGGGAATTTTCCAACGAAAAATATGATCTATGTTTAAAATATTTTCTTCTCACAGCGCGCGACGGTTTGCTTGAAACTGTGTATTTTTGCTCTTCATTAGCAATGTAGCGTTATGAAGAATTTTATTCCTTGTAATAAAAATGAAATAACGTTGTTAAAGACAGGATAAGGAGCAAGATTGCGGACCGTACAATAATTATATTAATATTAGAAGAGTAGAAAAATAAGGCTATTCTGCCTATCTCTTAACTAAGCAATGGTAAAAAACGAAAAAAGTATTATATTCTAGTATTAGGCATAAGGTGGCGCCATAGTATTTACAACTTTATTTCAACCAGCGATTTTGGTAAGAGGCAATTGTAGGTAACACCGGCGCAGTTATACGTAGAGCCATGCTGCATTATGGTTGTAGCGCGAATGGGTCTCATAGAATAACAGCGTAAACCGCATGTTAATGCTGATTTATTTTGTATGGTAAGTGTAGAGAACTGGAGACCCTTTTTCCTGAAAACAAGGCATCCCATCTCAGTTCTTAGGGGTAACAAAGACATCTGCATTCGAGGATAGATGAAGATGTGAATAGGCCACTTACCATTAGGTAGACTTTGCGCCTAATTATCACCCTTATTTTATATAAAGGCGTCAAGGTGTGAGATAGGAGAGGATTTCAATAGCACAGAAAAAACCACTGCACATGCCCAATGCATCCTAGTAAACATAACATGTCCTCAAAATAAACGATGTTGATAACTGCAGAGTTTACGTTCGATGTTTTCTTTCGATGTCGATCACGTCACCTAACCCTAAAGCCTCATTTACATTCACCCCCTGCCACTGCTCCTCGCGCTGCCGACAATACTTCTCTAAATACTGCCGTAGCAGGATCGCGGGAAGTGTCTATTCACACTTTGCACTACCACTCACATCGCTTTCGGATTTCGACTATGGCAGACGTCGAAATAATTACAGTGTCCGCGCTGTGTCTTCTTGCAATACAAAATTAGGTTAATAATTTAAAAAGATATCAAGTTCAAAAGAAGATAGATAGATACATAGAAAATTTATTAGCTTAAAAACATGGTACATAAGATGATCAATGACGTGGAACTGACATGTTTTGCCATAATTGGCATGCAAAAATGATATGAAATACAGCTAATTACACAAACCCAATGTTATATTTTAAAATTATTGCATTGCTTAAAAGTTAGGTGCAAACATTCTTTTTGAATTAAAATATTATGTATTAATGAAATACTTATACAGATCAACTCTATTTGAATTCTTATACAATAAATTGTTTATAAATTATTAATTGAGTTATTACATTATTGTTACATAAATAATATTAAATATTATATGAGATTAGTTAAGCTATTATTATTTTAATAATTACACAACAGTATAAATTAATTCATAATTTTAATTACAATAAAATTATAATTTAAAAATCTCAGGCTATTATGCAAATATTACCATTTAACTTATTTTACATTTTAATAAATAAATAATCAATATGAGTTACTAATCTTTTTTAGAAATAAAATGTCAATGTTCATTAATTCCTTAAACTAAATTTTATATTAAAATAATAAATTTGACGAATTTATAATTAATTATGTACATAGGTACAATGTTATCTCAAAAAGAAAGTTCGTATTCGTAGAAGATGATGAATTGTGGTTTTTATCGTTGAAATCCCATAGTTTTTTCTGATTCCAGCAGTTCTAAAAACTTTATTGTATTTTCATTATTCCACTCGAAAGGCATTTTGGTAGATCGTACTTATTTAATAACAAGACGGCACGCACGTCCGTTCATCCAGGCGCTTGGCGCGAAGTGAGCGAACTGAGCGATGGAGCTGAATGTGAACACTCACTGCCGCTCGCGCTGCCCGTCCTTTGACTTCCACACGAAAAACCGACATTTGAGCGATCGGCGGGCGGTGGCAGCGGCAGCTGCAGTGTCAGCGCGAGTAGCCTGTTTACATACTGCCTTGCTCACTGCCCTGCTCACTTCCCTGCCCAACAGGGCTGAATGTAAATGGGGCATAAGGCTGTCCAGTGCACTACTACTATTGCTATTGTCTTACTAATGAGTCTGAACATATTGAGTCTGAACACCGGACAGTGAGTGTTAAAATTGCACTAATTTTGTCAAAACACTTTAGTGGTGTCGATGGGTATCGAACCCGATATTCTCGCATACCGTCACTTTAGCAAAAAAAGGTAAACTCGCAGCCTATATACGTCCCACACCTTGGCCATTCTCATTTCTGAATGGGTTTTAGAGCAAGGATGTGCCCATCACACTACCCCGCGTGTGGCGGACGTGATTTCTTCGAAATAATTTTATTTTAATTTAGTTTTCCTTTAGCGCTGAGCACGTTTTTTATATTTAACTATTTCATTGGTGACGGGGGGATTGAACCTGGTTTGCTCGCGTGCTGTTAAATCTGCAGTGAGCACTTAGCCTCCACGTTTCTTCAACCTTTAAAAAAACGAAATATATTGTAGTTATAACATAGTGTACAGCTATAGAGACAATACTATATACTGTTTTGTCGATACTTTTCTCAGTACGTCTATATCAAAGAATGTGTAGCGGGATATCCTAGGAATGAACTCTCGTTGACCGCGTAAGATACATAGAAATCCGAAGACAAAAGCAAACTAGCATACTTCCTGTTATAACTACATGAATAAGCGGGAATGTACTTTGTGTGCACAGAAATTGCACTCTTATAAAATCTTGTGAACTTTTTACAATTTACGTTTATTCCAAGTTTGTTTAAGGTGCTTTATTCCGTGTAATGCTTTAGCTGTTATGTCTATACTGTCTTTACCTGGTTCTTAGATGATTAATTATTATGATGATGATTAATTACCGAACACCAATAACAACTTAAAACACACTAACAATAAAACACAATTGCAGTACAGACAACTTTATTTCGCAGTTATATCGCTTCGAAGTATTCGCTTGATTGCCAATTCAATACTCACTCGGTTGCGGTCCTTTCTGGCCGTAAATACCGGTCCTGACTGACTAGGTGTAGAAAGTTTTAGTATGAAATTTTCTAGGAAGCTCTCCTAGTTCTGTAACTCGATACTAGATGGCGCGAGTTACCACTCGCCACGTACCAGGCATTAATTATGGCGCGTAACAATATGATACGCATAAAAAATTAAAATGCTGTGAGAAATAAAAATGTGTGCGCTAAGACTTAGCGGTCAGCCACTACAAGGTCGAAGGTGTTGGGATTAGTGATAACCTGGATAGTGCACGCAATTGGGGGATAGTGGGAGGTGCTCTTCAAACTAAGTAAGACGATATGTCTTTTTTAATACTTTATTTTGTTACGAGGATCTTAGCTAATTTATTTTTAATATCTTAATTTAATGGATTTTCGCAAAGTAAAACCTGATTCTATTAACTAACATATTATTATATAAATATTTATGGAACAGTTCCAAAAGAATATTATATCGATTTATATTATAAAAAGAGAGAGATTTTAGTGCAAAAATTAATTGTTCTTGGTCCGAATTCTTTGTTCATTTAATGTCTAAGAAATATTAATAGTAACGTAAGAATATAAGCGTTCCTCTAACGTACCTCTATTTTCAAGAGCATAATAACCTTTTCGCCCGTGCAGTTTGACATGCTTTAGGATATTTTTTACTTCTTGTGAGCACATTTTTTGAAGATACTTTTCTCCATTCTGAACCAAGTGCCAAACCAGCTTATTAATTTCGTGTTTGTCTTGACTGAAAAATATCGTTTAGCGGCTAACAATAATACATACACACACACACACACACATATATATATATATATATATATATATATGTGTGTGTGTGTGTGTGGATTTTGCTCTTGTATCAAGGAGGTAGGACGTAAGGACGTACATCCATTGCACAAGTTCATACATCTAGACCCAGTTCAATTTATTTTTAAGGCACACAAATACTTGCTACGCGTGAGCGTTTTGCAAGTGTACTACGAATCCATCAATATTTTAAAAACAACCAGCCCAATCTGCAAGGAGGCTTCCACACGTACCTATGTTTAATCTTCCTCAATCATACGAGAGATTTGCCCAGAGCGACTACACTTTTATAAGCCTGACCCCACCCGGAATGAAGATCACCCAACGCTGCGCATCACCTACACACTGGGAAGCGAACTCCGAAGGCCCGGCGCGCCCAAGTGCGCGCGCCTGTTGGTGACTTCGGCTCCGCGTCGAGGTGCTTCTCCGCGGGACCTTGAGTTTGCTGACCCTTCGGCAGATTCCCTTCCCAGAGGCGCGAGACACGCCAACTTTTTGCCTAGGAATACCAGGCCTTCAACTAGAGCCAGGAAGGAGCACTGGAGGCCCGGAGCAGCTGGAACGCCCTCCTGTCGGCAAGATTGGCCCTGCGTCGACTCCTACCCTCGGGACTCCGCGGGGTTTCGAGACGGCCGACCCTCCGGTAGCACCGACCTGGTGGCGCGCAATACGCCAACCAAGACTACCAACAATGCCGTACTGGTACGGCTCCCAAGACCGGCTCATTGTTATGAGCCGTGAGGAATACGCGGGTAATGGGGGACTCCCCGAGGCCCGATACCTGCATGGGATAGACAAAAGTAGTCCCATAGCAGACGACAATCAAAAAAAATAATGTCCTCCAGACCGAATTTCAGTCATGGTGGCCTGCCTCAACGGAGGCTAGCCATCGGCGCAGGACAGGATTATAGTGCCCAAGTGTATGCGCAAGCACAGGTGCACTATCTATATTCCCTCACTCTCATAATCTGATGGCACGGTAAACCGACACGACTGGAGAGAAAAGGACCAACGGATTTACGTGCTTTCCGAGGCTCGGGGGTTAGACACCGCGAACTTCCTGACTCCGCGAAGCTACTGAAAATTTCTTGACATGAAAACTCAATAATTGATTTTTTGGCCCGACCCGGGATTCGAACCCAGGACCTCATGATCAGCAGTCGCATTACTACAACCACTATACAAAAAGGGCAGTTGACAGCGGAGGACGGCTACAACTGTACTACTAATATAACTGCAGCATGGCTCCATCACGTATTTTTATAATCTTGGGTACTACTGCTCATTTCCATTTTTAATTATATAAATTTAAGAAATCAGTGAAGGAAAATAATGTCACGTGTGCAAGGAACTATGAAGTCTGTCTGACCATTTCTACTGCACACAATTATATCCAGGTAATCTGCACGCAGAAACAGGACGTCGCGATTAAATAAATGTAAACTGTGGTATATCTTGTTTGAATAAGTATTTCAAAGTTATTTTGTGCCTAGTTTATTTAATCCTTATGTTAAAATTTTAAAGGAAAATTTTCTATCAAATTAAATATCATAAATTATATCTCTATCTGCATAAAGCCGGCATAATTATAACAGACTAAGGCGTTCCATCATGATCCTCTTGAAAACGCATTTTCAGTGTTCTTTCTTTTCTTTAAAAAAACGCTGCAAAAACGAAGTTCTGTTTAGTTTGGCTTTGCATTATTTAGGTATGTATTTTGCCATCACTAAGAATGTTATTTACTGTAATAAGTAAAAATATTTTAAGGAAAGCTACGGGAAATTTTACGAGAATATTGAATGCTATACGTACCTAAACTTGAGTACCTAATTTTGAATAATTTCCTCATTGATACATAATATGTATATAATATATCTCATAACGATTCATAAAAACGCGAATTGAATCGCACACAGAGGAGCGCGCAGATATATATATAAAGATAAAACTTAAACTAAATGTGGAATAATGTAAATTCAAGTAAAATTCAAAAAACGGTTAACATCAAAAATTATTCCACTGTGTCATCTATTTACTTATTAGATCTATATCTTACTTGTTATCTTATCTATTAAAACACTCGCGCGTAACCTCGCTAATCCGTTAGTTTAACCTCACTGTCGTTAGATGGCGTTTACTTGATTGTGTAAATGTGTGCGTGCATCGTTCGAGGTCACTTGGCTCTTGTAGTTCCCTCAATGGAAATCCCCCACGGATCTGCGGTTTTCTTAATATCAATAGTTTTAAAATATTTACGATATCTTTTGATGGTACTTTATGAAATATAAAATTCTTTGTATCCATACGAGGTGAAACCACAATAAAGCTGCAGAATGACTCAACCACGTACCTACAGTACTCGCCGTCAATTGGCGACTGCGTGCTCGTTTTTCATCACTACTTGTATTAAAATGAAAATGTATCTACGTTCAGATTAAATAAATTAATTGATAAAAGAATATTACGAAAATGCCGTATAATCGGTACAGAAGCAAGGCACAGCATTGCCGACAATACCTAATCAGCTATAATGACTTTATTACGTACACAAAGAATTGCTTCCATTTTTTTCGTGTATTTTCTCTTTTGTAATTTCTGCTCATTTCGATTTTACTTCGTTGGACAAAAGAAGTTGATCGCAGACAAAAGACGGAATAAAGCGGCAAAAGATATAAAGACATCTCTAGGATAATAGGATCATTACAGAAAGCGTCTTGTTATAGTTTTGGATAGCTTATTTGTTTCGAGATCTGTTGACGTTTTCGAATAGAAAAATTCATATAAATAATATAGTATGAATAGTTTGCATTCCTATGCAAACATTTGCTTATTTTTTATAGCATAAAGGTGAAAAACGAAAATTGAGTCACTATCGGTGTTCCCAGTTAATAGTAATAGAATTCGTTGTTGCAGGTGAAAATAGTAGGCCTATTATTCAAAACTATTTTTTATTATGTTACCTACATTAAAAATTGTCATAAAATATTACCTATCTGTGTATCAAAAATGTTTTTCTTTTACCTGTTATTAAATCTTGCCTCTGTTTATGTTTGGATGTGATTAAATCTTTAAATACATGCAATACGTTGTTTTTGCCGTAACATGGTCATGAAATGAAATCATTAAAGTTTTACTACTTATTTCATAAAATTGCGTTCTTTGTACGTATATAATTATGGACCGCTATCATTGTCTTTTAATTCATTCATCCATCTACAGATCACTCGATTAAAATTCACGCTGTCGTGTTCCGTGTGACATTTACGACATTGTCAAAGAGCCGACTAACACGTGCGGGGTTTCGTATCCACGAGCCGTGGCTGTGATTCGAATACGAACTCACTCGCTTCGGTGGTCTGTAATCGAGTTCTTTCGGATTCCACGAATGACCACGCCGTAAATTATAAACAAACTCGCGTAACTATGTCATCAGTCGTCACGTTTTTCCCTTTTGTATTTCATTCGAGCCGACGCGTCCACGTCGCGTTATTTTGGAAGTTCATTTCGCTTCTAAGAATCTACAATGTTTTATTTTACATTTTCCTATTTCAAAAATTATAAAATTAAAATAAAGCCTATATTAGACCTCATATATAAGATAATCTGAGACCAGAATGCCTAAACCTTTGGTTTATACTTAAATTTCTCAGACCTACACGTCACTATGTTTTTCGAATCATCGGGCACTTTGTTCATCCTCCAAATTTGTTCATCCTCCGTGCTACTGCTGAAATAATGTAATGCTTACATTTATTTTTAGTAATAATGTGTTTAAAAATTTTATGTAATATTCTGTAAGCTGATGCGGCACAGGGCAGGCCATATCTTAGAACCGACATCCAATAGGAAAAAAAGCGTTCTCGGTTGGCAGTCTCGCGCGGGTAAACGAAGCGTAGGGCACCCTGCTACTAGATAGAGGGACGACCTGATAGGATATGCAGGAATTCGAAGAATGCATGTTCATTGTTCAATTGTGGACTTGTGAAGAGTTGAATAGGTATGCCCTATAAGACAATCTACTCGAGAGACAGCAGTCTAACTTTGATAGAGTCATTATGATCATGAAGACCAGAATTTACAAATAAAAAACAGAAATACTGTTAGTAGAACCGTCACGTCCGAATATGACACACATGTCATTTTCTTTATATACGACTTTGTTAAATAAAATCACACCAAGACCAGCCCATCAAAATATTTTTACCTTTGGTGACAAAATCAGCCAAGAGCTGTTTAGGTAGGCTATAAGCTATAACTGCCAACTAATAAGCCATAACATTTTAATTTTAGGAAGTCAATACGCAACTCTTCGTCTATAAAAATAAAATTCTTCTTTTTATGTCCATATTATGAAGTTTGTAACTTAAATATAAATATATTATTCTGTCATAATATTTGATTAAAACCTATTTATAAATGGGTAAAATAAGCTCGCCCACGATGCATGCCGTGTTAATTTATATTTAAGACAACATTTAGTTTTTAATACTTGGAATGGTAATATTTCAAATTTTAGGTATTGTTTATTATCCTTACTAAAATAAACAATAAAATAAAAATCATAATACTTTGGTGTTTTATTAAAGTCCGAAGTTTCTGGTTTAATTTACCCGAAATAAAGCGTTAAAATTAAGATTTGTCGTCAAAAGCAGACATAACTTGCATTGTTTTTGGCAACCGCGAAATAGTGTGCATTTTTTACCGACAATGAATAAAACTTTATTACAGTTGCACTAAAAACATATATGTATTTGTAGTATTTACTGGGCGAGCGCTTTTAAATGGTTTTTCGTATTGTATGCTATGTTCATTTGTTTTTGACTGACGCAATAAATTTCCCTTGTTCACAATATTTTTTCATCGTTTTTATTTTTTTTACAAAACTGAAGAGTCTGAACCTAAAGTCCACCTCATGGTAAGTTGCTTATGCAGCCTATGGAGAGGTGCAACCATTTTCCAACAAAAAAAGCCTGCAGATGCATTCTTACCTCTGAGAACTGAGATAAATTCAATCTTCTAGTTCTCAGGTGTGAAAACGTATCTGTCGCATGTAGACGGGGTGGATAATCGGAATTCACTTTTTGATTGTTGTTCCGCCTTTCCACCCCAAGTAAATTTCAACAGAAAATATATTCATACTTTAACATATATTGATTATTTTAATACCCAACCACAATCTTAAACAGAAATCATATTACGTAATTTAAATCCCTATTTCAATAAAATATAATTGAAATTAATTGCAGTAAAACGTTTTTTTCATTTTAAGATACATATGGATACGTTGGTGACCTGTAACTCAGGTTTTATTATAAAACCTATCATAGGCACCAGTCTCTCACAACGTTAGGTCCTTACTGTTATTGTTAACTAGCCAGTAAGAAGTTGTGAAGAGATCAATAAATAAATAAATCAATAAATAAAAATATCTCCAATATGACGTACAACTAAAAGTATTTCAGTTTTGACTTTCAAACAAGAAGTATGTATGTATTTTTGTAAGTACGCCTACTAAGTAATTCTTAGGTTAGTATATACCCCGTCTGGAGTGGACAGACGAACACGCGATTCCAAGTATTCACCCTGGGGTGGATTTCTTAGAGTGGATAAGCGGTATAACCCCAATTTTCCTCTGCGGCATTATACAAACCTATGAGGCAATATACAACAAATTTAGCAGTTGAATTTTGATAGGCCTTAATTCATAAAAATACGATATATTATCACATTTAATCGAATTATGTCATATTTGACATAATAGCCTCTTACGACAACCAAATGACAAAATGGGCGGTAAATTCTCTTAAGCCGACATCACACGGCAAGTAAATACACAATGTATAAGCCGTGATTAAAAAAAAAAACAGCCACTTTGCAAAATAGCGTGTTATTCAGAGTCAACGTGACGTGCGGGCGTATTGTCGACATGTCTCCTTTGACAATAAACAGCCTACTTTTCTTCCTCGTTTCCATTGACTGAAATAAGATCATTAGCCTCAAACGAAAAAGGGGCATGAAATTTGCTTTTAGATGTTCCAGATTTTTCGGTTCAAAGTTCAAAATTCATGAACATACGAGTACTGCGAGTACGTGCAATTGTAGCTTCGATATGCTTTATGATGTTGCCATAATATATAATGGCAAATTAAATTTTAAATAAACACTATTATTTATGTTTTGTTAATTTAAGCATGATATTTTATGTAAGCAAACCATTAAAGCTGTTTTTAATGCAAATAAAATATATTTATTGTGTAAAGGCTCATAAAAATACCGTACTCTAGGAAGCGCTTTTTTTCAAGCAGAAACACCTCGCAGGGGCAAGGATGTGTAATGGCGCACTCGCATCGACTAAAACCCTATGGTGTTCTGGTCACGGGAACGCTTTTGCACAAATCTGCGGCCCCACCAGCGCTGGCCGCCATATGGCAAACCCTCCTTAGGGGAAGACTTCTCCTCCCCCTTTTCCATCCCAGGTAAGACAAACCAGGAACATGAGGGCAAGTGGTACATCATCATAACAAGACGTCTCTTCCCCAGCGACTCGACCTCTGCTGCGACGGGACGAGGGGGACAACACTCCTCCCGCCACAGTCCAACTCACATCAGGAGTGAGATAGGCAAGCCCATTTGAAACAGTCACTTCGGGCCATACCTGCACTGGGTCGTCCAAGTGGATTCCTCACGACAAAGCGAGAACCCGTTCGGGTGGGGACTCTAGTAAAGCTAGTTTATTCCTTTTATTTGATATAGTGATAAAAATAAATATTAAACATGTAAGAAACTATAAAGCATAAACGTATTTATATTTATTTTACTTTAAATTCGTAAATACTCAAACTTTAAGGCTCAAGGAGCAATATTTATCTCCACCAGCAGTGGAGTTGGAACCGCGTCACGGATAGAACACAAGAAATGTAGGTTTATTACTACCGTAAGTATCACGGCTCGATTTATGCAATAGCGCCTATGGTTATTTGCGGCTGCCACTACACTGGTGGGCTTCGGGTGTATATAAAGTCCTATGTCCGGACTCATGGCGGCTGGTAGTCTGTACAGTTAACGTCCCATCGCAAGAAAAATCTTGTACGCGCCCGACTTGCAGTCATCTCCCACCAAGTTTGAGGGCGTTACGGGTTACAGCCCCTACGACAGGCATGAGTTTACTCAACACTGCTCCTTTCCTCTACCGTTGAGAGCTCGAGTGAATATAGCTCCATGAGTTCAAAGTCTAAATCTCGCATCTAAATTGATACTAATGAAAGGGATGAAAAGGGGAGTAAGAAATATAAAAAAATAACGTATTTGATAAATGAATTAGTAGACAATTTTATTAAAACTGTCACAGAATTTTTCTTAGAACATAGTTCTGATAGTTCGTGAGTGGCTGAGAGTTAGTTTTGTTCTCAGAGTCTGAATAAATAAAATTATAAATAGTATTTTTTTGTAATAACACATAATAAGTCTTAGAAAAAATACTACTTACAATCTCATAGTGAATAGGTATATAATTTTAGGATAAAAATATTCTTGAAGGACTGCCTCGTGCCACTAAGCGAAGTTTATGGTTGGTGCACAGTACGCTGGTAAGAGATGCAGGAAGTCGATTAATGCTGGTGTCTCAAGAGCGTGCTCAGTAGCCTAACAGTGTACATGATGTTATTAATAAATTTTATTTTTTAGCACCAAAACGACTAAATTCGCAATATTTTTTTATAGAATTTGGGTGACAATCACACGGTCCACCCGACGGTAAGTGGATGCTGTGGCCCATAGACATCTGCATTTATCCTCGATTAAGAATCAAAACGCAGATGCGTTGTCACCCCAGAAGACTGAGATGGAACGTCTCGTTTCTAGTAAAAAAGGGTTTCCGGATCTCTACACTCACCATACGAAACATAGCAGTATTAAGCAGCTATTTTACGCTGGTATTCTGTGAGGGCGTGGTCCTTCCCCGGTCGAGCCGACCCATTCATGCTACAACCATTATATGACTGTAGCGTGGCTCTACCGCGTATATTACATATGTTGTAGTTTTAGTTTTAGTGCCGAAAAATTACAAAATCTAAGCCCGATAGGTTGCGTTCTGGTCGAGCTATTGATAAACTTTCTATTTAAAATGTGTATAATCCGAAGTGAAAATGGATTGAAACTCATCGCGTCACCTAGCGGAAAGGGCAACACAAGGTTTCCGGGCCAGCTAGTTATAAATATTATTTGAGTAAATAGTTCAGACGTAAGTGTTCGCCGTTAATTTCATGGTAAGTGAACAAGTATAACTCGATCTTACTTGCGCCTCTGCAACAGTTGTTGTAATTTGAATTGCCAATTTAATACGTGCTCGAAGATATATATAGAAAATATATAATAGTTGGACAACATGATGTGACCTTTTGGATTATGCGTGAAGCCGAAGATCGGGCTAAGCGGCGCGTTCTGGTAGAGGCCTATTTCCGGCAGTAGAACACCGTCGGCTAATGATGGTGACGAAAACTTTTATATATTACGTTTCACTGTTGTGCGCAAGTAGTACCTCTTCTGAGTGTCTTTTGGAGCAGAGTGGAGTTCAGCATCACTTTACTCCAATTTGTATCGGTCTATTTCGCTCTCAATTATAATATTTTCAATTGCTCAGACAAACAGGGCTTTAACCATGTTTCCTTTACCGCAACACGTGGTACATACACTCACGTCCTTTTACACGGTTATCGCCCGTTTTTCGTTCCATATTCACTTTATCATTTGTTATAAAATCCCAAAAAAATATTCAGACACGAGAGTTTGTATGCAAAAGTCAGTCATCAAGAAAATAATGTAAAAATGTCGACATACACACGAGCACAAACAACAATGAGCCTTGAAGTAAGCCGCAGCGGAGGGTTATTTTAATGTGATTGACGCGGGCAGCATCCCCCGCCCCGGCTAGAGTCGCGTCACTGCATTATTAATGTATCCCTTGCACTCGTTACACACAGACATTATTGATATAAAACACGCCATCGGTTTTTCGCACGTGAATTAAAATATTTTTTTTTTATAAAAAAGAAAAACATCATTTAGAAACGGACAGGAGTAATAATAATATTAAATGTTTTTTTTTCTAAAATTCAAGTGACAAACGCCCTTATATTTCGTCTAATGGTAAAAGATTTTTGCACCCCATCGACATCTTCATCCAACTCCAAACAAAGAAAACTGTTGTCACCACTCAGTCCTGTAACATGTAATGCCTCACAGCATGTAATATACTGGACCTCTATAGCTGAATACGTAGGCAAGAAAGGAGTCCTGCCAATTAGTTAATGATTTTGCCATTCAATAAGTTTTATTTCATGCTAATAAATATATTCTTTGTTATATAATATTTTTCATTGAATTCTTAAACCTGAGTTCCTTCATAAGGCAAGTCAAAGTTAACATACTGTTTTTTAAAATTATTGGTTCATAAAGTATGTTTTCAAAATGAAAGAAATTAATCTATCTCTTCGATTAGTTTCTATTGAACGGGACCTTGTGAGATTTTTATGCTATTAATAACAACTTTATGCATTCATACTCCTCCAGTAATACTTAAATTTATTTTATGGAAGTAAGTAAGCCTGCCTTCACCTGATTATAAGTGGATACTGGAGAAACCTGGATATGGGCATTAGCGTCTCTCTATAACATCCTGATATATATTTATACCTTGGAACCTTGGAACGTCCCCCTTTTTTCGAGCTTAAAACGCTTGAAAATCTTCTAATTGGTTGATTTTCAAAAGTTATATGACACACACATACACACACACGGCCGGGCGGAAATAGTCGGAACAGCTTCCTATGCTGATCCCCAAAACGTGGAGATTTGATGAAACTCGCATTCTCAAAATCGGACCGAAATCTATAACTTTCTAGTTTTGAAAATTATTAATTTTCAAAGCGGGAAGTTATAAATTCACTCGCAACCCAACTACCAAGCGTGGCAACTAAATATACATATATCGCCTACATAAGGCAATCTTGTACATTAGCAGTAAATTTTAATAGGCTGTAATGAACGTATGTATAAAATATATCATAATGCAGTAACAACTGTAAAAAATAACAACCAATAATAATAAATACTTATTTAAAACGCAAAATTTTAAATTTAAAATTAGCGCGGTGAAGGGAAATTTCGATTTTTAACTTGCCATATAGTAAGTACATTATAATAAGGTCCTGGTTTAAATCAGTCATTCGACTGCCGTCTTGAACTACTCCTAAGATAAACATTTTAAGCTTACTTGGTAATTAACGAGAGTATGAATAATTTAATAGCATTGCTATTTTTTTTTCTTACAAAAATATATCCTGTTACTCGTACTTGCCATCTACTTGCAATACCATTGTGTCCCGATGTGTGGGCTCGCTTCGTAACTAATTATTTGTCTGCATTTAGGAATTCCCTTTGCGACGTCAAAGTCAATGAAAATATTTAATAATTTTATGCGGCATTAGATTTTGTCGAAATTCATTGTTGTTGTGGCAATTCAAATCGGGTTGCAGAAAAATGTTGCAAATGGTCCCACAGTCATGAGCAAAATATTTGAAAAAATATTTTAGAACAAACTTGAATTTGAACTTGTCGTCACCGTTACAGCCTAAAAAATTGTTTCATTTAATTTTTTTTAATTAAAAGATGTTTTTACAATTTGGAAGAATAGCTAAAAAATTAAAATTCACCACAACAAATCCCATTACGCATGTATTATTTACTTTATTATTACGGTTTTTAACAATTTTATTGATTGTTTAATTCTTATAACTTATAACTTTATTTAGTACGAGTATGGAATGCATGTTTGGCACAGACCTATTATTTATAATAAATTAATATTGTAATACCCGAAAAGGGTGGTTAAGTTATGACTTTTCAGACACATCATATTTTAAATTAACACCATTTGTAACACTTAACTAACAATAAATATTTTGAACCTGGATTTATACTTTAAAGTTCACTGTTGAACATAGGTCTCCCCCGTTATTGCCTCATAGGGGGATAATGTTTGCCATAGTTGCCACGCTCGACAACCGGGTTGGCAACTTCAGTTTTTTTTTCGTCGCTTGAGGAAGACGCTACTGCCAATTACCTGATTTGTTTCTCTCTGTCACCGCTTACGACAGCCATGAGATGACGATATGATGTAGTAGTTATTCTTACGCCGCCACTAGACGGTAATTGAACTTGTTGATTTTTATCAAAATTACATTTTATAGACGCGTTGAGTTGTCGCCACTTAGGTATGCGATGGAATATCTAACAGCCTGGCACCACTGGCTTCCAGTCTGAAGGGTCTTTATACCCTAAGATCAATACTATCCAGTCGTAGTGTAGTTACTATTATGTACTATGTAGTTACTGAATAATATTACAGAGTAATATAATGTATAATCGTGATTTGGTCACTGATCCAAAATTTGATTCTGAAACTTTTAACATTTTGTCTTTGGACATTTTCGTTTATAAAATATTGTAGTCATTAACGTGTTTGCATTATATACATCTTTGAATCAAGGATAGGTAAATAGGTAATCCAGTGAGTGAATCTGTACGATTCAATCAATGATACAAAAAATGCCTTAACATCCTCTACAAAATAGTTAAATATCGCCGGCGTAAATAACAGCTTCCAATAGTGTTCGGAAGTTGCCACAGCGGACTACAGAAGCCACCAGGGTATCATACATAAAATGTGTAAATAATTCAAGGGATACGAGTACCCAATATAAAACAACATATATACATAATCACAATCACAAAACCAGAGCCAACGCTAAAAAAATCCAGAATTTTCTAATGTAATAAGCTGGAGTTATTTTATTAAAATATTTCATTAAAATAAAAAAGGTTCTAAAAATAGCATACTTACAGGTCATCAGTCAAAACCTACTTAAAGCAAAGGCTGTTCATTATTCAAATTTAAAAAATGGCTTTTTTAATAGCCAGTCACTTCGCTTAATACTTGCAGGAAGTAGTGTGCATTGATGCATTGGAAATTAATGTATAAAAGTTAATCATTATACATGGTATCGAAATGGAACGATCTTAAGCATGCTTATAAAATATTAAAGAAGTATATGAAACACAAACATAATGAATAGAGTAAGGCGCAAGTTAATCATTATAACGTTAGAACTTATCAAATGTCCACTACTTAACATACTCGTAAGTCATAAGGTAACCGTATATATAGCCGTAATAGTTGTTATTAGGAAGCTTTTTGACGAAGAATTATTGAAGGAAGGTTACTAACTAAGTAACTGCCTCATTGGTCTAGTGGTTGTAAACACGACTGCTGAATATGAGGTCACGAGTTTGAATTCCGGGTTGAGACAAAAAATCGGTTATTGAATTTTCCGTCAAGAAATTCATAGTAGCTACCCCGAGTCAGGAAATTAACGATGTCTCACCCCCGTGCCCCTGAAAACACGTAAAGCCGTTGGTCCTGCACCTGATCTTTCTCCGGTCGTATCGGTTTACCATCCCATCGGACTATGAGATTGATTGCATAGAGAGTACACCTGTGCTCACGCATACACTTGAGCACTATATTTCTGTCCTGCGCAGATGGCTGGTCTCCGTTAAGACTGGCCGCTGAGACCGAAATTTGGTCTGGAGGACATTATTATCAGGAAGACGCTGCTGATGCTGCTAATTCCCTCGGTCGCTCCTTACGACACCTATGGGATGAAATGGAATATTTGATCTTACACCGCCTCTACACTGTCTGATAAAGTCACAATGATTTTATGACAAGGTGTATTAAATACTAGCTGTTCCCCCCGACTTTGCCCGCGTCTAATAGTTTAAAAAAATAAAATTAGTCTTTGTTACTCCTTATATCATCAGCTGCAGCATCAGCCACTTCCGTGATTAGCTGGAAAAATAGACGGACACACAGACAAATATTTAAAAATTGTGTTTTTGTTATAAGTCCCGTATATAATAATGTCCTCAAGACTGAATTTCGGCCACGGCGGCCTGCCTCAGCGGATGCTAGCCATCGGCGCAGGGCAGGATTATAGCGCCCAAGTGTACGCGCAAGCATAGGTGCACTCTCTATTCCCTCACTCTCATAATCCGATGGGACAGTAAACCGACACGACCGGAGAAAGACCAGGTGCAAGACCAACGGCTTTATGTGCTTTCCGAAGCACGGCGGTGAGACACCGCCAACTTCCTGACTCCGGGCAATTAATGATAATTTCTTGACGGAAAAACTCAATAATAAATTTTTTTGGCCCGACCCGGGATTCGAACCCAGGACCTTATGATCTGCAGTCGTACTACTACAACCACTAGACCAACGAGGCAGTCAAGTACGGTCTATACTTTCATATAAATTAAGTTAAAAGCTGTTATTTCGACATTACAAACAGACACTTCAATTTGATTTATTTGTAAAGATGTAAAAATTAGTACAAAAACTAATTCAAAATAGAGTACTTATTTTATTTTAAACAATACATTCTCCAATACGAATCATTCTCATGCAATTTGGAAGCTTTTACATAAATTGCAAAAGGAAACATCAAGTCTCATAATCGTTATATATCAGCCTATATAATTTATCAGTACTGGATGCCATCTGACAACAGACCACGGCGCTGAACCAATTGGTAAGCCTCGCAATCCGTACAAGACTTATAAGACGTAGGCTAAGAGTTAGTAACCGGTTAGTTTTACTCATTCTTAACAGATCTCAGAATAGGAACTTTAAAAGCTTTAATGGCCCTGTGCTCACCTCCTATTCTAATCTACAGTAAAAAAACATCGATAATACTAACTAAGCGTATACCAGCGGGCATTGAGGGTAATGACGGAAACCACATTTAACACCTGCCATCAACCTTTTAGCCGTCAATCTATACATCCAAACTTAACAGCCTATAAAAGTGCACTGCTGAACATAGACCTCCACAAAGATTGCCTTGTAGAAGGAATTTTGCCACAGTTACCACACTCACAGGCAGTTTGGCAACCAGTTTTTTTATTATTATTATCAGGAGCATGGTGCAGCTCTGCTTACGTTTTAATTTCCCTCTGACGTCTCTTATGACACCCGCGGGACTATAGGAGGTATTGAACCACCGCCACTAGACGGTTTTACTTTTTTATTTAACCAGCTTGTACATGGTAGAGCCACGCTGCAGCATAATATTATGGTTTTAACATGAAAGGGTCGGCTCGACCGGGGAAGGACCACGCTCTCACAGAATACCAGCGTAAAATAGCAGCTTGATGGTGCTGTGCTTCGTATAGTGAGTGTAGAGAACCGGAGATCCCTTTTACTGGAATCGAGGCATTCCATCTTAGTCCTCAAGGGTGGCAACGCATCTGCATCTTGATTCTTAATCGAGGTTAAATGTAGATGTCTATGGGCCACAACATCCAATTACCAACAGGTGGACATTGTGCTCGTTTGTCACCCTAATTCTATAAAAAAAAACAACCGACTTGGATCTATTACAAACATCTCTGCTTCAATTGGACAAGTTGTGGGTTAAAATGGTTACACACTAATTAGTCGTATTCAATGTAGCAAAAGCTTTTTTCTTTGTAGTTTTTGCAAAATTTTTGCTTATCGTGTTTGAAATCTTATTTAGAAGATAAACCATTCAATATGAGTAATAGCCGGAACGCCGCGGCAAAAAGACTGGTTTAAATTGTGTTTATCTTCTTCCGTAGTTCGTCAAGATGAATGAAATGTATCGTCAATATAAATGAAAGATATCTTTAATAATATGACAGGCTTTTTAAACGAGTTCAAAAAACGAGGAGGTTCTACTTGACGCGTATGTTTTATGTATATGTTTACCGATTTCACGTAAACGTCTGAACTTTTTATTAAATAAGTTTTACATCCAGTTTGGTCTCATTATTCAAAAATTTTAACTAAGCTAAATACAACCTAAGGTTCTAAGAAGATGGAATGAAGTTTTTAATGTAATTATTTAGACGACAGTCTACTCGTAGTTTATCTTGACCTTTTGATATTTCTTAGATCAGTTAAAAGGGTAAAATTATTAAACTTTTATACTGACAAAAATAAACTTTTATATAATTTTGAAGATAACACGAAGTCATTAAAGACTTAATTATTTTAAATTAAAGTAAATGAGACAATAGAAGTAATTACTGGTCCAAAGGCATTCCGCTCAGATGGCACGCTTTCAGCAGGACAATGCGGGCTGATCCATTGTCGGTATGGAAATCCGATTGATTTGTGATATTACATTTTACATTTGAAAATAATTATGACGTTAATGTTAAAAGATGACAGTTATTTATTTTTATATATAATATGCCTATTAAAAATAAAAATAATTTGATAGGATATCTACAGTAGAACCAGAGTAACCGACATAGCGCAACGGCTTTAAGTTGAAGTGGCAGTGGGCCGACCATATAGCTCGAATAACCGACATCCGACGGGGAGGAAAGATTCTTGAGTTTCAGCCTCGTATAGATAGACGAAGTGCAGGGCGGCCCCACAATAGATGGAGTAACTATCTAGTCTGGAGTAATTACTATCTTGCAGGAAGTCGATGGATGCAGGTGGTTCATGATCATGTTCGTGATATTACTTGGGGTAGGTCTATATTCAGCAGTAGTCTTGTGAAGGTTGTGATGATGATAGTGATTGATGAGGCAATTATGAAGCTTTATGTAGAAGACAAATATACAACATGTAACACAATTAACGCACATCCTGAAAGTAGTTTGTTCAGAATCGTTTACTGAATCTATTCCTATCATTTTTAATATAAGTAATTTTTTATCCCGAAAATTATTAAAACTACGTTAAATTACAGTCACACTAAACCTGTACAGTCAAAACAAACTGAAATGGACCGAACCCAAGGCAATAAGACTTTTAAAAGAGCAATTTTATTTGTATTAATACAAATTCCGTCATTCAATACAAAATAAAGAAAAATTAACCTTATTTAAAGCACGTTAAAGTCTTTGTGTTCGTGGATGTGTACTGTGACCACAAAATTCTTCCGAAATTAGTACAACTGATTTAATAAATAATCAATAACTAAAAAGTCAGTGTGTGAAATCGATTCAGTAAACGATTCTGAAAAACTACTTTCAGGATGTGCGTTAATTATGTTACATGTTGTATAGTTTATTAAAAATTTTACCCAAAAATGTGAGCGCTGCTAAATGGGTCGTATAGTACGTGAGGATAATATGGTTACATTCTTCTAACTCAAAAACAACAGCCTTGTTTGCATAGAAGGCTATATGATACGATAGCTCTTCATCAGTGAATCAAATTAAAAAAGGTCAAAGAGCGCTGCTTTGTTGACGCCACTGTGACAGTTATAACATTATAGTAAATACTTTAGTCGATTTTAGTAATGTGTAATGTAGTTAGTTTTTTCTATGTTGATCTTTCAGTATTCCTAGTTATTTCCAAAGCTTGTTTGCTATTTTTTATTAACATATTAGTTATAGTGTACGAATTAGTGTTTTCGTATGTATACTCATAGCTTTGGTTTTATATAACGCGACAAGATAAAGATAAAGCGACAGTAGCCTATTGGCAGGGCGTGGACCGCGAACTCTAAAAGGTCATGGGTTCGAGTTAATCGAAATTATTTAAAAAAATAACCCTCATGTACCTTAGGATCTAAATAATTATGTAAATAATAATGATGATAATATCCTTTAGACCGTATTTCGGTCACAGCAACCAGTCTCAACGGAGGCTGGCTATCTTCGCAGGACAAAACTATAGTGCACTCCCTAATTTGTTACTCCTTTCTAAGCCCCATGGGACACCTAAGCCCAATCTGACACGACCAGAGAGGGGTAGTAGATGCAGGTAAAAGCTTATAATCCACAACCGTTAGAGTAATTAATGTCAATATAGGTCAAATACTATATATGTATAGTAAGACGACTTAATAAGACAGGGAGAGTAAATGTTAACAAATCATTCTAATCATTTATTTGCATTAATCTTTATTCTATTTATTTGGAAGAACAAACAGTTACACAACACTGTAATAATAAAGAGGACCTAAAATACAATTATCAAATTACGTACCCTACACCATTATATACAGTTTGATTGACGAAGTTGTGCTACTCAAATGATTCTGACTACACACAACATCACAGAAATCGTAATAAAATTGTTTTATTATTAGGATTTCTGGGTATAACATAGTCCGTGTAATATGCATAATATGTATAATGTCCATGTAAAAGTGCTCCATCGCTAATTTTGAAATAAAACATATGAATCTTAACTAAAATTACTTTGCATTATTATAACACAATTATTATATTAATTTAAATTATTTCTTAATGATTTCTTATGTTTACGCGAACATTGCAAATGATTAAAACTACTTTTACGGAAGGTTGAGGCTGAAGGTACTCCGGGTTTAACAATGACATCGGGACGTCAGTCATCTCTGTCCCCCGTGACCATGGGTGCTGGAAAGCGCCCGAAACGTCGGGAATTAAAAATAAAAAGTAAAAATAAACGCGATAAAATCCGTAAAAGTAGTTTAAATTATTTCTTAATAAATAAATTAAACCATTTCTATACCTATGGGCAGATGAGGCGAATATATCGAATTCTATACGTGGTAGACCCACGCCGCTGCTATATATTATGGTTATAGCATGAATGGGTGGCACGACCGCGGAGGGATCACGCTCTCACAGAATACCAGCGTAAAATAGCAGCTTATTATTGCTGTGTTTCGTATGATGAGTGTAGAAATCCGGAGATCCTTTTTAACTGCAAACGAGGCATTCCATCTTAGTCCTTAGGGGTGACAACGCAACTGTGTTTTGGTACTTAATCTAGGATAAATGTAGATTTCTATGGGCCATATCTCTCAATCATACAAAACGCATCTGTGTTTTGATTCTTAATCTAGGATAAATGTAGATTTCTATAGGCCACAGCGTCTACTTACCATCAGGTGGACTGTGTGATCGTTTGACACCCTTGTTCTATAAAAAAATAGCTATTGAATAATGCAACTAGAAACGGTAATATACACTGAGTGGAACTACATTACATATTAAGTATGGTGAAAAACCTTAAATGGTTTGAATAGGTGGCTCAAGACCGTCTTTTGTGGCAAATTGTATGATCGGCAGAAATATGCCAGTTACAAGGATGATGATGATGATAACAAACTTGAAATAGTTGCGAGAAAATGGTAGAACTTATCAATACAAAAAAAAAAACAGAACGGTAATAAAACGGCAAAGGGTATCACGATAAAAATAGTTTTTGCGCCTTCAAGGGTGAATTTTAACGTCGTATTTATTTAATGGTTAATTGTTCGGAGAATTATACAGTGTTCTTCGTTTTCAGCACTTGCGTGATTTTTTCATTATCATATTGTAACAAAAGCTTGGCATTAGATAAACAGCTTGATTAATTACTTACAAATATTCGGCAGGTCACGAAACACGAATGCTCGACGAAACTCGCTTTATTATCCGGGGAATTAAAATTTATTGGTTACTTACGTTTATTTGTATATTCATTTAATCTTTTTCTTTATTTCAGCTTTGTAAATTTACACACACGACCATTCATTTTCAGTAAAGAAGTTTAGTGATGTACGTTTTTGTTGAGAACGCAAGCAAATTGTCAAACTGTTCATGTAAGTATTATTTATAATCACATGGAATAACTTTTAATGTTCAATTTAAGGTGTCATAAAAAGATTGTAACTCGTTGCGTGTTACATAAATAAATAAATTCATTTTTATTTTGAAATTGTAATATTTGGAATTCCTTCAGTTGTTGAATATTTTTTTCTTTTTGGTGATCTACGAGGGAAGAGTGTAAAGCATTTTGAAGTCTTGCAAATACTAGCTGGCTCGGCAGACGTTGTTCTCCCCTTTTCGTTAGGTGGCGCGATGAGCTTCATTCCGATTTCACTTCGAACTTTCTGCAGTGTAAATTTAACATTTATTATTTACTCGATCTCAGCGCCACCTATCGGGTATATTTTACCGATTTTCTGTTTTGCACATAAGCAACACACGGGTAATATGTAAATTAGAGTAATTTTGGTTCCTATGTATAATTTTAAGAGCTTGACTACAGCGCCACTAAGAGGTTTCTAACTAAGCTAGTATTTGTAAATAACCGCGATCATTACTTATGGGGCGGGGTTTACGACATAGCCCAAGAAGTAAGCTTAAGTGGCAATGGACCGTCCATATAGCTCGAAGGACAGACATTTGATAGAAAAATAAAATTAAAATTGCAGTCTCATACTCAAACTTGGAGTGTAAGACGTTCCCCACTAGATGAGAGTGACGACCCGTTTGGATATGCAGGATAGATGCAGTGGACTCAGGATCGTATTTCGTGGCAATTTTTGGAGGAGACCTACATTCTGTAGTAGTCTTGTAAAAGGCTGTTATAGTTACTCGTATATTGATGACTTAATGCCTGTACAAACTATTATTGCAGCTCATCAATATTTGAGTGTGTTTATCACTGAACTCCACCGAAACGGCTGGTTAGATTTTGATTAAATTTTTTGTATTTTTTATAGTATAAGGGTGATCAACGAGCACACAGTTCATATGATGTTAACCCTTCGATCCCCATAAAATCCAATGCAGTCACATGCAACCGCACCCACCCGCAGCACTTAAAACCATTAAAAGCGTAACTATTTATATTTAGAGACTACTTTTCTATGAAGAAGTTTGGCATTATAAAATCTATTTACAATTCTCTATATAAAAGTCAGGTTTTACTGCGTTAAAAAAAGGCTATTGTATTTTGATAACAAAAACAAAACATACCAAGCGAATGTCGACAGCGTGAAAATCACAATTATTTCAGTATATATTACTCGAAATTATTTACGTAAAAATATAAATTATATGCACAAAAAAACTTTCATTACAATTTTATAATAAAATACTATACTAAAACACTAAAAATATCCAAAAATGTGTCTGTGGCCCATAGACATCTACATTTATCCACAATTAACAATCAAAAAGCAGGTGCGTTGTCACCCCTGAGGACTAAGACGGAATGCCTCGTAACCAGTAAAAAAGGGTCTCCGGATCTCTACACACACCGTACGAAACACAGCATCACTAATCTGCTATTTTACGCTGGTATTCTGTGAGAGCGCGGTCCTTCCCCGATCGAGCCGACCCATTCGTGCTGCAACCATTGTGGTTGCAGCACGAATGGGTCAGCTAGCTGCAGCATGGCTCTACCTACCTAAGAAAAGAAAAGTTGTGTGTGTTTGATTACATTATTGGATGGTTTAGAACACTAGAAATCACCCATGCGAAGTCGATGTGGATTAATAAGTCTAGGATATAATTTCGAATTTTATAATTGAAAAGGCATGTATGATAATACTTACTTACTTACTTACTTACTTATCGTCACGCACAATCCCTAACGGGGTAGCCAGAGAGAACAGATCGCCATGTGTCACGATCCTTACATACCTCTTTCGCTTCTTTCAGGTTCATTAACTTCTTCATACATGCACGTCTAGGTATCCGAGTACTCTTGACCCTCCCCTCTTCGAGCAATTTGCTCACATGGTCTTCGAAAGTTAGTCTCGGTCTACCTCGACACCTTTTAATAAACTCACCGGCACGGAAACTTGGCCAAGCGGTTATCTCGCGATAGCAAAAGCTTTAAGTGTTTCTGATGAATGTTTGTTATGCAAGTATGTCAAAAAATGTTTACCCTCAAGTTCAAGAGGGTAATTCATTATGTTTAAGTGCACCATGACGAATTCTTTAATTTTTAGTTGATTCGGGTCATTTGAGCGACTAAGTTCACATTTTAAATTTGTGTGTTGTGAAAAGTTTACTGTAAGGTTATTCAATTATTGTGATCTTGTGTCTTAATTAAATAACTAAAGATGCTTTAAAGCCAATAAAAATGCCATTAACACCAGCACAAGTTGCACAAGCAGTAGCATTAATTGACCAAGGGCTGACACAGCGTGAAGTTGCTATTGTGCTTAACGTACCACGGTCCTCAATGCAGTATTCACTGAAACGATACCAGGAGACAGGCCGCTACACCCGCAGGCCAGGCAGTGGGGGCGTAAGGTGCACATCGGCCCGGGACGATCGTTTTATTGTTATGGAGATTTTGAGAAACCGCTACCTGACCGCTGTTGAGATACGCCAGCGGCTCCAAATCGCAAGAGGCGTTAATGTTAGTGAGCGTACGGTGAGAAGACTAATGGAGGAGGTGAATTTAAAAGCTCGTAGACCAGCACGAGGTCCAGAACTTCTCAGACAGCACCGAGTAGCCCGACTTCAGTTCGCAAGAGAACATGTCAATTGGACCCACGAGCAATGGGCTAGAGTGTTGTTCACAGATGAGTGTCGAATAGCTTTACGTGCTCCAGACGGTCGAGAACGAGTGTGGAGAAAAAGAGGAGAGAGGTTTCTACCCATTACCACCACCCAAACTGTGAGTTTCCATGGAGGCTCAATAATGGTATGGGGAGGTGTAAGTTCCGACGCACGTACAGAGTTGGTCATCGTCGATAATCGGCTTACAGCTACTCGATACATCGAGGAAATTCTTCAGGAGCACGTAATGCCTTATTCGGGATTCATTGGACACGACCAATTCCTCCTCATGCACGATAATGCACGCCCGCACGTCGCACATTGTGTAGAGGAATATCTGGAAGAGGTTGGAATACAAAAATTACAGTGGCCAGCTCGTAGCCCGGACTTAAATCCAATTGAGCATGTATGGGGTATGCTCAAAAGAAAGATAAAGTCCAGCTCCAAACCGCCACAAACTCTAAATGAGCTCCGAAATGCAGCGCTGGCCGCTTGGGACAGCATACCGCAAGTTGATGTCAGAAACATCATTCAAAGCATGCCAGATCGAATGCAAGCGGTTATCAGGGCTAGAGGAGGAAACACCCGATATTAAAACTGATAGACAATAAAGAAACAGACTTAATTTTTAACTTTGTAGTGTTTTTAAAGTGACAATGGAAAGATGTTAATTTTAGTGAAAACATGTTATCTTGAAAAGAAAAATTTCGGTGAAGTAAACATTAAATTTCTATGTTCTAAAACCATTAGAGACACTTATTGAATGCATCTACCCTTAATTTACTGTTAAAAAAACGTTTCAGTGCAAATAATCAGCAAATTCACGAGTGGCCAAGTTTCCGTGCCGGTGAGTGTATTTACTTTCGCTCTATATATTTTCTTCACCATTCGGTCTTCACTCATTCGTTCAACGTGCCCAAACCATTGGAGTACGCCCCTATCAATTTTTGTGATAAGGTCATCTTTCAATCCTGCCATATTGCGAATCTCTTCGTTTCTGTATGATAATAATGTATGACATGAAGCGGCAATAGCCTAATGGCAGGGCGCGGATCGCGAACTCAAAAGGTCGTGGGTTCGAATCCGCCATTTGACTACTGTCGTGAACCACTCCTAACACAAGCATTTTCAAGCTTACCAGAATTGGTTAAAAGGAATATTATTGGTAATGTTAATTAATAAGATTACTAATATTAAAAAAAAAAAAACAAAATAAAAACTATAACTGCACAAATGACTAATCCCCGTTAAGGCCACCGTGACCGAAATTCGGCCTGGAGGATATTATTTATACAAATAAATAAAATACAAATAAAAAGTGTCTGTGATTTTAAAATAACAGCCGTTTACTCAATGTATATGAAAGTGTATATACAGTACTAAAAATTTTTTTTAAAAACTTTTGTCTGTTTTTATTCGGGATAGCAGTTGTCATAAGGAGTAGGTAACCAAGGCTACTTTTAGTTCAGAAAAAGGTTAAGGGTTCCTTGCAAAAAATAAAAACCTATAAAATCCGATAGTAATCGAATGCACACAGACAAAGTCGTGGGGAACAGTTAGTAATTAATAGAAGTCATAGTCATAATGGTTTTAGACTAGCACAAAAAATGTTATTTATCAATAACTTTCACATCTGAAATATTGTTCCTAAATCCTTCAGACATTGCAGAGGTTTATGCAATAAATACAATAACTTAATTACAGTAAATTAATAATAATATAGCTGATGTGAAGAATCGACGCTCCAAGAAGTCTGCAGTCTGTGAACACGTACAAGATCGCCCCCGTCCCTACATCATATTTGATAGACCACAAATCCTCGCTAAAGAACACCGATTCTTTCCAAGGTTGATTCGCGAAGCTATTGACATCAAAAAACATCCTAATTTCAATAAAGAAGATGGCTGGGTGCTACCATCTGCTTAGGATCCTATAATTAATAACATTAATTCCCAACCCAAGCATACAATTGCAAGAATTTATGATATTACGAGTATAAGTTCATACTGCATACATCTGAACAAAAATTAATAATTTTAATCTAATTTTGGACGTTGAACATCTCAGCCCCCCCCCCCCCCCGTTACTACCTGTGCTGTAGTAGTTATATAAAAAGGTTGATATACGCGATATAATCCGTAAAAAACTAGTATTATTTAAATACAATAACTTAATTTAAACTACATTATACCTCACAACATAACACTGGCAAACAAAACATTGCGTTGTAGAAACATCATTTAATATTCATTATTTATCAAGCACATGCGCATTCCGCCAGCTCTACACTCCTTTTATAAATTTATACGTGGTAGAGTCACGCTGCAGCTATATTATGGCTGTAGCACGAATAGGTCGGCTCGACCGGGGAAGGACCACGCTCTCACAGAATAATAGCGTAAAATAGCAGCTTAGTACCGCTGTGTTTCGAGTGGTGATCCTTTTCTGGAAACGAGGCATTCCATCTTGACTAAGCGTGACGTGACTAAGCTTCTGCATTTTGATTCATCATCGAGGATAAATGTAGATGTCTATGGGCCACAGAATTCACTTACCATCAGCTGGACTGTGTGCTCGTTTGTCAACCTTATTCTATAAAAAATTAATTTGGTAGATGTTCAGAATATATGATAAATTATTACTAGGTTCATCAGTCTGGGCAATTATCACTTTCTTAGCGTTTTATAACAGTTAATAGCAGTAATTGAATTAGGTGTTCTGAACTGAAGGGTATATAGAGAGTAAAAATAATAGCAAATAAGTTATCTGAAGTCACAACACATCGCGCCTTCCTTGTTTATGGTTGCTTGTCCACGGACTGCAGTACTCTCTTATCATCACTTAGACTGTGTGCTCGTTTAACATCTTATTCTATAAAAAAGCTTACAATATTTTCATAACAATGGTAAAAATAAAAAACTGCGTTTGCTGACTCGTTTTTCAAGGGTGGCGACTATGGAAAATATCTCCCTCTATGAGACAATCTAGGGGGGATTACATTCAGTGGTGGAATTTGCTAGTCTGTAACGGTAACGGAACCGGAAACGGACATAAGATGTGTTTACCGGTTTATTTGGTCTTACAGAGGATCAGTAAGCTGAAGTGTTAATGGGCTGACCACATAGCTCGAAAAACGGAGGAAAGTTTCTCAAGTGGAAGCCTCGTGCCGGTAAGCGATTTTTTTTTTCGTAAAACTTATGATAAACTGAAGTGATGAACGAACTTAAAAACATTCACTTAGAATAATATATTAACTTAGAATACAATAATAACTATAGATAATTTCAATGCCTTTTTCATATTATAATGAGTAAGGAGTAGAATTCTTATTCCGTAACAGAATCAGGCAAACCTCAACTTAGCGGTTGATTAGCATAAATAAAAGGAAATAACAATGAGCTTTACTGTCAAAGCATGCCTCGATGTAGAAAATCTTATCTAAGGAAAAGTTTGCTGCTGTAAAAACTCACGTAGGCCCACTACCGTAAACAATTCAATGGTATATCATATTAATCATAACGTAACTCATTAACAATGTGCCTTATCGTGGCTGTACACGTTTTAATGATACTTTAAAAGGGGCGTTTACTATACTAATACCGTTCTTTTTCTATTTTATCGAGTCCCATGTTTCAACGGGAGAGAGTTAATGTATGTCAGCACGCGAAAGTTGGTGATTAAAATTAATAAAATTAGTTCGAGTTTTTGGACGAGGGACGGCAATGTTTTTCCCTAAATAGGCCACAGTGGATACCTTTGACTCTCGTAATAAAAGGGTTCGTGGTTCTTGATTTGCTAGATACGGAGTACTTAACCGAACTTTGAACGGAGTTTAGTAAAGCGCGGTTCAAAGAACTGGATTGGTGATAATAATATTCAAAATAAAAAAATGCCTAAATTGAATATTTATAGGTGTTTAGATGATTTTGTATTGTCTTTTTTTTACTTTGGACAATATAGAGAATATATTCGTTCGTATTCATTTACCTTACATATCTTACGTACTGCTTCATAACAATTATGCCAGTTGGCGCATTTTAGCAAGAGTTATTTGTTTTTCTAGAAAAACAACGGACGAGCTCACAGTCCACCACATTGTAAGTGGATGCTGTTGCCCATAGACATCTACATATATTCTATATTAAGAATCAGAAAACTGATGCGTACATATAATCCTTGCGGACTAAGAAGGGAAGCTTCGTTGTCAGTAAATAAAACCGGCCAAGAGCGTGTCGGGCCACGCTCAGTGTAGGGTTCCGTAGTTACCCGTCTGTCACAATACGTGTTCCCACTTATGAGTTTAAAGGTGGGTATCCATTAGTGAGCATGGAGCGTGCAACACTGCACGCTCCGCGGCAGGCGCTCCGACTTTCCATCCAAGTTCAAAATGATGTTCCTAGAAAGTCCTTATAAAGTTCTACTTTTCGGATTTTTTTCATATTTTCTAAACTTATTGTTCAAAAGTTAGAGGGGGGGGGACACATTGTTTTTACTTTTGGTGCGATTATTTCCGAAATTATTGACATTATCAAAAAATGATCTTAGTAAACCCCTATTCATTTTTAAACACCTTTTCAACAATATATCACGCGTTAGGGTTGAAATTAAAAAAAAATCACTTCCCACTTTACATATAGCGGGGCTACCCTAATAAAACATTTTTTCCAATTTTTATTTTACCACTTTGTCAGCGTGATTGATACACATATTGGTACCAAATTTCAGCTTTCTAATGCGGTAACGGTCACAGAGATTAAGCGAGGACGGACAGACGGACAGACAGACATGGCGAAACTATAAGGGTTCCTAGTCAACTACGGAACCCTTAAAAGATCTTTAGTTCTATACACTCACCATACGAAACACAGCTACACTAATCTGCCATTTTACGCTTACTTTTTACTTGATATTCTGTGAGAGCGTGGTCCGTTCCCGGTCGAGCTGACCTATTCATTCTGTAACTATAACAGGGTGCGGTGTGGCTCTACCACATAAAGATACCAGGTGCAGGTGTATAACAGTGAATTTGATATTGTAATAATTACAAAAAAGGTGCTTCAGCTATTATCGAAACAGTCCAATTTATATGGGATCACCATCTTAAATACAAAAAATATACTAGAAAAACAGTCGACCAACCAATTTTTTTTAATATTTTTATTTAAATTATAAATTAATTTTTCGTTCATTACCGTAACACACACACACGAAATGGCCCATGTTCAGCAGTAAACCATTTGGGTAAATGAAATGACTGCCTAGTTGGTCTAGTGGTTGTAGTAGTGCGACTGCTGATCATGAGATCCTGGGTTCCAATCCCGGGTCGGGCCAAAAAATCAATTATTGAGTTTTTCTGTCAAGAAATTCTCAGTAGCTTCCCGGAGTCAGGAAGTTGGCGGTGTCTCACCCCTGCGCCTCGGAAAGCACGTAAATCCGTTGCTCCTGCGCTTGATCTCTTTCGCGGTCGTGTCGGTTTACCGTCCCATAAGATTACGATAGTGAAGGAATAGAGAGTGCACCTGTGCTTGCGCATACACTTGGGCACTATAATCCTGTCCTGCGCCGATGGCTAGCCTCCGTTGAGGCAAGCCGCCGTGGCCGAAATTCGGTCTGGTGGATGATGATGATGATGATGATTTGAGTAAATAAAAAAAATTAAAAATTTTTAGACGTGGTAGAGCCATGCTGCAGTTATATTAGTAGTATAGTTGTAGCACGAACGGGTCGGCTCAACGGGGAAAGGACCACGGTCTTACAGAATACTAGCGTAAAATAGCAGCTGAACACTACTGTGTTTCGTTTAGTGATTTTTTTCTATTAAAAAAAAACTTTACCTAGGATCCACACTAGGATTTTCTCCTGTATCGTTGGGGCAGTTTACAAACACAAATTTCACAAGGACAAACATCCAGACCCGGAACAATTACTTGTAGGCCATACAAATACTTGTTCCGTGCGGGATTCGAACCCGCGGCCCTTAGCGCTGTAACTCATAGCTAAGCCACTGCGCCACGGAGCCGTCGATTGTCGAGAACTCTTTTTACTGTTAAAGAGGCGATTCTCCTTAGTTCTCATGGGTGACAACGCATCTGCATTTCGAGTCGTTATCGAAGATAGATATAGACGTCTATGGGCCACAGCAGCCACTGACCGTCGTAAAAAAATAAAATCCATAAGCTAAATAGAAAAGACCTAGCAGAACTTTTAGTTTTTTGTTCAATAAATTGTCAACCGATAAGAGTATCTCATACCTCTAGTTTATCAATAAACACCAAAGGCCCTTTAATATTGCACAAGAGCTATCCGAAAGTGAAGATATGCTGAATATTTTATTCAAGAAGGCAAAGAGGCGGACAAAGAAATGCGAGTTAGATCGCAGCCTAAATAAACCGATACCCCTACTATAGAAATACTATTTAATCTACGTATTAATATGTAAAGCGAAAATTTTGTATCCCCTTTTAGGTACAGAGAAGTATGAGATTAAGCATAGTTAAAATGTGTATGCAAAAGGAGAGCAGAAAGCTAAAGTTATACATAATATATGTTGGGGAAATATAATCTCAAATGGCTTAGCAAGATCCTTCGTTATGCCGAAAATATTGCAGCATTAATTTTGAAATAAATATATGGTAAAGTTGAGGATTATGTTAGACAAAAACACGAATTCGTAAAATTTTCTAGATAGAAAAAAATCCAAAGTTACCTCCAAAATAAACAATAAACCGCTGTTATTCATAAAATACTTTAAATAAGATCATGAAACTATGCATACTAACTGAACTAACTATAAAGCAGTGCTTATGTTATTTACTTTTTTTTAAATACCATTATTTTCACTGTAAAAAGAAATTACCTAAACTATCGGCCTCTCGAAGCGTGATTCCTGCCGCCCGGTCACTTCGTTTCGGCCTTTGAAGAGGGAGGTTGTGTCCCTTACGATCAGAATACACATTACGCAACAGGAAAACGTAAAATTAAAATGGGAAATAACCGTAATAACAATAAGAAGCGACTGGCTTGGCGTTAAGAAACAGGCATAAACATGATAAACCTAATGAAATATGTGTCTAACGACCTTTCTATTTACAGTATTAGTGATTATAAACATGTCGGTACATAGCATACGACGCGCGGGCAAGTGGGGACGAAATTAGAATTTGAGCTGACTTACTATATCCCCTTAAATATAATAAAATAATACTTTTATTGTTCACGTTTATACTGCCAATATCAAACACATAATTGTCTGTGTTCAAACAGTTTGACAAACCATAGATTTGTAATAGTTGAGTATACTTCCTTTTCAGTTCAAAATATAGAAATCATTGTACGTTCGTTACTATAGGTATTAAAATACTAACTAATTGTACCAGAAAACACTTGGAATGGTTTTATTCTGAACACTCACTACAAAACTTAAATCAGTAGTAATCAATTCAATATTTTTTATGCTTACATCCTAGCTGGGTCCTTGTCTAATAACGCAATGAACAGGTGGCATTTAAAACTTCAGAATTACGATTCTTTTTGTTGCGTATTTTTATTAAAGAGGTATACTAGTAATATTAATAATATTGTCGTAAACTACTCCAAGTTAGCTTTAAATACTTATATTAGAAGAGGTTACTATTATAGTCGAAGTGGCTTCAAGCCCAAGACTTTCGAAGTTTGCAAACCACACCTTTAATAATTAGTCTACTGTCGCTCTGTAATTGTAAGTTCTAGATTTCTCACATCCTAGACGACTTTCCGAATTATAGGATCATGTGACTAAGTTTTCTTTCATTTAATAAGAGTGACAAAGGAGCACACATCTACCCTATGGTAAGTGAATACCATAGACATAGAATATTCTGGCGTAGTGGACAAAGTGGCCCATAGACATTTATCTTCGATAAAGAATCAAAAAGTAGATGAATTGTTACTCCCGAGAGCTACGGATGTCGATTGAATGCCTCATTACCAATAAAAGGGTACTCTTCATTCATCACAACTGCATTAAGTTTCCATTTCACGCTGATGTACTATGTAACCTGGTCCTTCCCCGGTCGAGCTAACTCATTCATGCTACAGCGTGGCTCTACCAAATAATAAAATAGGTATTACCTTTTATTAGAGATATAAAATACTTGAATAGTATCTAAAGCAAACGTTGTTAAAAAGTCTTGTTGCTTGACTATTTCAAGAATAAAACTCGAAAGTACCAATGACAACAAATAGTAGTCTGACTGGTTTCACAGGGTCGATCCCGCCCAAGGCAGTCAAGGCATCATTATTTATTTAATACACTCGAAGGGCTTATAGCAACTAGATAATTGTTCCTTTAAAATTGGCTATGGAAACACGGCAAACCCTTACAAAATACGATCTCCAGAAGTAGATTTACAAAGGTTTGTGGAGTTAATTTTAAGTTTTAAGTTCAAATAAAATTTATTTATTGAAGCGTGAAAATTTTATTATGATTTGATAAAATATTGGCTAGATAAACTATGGTGTTATTTATTTAAGCAAGCATCTCGGAAATAATTTATGGAATACCTGAATGACGAGCGTGCGACGCTCATTTCGGCGTTCATTTAAAATGGTAGGCAATCTAGGCATTGTATTACAAGGGTGTGTACATATATATCCACAATAACAATGGATGTATTTAAATTTAAATATAATATAATATAATTTAAATATATGTACCGAGTATCTGTATTGAGTTCCAACGGACTGAATACTAATAAATGTATAGATTCAATAAGAGCCGTGGTAGCTCAGACGGTTAGCGCTCGCTGTAAATTTCACAGTACGCGAGCAAACCGGGTTCGATCGCCCGAACACCAATGAAATTGTTAATTGCAATTTTAAGTGCTGATTTACTACGTGCTCGGCGTTGAAGGAAACATCGTGAGGAAACCTGCATGTCAGAGAAATAAGAGAGATTATAGACCAACTGACGAAATGTGTTTATCACATCTGCATCCAGCTTCATAAAAATTGTTAACTGATGAGTACTTGGAACCACGCCATTTTTTATTGATTTCTTTGTCCTTTCGAATGAAATTGGCCTTAATAAGAAATAGGATTTAATTTTTTTATGCAATTTATATTAATTTAACTATTACATATAAGAATCAATTTTAATTTTTAAATCTGCATTTCTTCGCTTAATATTTCATTTATTTTCAGGCGTTTATTACCCAATTGCACGTTTAAAAAATATTGGCTGTAGGTATGTGAAACTTACATAAGATATAAGGTTTGTCAATCTGTTTCACATTCTAACAATTTTTCTGCAAAAAAATTACGTACCTCTTAGAACTTCAAATTAAACATTAACATAGTATCTGTCGTTACAAATAGCAGTGGCGAGGCTAGGATGGCAAATGTCCTACTAAGAGATCCATGAACATTGAACAGCAACATTTTTAACACTTAAATGATATGGATATAGATGATATAATCTCATGTTCATACCAAATGTAATAACAACGCACCTCCATTTCAATACTAGGGTATTTTTGGACCACAGAAACCAAGTCAACTTTGTTTTAATTTGTCATCCGTACTTTCACAAAAAAATAACAAATGAATTACATATGCAAATAAAACATCTAACATTTCAAAACAAAACACTGCTAAAATTAATACTCATCAAAAATACAAACATTTCAGACGCACGAAGTAGGCAATTTGTGACACGCTCGCATAGCCAGTCTCATTTCATTCAAACGTTCTCTTGAATTTTAATTCAAGTCCTTGCCATGTTAATTTAATTATTAAATAACGAAACTCCACATTATTTATGAGATGTTCTGTTCTTAACTGACTAACACGAGGGTTACAAGCACAGCCTATTCATAATTAAAAAAAGTCTTAGGAGTGTTGGTTGACACCTATAATGGCCCAGATGAACAGAACAATCCGTGAAAAGAGTTACACTCCTCATGTACTCCTTACACAAGTATTTTAGAGACCGGAATTTCATTAAATGAGAGATATAATTAATTATTAAAGTGTAAAAAATAAGTTGAAAATGTTGAAGATGACACTTGAGACTTTATTGTGTATTAGTTTTCAAGATTTCAATTTGTAAGCCTTATAGATTAATACAGGTATTATACTCGAGTTTTAAACTCAAGCAAATACGTTAATAATTGTAACATAGGTCTGGAATCAAATTTTGACGTTGTATAATTTGAGTTCAAAATTGTTTCTGAATATTGACCGAGTATTCCGTTCTGAGTCGGTATTTTTGATGACAGGTCTCTCTCTCACATATTTGTTTTTTATTAACTGGCTTTAGGGCTCTGGGTTCTAGCCCTTCTGAGCTTACAACAGATTTGATGTTTTAAAATATTACATACTATAATACTATAATCCTAATCCTCACAAGTGACAACATATCTATGGCCTTCTTTATTTAAAGATAGTAACAGTTATCCATGGGATTCACAAGGCACTTAGCTTAGGTAAACTTTTAGATTGTTAATTTCTCATAGTAGTACAACTTATAGTAATGAGAATTCTATGTTAGTCATTCAAGGAATCACCAATCAACAATGATATAAAGGAATTGAATACGATACCGCTTTATACGCGATTGGCTCGACCGTGGAAGGCCGACGTTCTTACAGAATACCAGCGTGCCATAACAGCTAAATACTGCTGTGTTTCATATGGTGAGTATAGAGAAACGAAGACCTTTGTAGTGGAAACGAAATATTCCATCTTAGTTCTCAAGCATGACAACGCATATATTTTGATTCTTAATAGAGGATGAATTTAGATTTTTTTATTTAAAAAAATGCAATGAGCTGTTAGTCTTAAAAACGGCTTAAGTTGAATAATTAATATAATGATTAATAATAATATGTATCTAAAACATAATTAATTTTAGTGATATTGTATTAATGTAATTACAATAGGCGTACTTGAGTCTACTTTTAGTTTTTGACTATTCTCTTAGCCGTGTCACAATTTCTCTTTGAAGCGTAGTAACCATAAAAGGGTTTTTAAAAGCCGCATATCTGTTTACCACGCTTTCATATAGTGGATTACGTGCACGAGTAATGTTATGTAACTCCTGCCAAAATTTCTGACTGTTGTACAATGAATAATTTATGATTGATGTACACATTTTCATTCATCATCCAGTCTTCGGTTGGACAGGGGCCTGTCCTATAGATTGCCTCCTAGGTAAGATTTATTTATTTAACCTTTATTATAAACCTTATAATAAGGAATATAAGGGGCAGACTTTATGCCTTATAGTAGTAGGATATTTGTCATCGTAGCCACGCTTGGTAAGCAGGGTGGAAACCACGGTTTTTTTTATTTTTAACTTCCCGCTAAGAAAATCGACTTTTCATCAGATCTCGACGTTTTGAGATCCCGGGAAGCTATTTTGACTAATTCAAAAAAGCTAATTTTACGTGGACGTCCGTCCAGGGACAGCCTGCAGGGTCAACCAATTTTTAGGAAGGTGCTGCCATCTGTTTCCTGTTTCATTTTACTCTGTTGTCTCTTTCAAGACACATGAGATGATTTGTAGCAGTTTAATTCTCTTACTCCGACACTAAACAGCGAAGTTAGGTTGATGTGACTAAAAAAACCGAAAAAGAAGTAGTCAAAAGAATGGTATCAACAAAGGAGCATTTCTAGATAGAAAATATGCTATTTCCTAGTAAGTGTTTTTTTTTTATATTTAGTTTAGCTTCTAACAATTCTTTTAAATATGTCATGTTGTTTGTTGGTGACTAACACAAATAATAACCAACCAGACCTGGGGCCATAGGCGTATTTTTATTTTAATGTATGCTGCCCGATTTCTCGTAAACGGTTGATTTTTTATTCAATAGGTTACTATATATTAAATACTATATTATATACTAAGGTTGATCCCATATAAATTTAAAGATGCGAAGCGAAGAGTAAGGCGGCCCCTCACTAAATAGAGTGACAACCTGTAAACACTTTCACTGTCCGATTTTCAGAGATAATAGTAAGATAATAGCAATGAACTATTTACACGGGACAGCGAATTGGTTAATATATGAAAATGATTCAGCTTTGCGGCTTTTTCAGGGTAATAATCCTAACGTAAGGCAAAATGAGGTATTTTTCATTGATATCTGCAGCCAACTTCTAACAAAGAAACTGATCTATTGTCACCTCTAAAATGGAACTACGATAGAATGACTGACTATGATAAAATGCCTCACTACTTGAAATTGGCACTAGTTCTTCCAGTAAATAAAATAAGGGTTAGTCTCTCACCCATTCCATATGACACCAGTTCATCCGTTCCTTTCAATCACCATTTCCGTTCCTCGCGATCAGCTTACCAGTAAACAGTTGGCCATGAACCCGCGTTTAGTAAGTAGAGGTTTATGTTATGTTCCGTATATCCTGCTTATACGATATAGAAGTTTTTTATAGACCAATTTCCTTCGAGCAATATTCACGAAGCTCGTATATAACTTAATGGCACATTCTAGGGATGATTAAATTAACGGAATGTAATTAGAGTTTGTATCGAAATAAACGCGCTTTATATAGTTATTAGTCTTAGTTGTAACTGAAGGGTATGTCACCTCGTTGAAGCTAACTTCAACGAGGTGACAACGATCTAACTGCCAAATATGATAAAAGTAAAGTAATTAAAATTTCAGACTACATATGTCCATTTTCTAAGCAGAGGCCTGCTTACTTTTCTAATAGGGTTTTAGGCCAAGAAAGTGTATTCAAAATAATATTTTTTCAATTTCTCAGACACGTAAGTTTCCTTTGTTTCTCTTTAACGTTGAACACGGGGTAAAGCAGTACTTGAAATTGCAATTAATAATTTCATTGGTGCCGGCGAGATTCGAATCTGGGTTGCTTGCACACTGTATAACGAGCGCGTTACCCATATTAGTATTTTACGTCTGACGTAAGCAAGATGATTGTACTGCCATCGATCAGAAGCTGTAGAATTTTCTGGATTTTACCCTAAGTCGTCTCATAAGTCTCGTACATCACGAGACGAAATAGGCTGGAGGACATATTTACGCCACCCCGCGTATTGTAAGTATTGTCTTTAACGCTTAACAATTCATTATAGGGTTAGGCTAATGATTCACGGGTCTTTTTTAAGTGGAGAAATGGGGGCGTTAGGCAGGTTATGCCAAAGTCCTACCGGCTAAAACCCCACGGATTTTTTCGCTTCGCTTTTGATGGAGCTACAGGAACGCTTTCGCACACAGCCAGCCCGAAGGCGGAAGCCCTTACGGGCTCCTTCTCGATGAAGGACAGGATTTCTCTACCCCTCTTTCATATGGGAGCGCACACGAAACATATTACCATTCTATCATCATCATCATTGCAGCCCTTCACAAGTCCAATGCTTAACATAGGCCTGCCCCAAGGAATGCCAAAAAGCCATTCTATAACTGAGTTTATTTATTTTACTAAACAAAAATAGTAATTATAGTATAAATGAATACATGGTTGACAGTAACCTGTGGTAATGAAGTGGTCGTTTGTTTCGAAAATAAATTCTGTAAATAGTTTTTACAAACTTTTACATTCTAAAATTTACTTAAAAAAGTCCCGTTGGGTTTCTTGCTTGTTCTTCCCGGGACAGAGGTTTTTTTCCGAAGCAGTGGTAAAGTAAAAAATGACTATCAATAAGAATTACGTACATGTGATCTGTATTGAATAAAAAATATTCAAATCTATTTCGTACTCTCCATCCCCAGGCCTTGCGTATAAGACGACGGACAACCTCGTGTTTGTGCTGAAAAGTAAAGCACTATTGTAACATCGCAGTAAATTAAGTGGCGACCATAATTTAAAATTAATCGGGATTTCTGTGTCAAGTACCTACCCACATTTTTTTTATAGGATAGGGTGACAAACGAGCACACAGTCCACCTGATGGTAAGTGGTTGCTGTGGTCCATAGACATCTACATCTATCCTCGATTACGAATCAAAATGCAGATGCATTGTCACCCGAGAGGAGTAAGATGGAATGCCTTGTTTCCAGTAAAAAGGGTCTCCGGTTCTCTACACTCACCATACGAAACACAGCACCATTAAGCTACTCATTGAAATAATACTAGTTTTAACGGAATTTATCGCGTATATTTAACTTTTTTACCCGACGTTTCAAGAGCTTTACAGCACCCATGGTCACGGGAAGGACTGAGATGTTCAACGTCCAGCTGTCATAGTTAACCGCGGTTACCATAGATTAAAATTTTAACTTTTATTCCGATCTACACAGTATGAGCTTATGGTATCATGGAGTCTTGCAGTTGTATGCTTGGGTTGGGATTTAATTTTATTTATTATAGGATCCCAAGCAGATGGTAGCACCCAGCCATCTTCTCTATTGAAATTAGGATGTTTTTTGATTTCAATAGCCTCGCGAATCATCCTTGGAAGGAATCGGTGTTCTTTAGCGAGGATTTGTGGTCTATCAAATCTGATGTAGTGACGGGGGCGATCTTGTACATGTTCACAGACTGCAGACTTCCCGGAGCGTCGATTCTTCACATCAGCTATATGTTCTTTGACGCGGGTTTTAATTGATCTTTTAGTTTGTCCTATGTAGGAGAGACCACATTCACAATCAAGCTTGTACACTCCTGCATCTTGCAGAGGGACGTTACACTTGACTGATGGTAAAAACTGACCAATCTTCTTCGGCGGCTTGAAGTATGTTTTGATGGAAGCGCGCTTCAAGATGTAGCCAATCTTGTCAGTGACTCCTCTAACATATGGCAGTACAGCAGGTACACGCTCGCCTGTGGCCGGCTTCACTCGTTCTCTGTGACGTAGGCGTGGGACCCGAAGCTTGTTGTCATGCAAAACTTGCTTGACATGTTGGAGCTCGGCAGCCAGGTGTTTACTGTCACAGATCCCTCGTGCTCTCTGAAACAAAGATTTACCCACGGTAGCTAACTGTGAAGGATGGTGGTGAGAATCACCGTTTAAATATCTATCTGTATGGGTCTTTTTTCTATACACAGTATGGCTCAAGGTGTTATCAGGATTCCGAATTACTAACACATCTAGAAAAGCTAAGGAATTGTTTGCCTCTAACTCCATTGTGAACTGAATTTTAGAATTTATAGAGTTAAGATGGTCTAAAAATGCAGTTACTCTATCTAAAGGTAGAATTGTGAAAGTGTCGTCTACGTACCGCTTGTAGAATCTTGGATTTATGGGAGAAGTAAGCAGGGCTTTCTCCTCAAAGTCTTCCATGAATATGTCGGCGACAATGGGAGATACAGGTGAGCCCATCGCCACACCATCTACTTGCTTGTAGAACTCCTCCTTCCACAATAGGTAGCCAGATGTAAGGCAGTGTCTGAGTAATATTGCATATTCTGCAGGCATGTTGTTTTCTTCCAGCCTTCTAGTTACAATTGAGATGCAGTCTTCAACAGGTAAGCATGTAAACAATGACTGCACATCAAAACTGACCATAGTTTCATTGTCTTCCAGACGTAGGTCTTTAATCTCGCTGACAAAATGGTAGGAATCCTTTATGTGTGCTCTTGTATGTCCCCTGAGCGGTGAGAGTATTTTCGCTAAGTGTTGAGCCAATCTGTAAGTTGGTGAATCGATTTGGCTCACTATGGGGCGTAATGGAGCATTGGGCTTATGTATTTTTGGTAACCCATACAACTTTGGTGATTTGGCGCACGTAGGTATTATCCATTTTACGTCCAGATTTAATTTTTCGGAGTGTTTCTTTATGAGGTCACTAGTTGTTTTTAGTGTGCTATTTGTTGGGTCGTTTTTAACCTTTTTATAAGTACTTACATCCGACAAAAGTTCTTGTATTTTAGAATTATAATCTGACGTATCCATGACCACCGTGGCGTTTCCCTTATCTGCGCGGAGAATCGTAAGTTCTGGTTTATTGCGTAGGTTCTTTAACGCTATAAATTCGTCTCTGGGAAGATTCGGTTTAGGCACTGAACATCGACGTAACATAGACGAAATGTCTTGACGTATCGCCTCCAAATCTTCTTTCCGCATATTGTTTTTAAATAAACAGTCCTCGACACTACAGATAATTTCTTCGTACGGTAATCTGCTGGGAGTTATAGCATAGTTTAGTCCTTTGGATAAAACCTTTATTGTTGCATCATCCAGTGTTTGTTTTGACAGATTATAGAACGCGATTAATCTATGATCTGTGTTTGTCAATGGTTGCTTTTGGTTCTGGCATTGATTCGGATGTTTGACATTTGATTTGGCCGTTAATTTTTGATATTTTTCTATATGTTTGGTTTTGCATTCGTTATATTTACTAATTTCGCGTTTATTTAATGTTTCCATGCAAAAATTATAATCAAACGTCGTTAAAACTTTCTTTAATTCACTGGATGATATGTCTATGGATTTATTTATGTTATATAGATCGGAGCGTTTTTGTTGGATTACCGCCCGTAACAACTTTTTACTTGCCTGATTTAAGATCTTAGCGCTTCCTCGAATGTCCTTTTTGGTGGATATTTTGACACACGTAGGAATGAGATTATGGTCTCGACATCTCTTCAAGAAATTTAAGGCTGTTAGATATCTTGCGCGCTTAGTCTTTAGATCTTCTAATCGGCATATTTTATTTGCAATTACCAGTCCGTACTGGTTTACATAATGATTTCTTATATTTACGCGAACACTACACATTGAAGTAATACTAGTTTTAACGGAATTTATCGCGTATATTTAACTTTTTTACCCGACGTTTCAAGAGCTTTACAGCACCCATGGTCACGGGAAGGACTGAGATGTTCAACGTCCAGCTGTCATAGTTAACCGCGGTTACCATAGATTAAAATTTTAACTTTTATTCCGATCTACACAGTATGAGCTTATGGTATCATGGAGTCTTGCAGTTGTATGCTTGGGTTGGGATTTAATTTTATTTATTATAGGATCCCAAGCAGATGGTAGCACCCAGCCATCTTCTCTATTGAAATTAGGATGTTTTTTTATTTCAATAGCCTCGCGAATCATCCTTGGAAGGAATCGGTGTTCTTTAGCGAGGATTTGTGGTCTATCAAATCTGATGTAGTGACGGGGGCGATCTTGTACATGTTCACAGACTGCAGACTTCCCGGAGCGTCGATTCTTCACATCAGCTATATGTTCTTTGACGCGGGTTTTAATTGATAAATTCCGTTAAAACTAGTATTATTTCAATGTGTAGTGTTCGCGTAAATATAAGAAATCACCATTAAGCTACTATTTGACGCTGGTATTCTGTGAGAGCGTGGTTCTTCCCCGGTCGAGCCGACCCATTCGTGCTGCAACTACACTACTAATATAACTGCAGCATGGCTCTACCACGCATAAAACGAAGTTTTAAAATTTAGTTTTATTTCTATACCTTAACCGAACAAAAAGAGTGCAACTTCGAGCTTGGCCTCGGGTGCCATTTAATTTCAATCCGCTACAGAGCTACAACACTTTTCGCCTACAGCCAAAATAAAAACTTTTGTGTTCACTGAATCAAATATTTATATAGTATGTTATTCGCAATCATCATAAGATCAGAAAACAAGGAATGGAAGATTAAAATTTAAAAATTGTTTTGTTATTTTTCGGTAAAGGCTGAAAACACTATTTAATATATATAATATTCTATTTAATGTCAAACGTTCGTCAACCAGGTAAACCCACACCATCATCAGGAAATGTTACGAGTATATCAACAATATATCTCGATTTTTTTCTTACTTCTGATACTATTGTATGTCTATAGTGAATAGAAAAAATCAATAATCATAATTCATAATATTATATTCTTCTATTTAGATTCAAATCGCAAAAATAAAAAAATTCTAAGCATGTTATCGTTAAAAGGAAATTATTAATTAATTAATTATATTATAAGTTTATTTCAAAGCGTCGCTTTTATACTTTTGTACTATCAAAGTAATAACAATAAAGTTTTGAACATTGTTTTTAAGTAAATCAAGTTCGATTTCGAGAGATACACAGTTTCAATAACCGTTGTACATTCCTAGATCATATGATTTAAGCAGCTACTATGGATCATGGTACCCGTCCAGATGTCAACTCTTTTTTTGGCGAAGCCGAATCTGATCAACGTTTGCACTGAATTTGGCCTACTTTATACATTTATGTTTTGAAAGATATTATTTATATATACGATAGATTTATGCCCAATAAATTTACACTACGTTTGACTTAAAATCTTAATATTTTAACATTATCGAGATAATGAAAAGACAATAAAGTAATAAACGGTTGTAAAGATGCCATTTTAGTGTTCAATTAGTATACGAAATCAAACGAATTTTCCGTATAAGGACCTTACTGTTGAATAATATTTTAATATTGGTATGGTGTAAGTTAAAGGCAAAAGTTGATGGTAGATGTCTATGTATTCTAGAATAAATAAATGATTGAGTCCTACTGCTGCTATATTATGACTGCAGTATGGATAGGTCGACTCGTCCAATATAGTACTAAGCTTGCTGGACACTTGGGTAAAATATGAGCTTTTTTCATAGAATAGGATGATCAACGAAGACACAGTCCACGTGATTGTAAGTAGATGCTGTGGTCCATAGATATCTACATTTATCTTGACAAGCACGTAATATTAATACTATCTCGATGTAAATGAGGTCCAGTGCCAAACCGTTTTGTATCGCATGCCAGGGTCCTGAGATACAAGCTGCGCTTAGTTTAGGATCCACAGCTACCTGTGTTCTTTATAATGTCAATTATTGTTAAAATAAATAAACAAAAAAAAAATAATATAAAATAACTCGTTTCCAGTAAAAATGGTCTCCGGTTCTCTACACTGCTCATAAGAAACACAGCAACATTGAGCTGCTATTTTAGGTTGGTATTTTGTGAGAGCGTGGTACTACCCCGGTCGAGCCGACCTATTCGTGCTACAACTACCTCTAATATAGTTGCAGCGTGGCTATATCACGTGGCTACTGTTTCGACGAAAACCGATTTTTTTAACTTCTAATGAAACATTCCGTGTTAGTACTCAGAAGTGACAATACTTTTGCATTTTGATTATTAAGTTTGATGGACTTTGTGCTCGATTGTCGCCCTTTACTATCAGCATCAGACAACAAGTCCATTGATCAATATAAGCCTTGTAAATATCCAAAAATTACGGTTCTGAGTCATCCGCACCTATCGATTACCTGTTTGTTTAATCGCCAGTTTATCTAATAAACGTTCACCCAACACTGCATTTGCAAGTACGAGGCTACCACTCAAAAAACTTTCTACAACATTGGTTGGTAATTGTTCGAGCTATGTGGCCAGCCATTGCCACTTCAGCTTACTGATCCGCTGAGTAACTCATGTCTTCTGAAATCCTCGTTACGTATTTTATCCCACAGAGAAATTCTGAGCATAGCCTTTCCGTCACACGCTGAGTTACTTTGTGTGACTTTTGCCCTTACTCTTTGAATAAAAAAAGTCATCTCTGCAGTTCACATGCGGTAGAAGAGAAACCTTCATAAGAAAGATATTCGTTTTCATTCTCTCGCAGTATATATTTATCTCTTTTAAATGTCACTTTTTCGTTTCATTAATTTTCAATGCACAAAGATTCTAAAAAAAAATCACTTCAAGAAGTTATTCTATTTTGCTAAAACCGGACGACTCAAGAATTTGCGTAATAAGTTATAAAAAAATTGACAATATACAATACGAACCTTTCCGAAGATTTTAGTTTAACAGTCTCAAATAAACCTTATGAATAGAACAATCATTTATAAGTCCATTATAAAGTCAGAACTAGATTGAGTGTGAATTCAACTTGCTTCAACACATAGAGCGGCTTCACTTTCGTAGATGCACTCAGAGTCGACTCATAAATAAGCAAGAGCGCCCCACTGTGGATCTTTAGTTCTGTTGGCATTGCGTTTGAGATGCGCTCGACGAAGCGATTAATTTAGTCAAATAGTCTTGCATGTACCCGCAGAGTCTAAGGGCGTTGTAAGATACTCGAAGTACGGCTGCGATGAATTGCAATGGTAATTTGAGGCGTGCTCAGATGTTATGTAAAAAACACCTGAAGATAAATTGGCCCAGCACGTCACGTCGACGTATTACATTTTTAAAGTAATTTATATGGCCTTATGGAGTAATATGCCGTATAATGATGGATGCCCTTTTTTGTCCAAAGTATCTCAAGGCTCCTAAAGATCTACAAAAAACTTGGAAAACTACAATCCAACTGGATTGTAGTTTTCCAAGCGTGTCTGTAATGGCGCATCCTCCATACATGTGAAATCTATATACAGTAGATAGCGACTAATAAAAAAAAAGAAAGAGGGAGGAAGGAATATAGTTATTTTTTTTCTTTAAAAATGAACTTCACGCTGTGCAGGGGAGCTTATTTTGAATCTTGTTGACCAACGAAGGAAACTCTGAAAACTATTAGAAAATGATGAAGCCCAGGTAAAGGGGATGAATAATCAGTTAGACCAGTGGTTGGCAAAAGTGGTCAATTCTTTCAAAAAATACAAGCCTGTTGGTGCATTCTTAATAACAAAAGTAATTTATGGTATTAATATATTACCTAATACGTATTTATAAAGTGTATGTGAAAAGTATTTTTATAAAATTAAAGTGACAAATAAACTTACAGACCACCTGTTTTTAAGTATTTATTGCAGCCCATGGACAGTTGCAACCAACTTTTAATAAAGAACCACGATAGAACTAAGACTAAGATAGAATACCCCTCAGTATGTAACTAAATTGACTTCTAAACCTCGCAGATCAGAACACATCAGTGCACACGTTGGGATTTTGTGCCTGAGAGGTTGATATCTTGACGACTCCGTGGCGTAGTGGCTTAGCAATGAGTGGCTGCGCTGGGAGTCGCACGGAACAAGTATTTGTATGGCCTACAAGTAATTGTTCCGGGTCTGGATGTTTGTCCTTGTGAAATTTATGTTTGTAAACTGCCCCCGCGATACAGGAGAAAATCCTAGTGTAGGGGTAACGTTTTTTAAAAGAAAAACTAAATAAAAAAAACTAAATCTCCGCAGACAAATTCCGTGGCAGATAAGAAGTTCTACCATCTATTACAGATACAGCCCATATGCCCATTTAAGTCAAAATGCTATGGATAGACCTCCTCTCATTTCTAATAAGATTACGTCTATCTAATTACATGTAACTGGTTTGATATCTGAACGTATTTCGTGCGTGTAACAACACAAACAATATCTGTAAAATAGATGCAGAATTTTCTAAAAGTAATCAAAAAAAAATATAATCGACCCTCATACATAAATTTTCATGTCTTAATCTCCACAATGACACTTTATAAGCCCATATTTTGTAAAGAGATTGTAAAATTAAGTATCTAATCAAATGACATTTTTTTCGTAAACAGAACAGGAACAAAGAACGTGCTCCGTCAATCTGGAACTTTAAGTAGCAATTAATTAATTTAGCATTTAATTAAAAGAAAACTTTGAACCTCAAAGTTAATTTCCAAGAATTTGTAACAATATTAATTTTAGGGGTTGCGTCAGGCTATTTTTAATTTTACAGTTTAGCAAGCTTATTTATTTATTTATCTTATTCTGAACATCGACAGCTTTTATTGACTTCACTTATTACAAATTTTTGAATCTACATATCTCTTAAAAGGTATGTTGCTCGAAGAACAGACAACCGATAGAAAAGGTAGGTTCTCGAGTGGCAGCCTCGTACCGGTTAGCGAAGTGTATAGTGACCTGCCACTAGATGGAATCAAAACATGTTAAGACGTGCAAGGAGATGAATGCTGGTAACTCAGGACAGTGTTTCTTCGCACTTCTTGGAGGGGCATGATTTTTAAGTTTTGGTATGAATCTTACTTCATAATTAATAGAATTATGGCGGTAAAAGAGCCTTTTTGCACCATTTCGTCCGTTGGTTATCACAAGAGACAAATACAAAAATATTTTTGGCTGCCGACAGACAACCGTGTGTTATCTCTTTTCGCCAAGCGTAAAATACTCCGACGGAGGTCAAAGAGCAACGTAAAAGGGGCGATAGTCTAGTTCTACTCTGAGCAGGGATACAGCAGTACCAAGCGCTTAGCACTTAGCTGATAATATACTCACTAAACGGTGGTACGGTCGAGTAAGTAGTAAATTCCGGTTAAAAGGTAATTTAACAATTTCGGTTTTGCATTACCTCTGCTTCTAAGAAATGCACATTCGGATACCAGGTCCCCGAGCTACCACGATATCAATTATACTTGTAGCTTAGGTATGTTTATTATCATTCGTAATCATTACAGTCTTACACAAGTCCACTGCTAAACATAGGTCTCCCACAAGTAATGTTACAAAACACGGTTTTGAGCCACCTGCACCCATTGAATCCTTGCATGTCATATCGGGTCGTCACTCCATCCAGCGGGGATCACCCTATACTTCGCCTACCGGTACAAGGCTGCTACTCGAGAACTTCTCTTTCCTATCGGTTTCTGGTTTTTCGAGCTATATGGCTGGCCTATTGCCACTTTGTTAAATAGGATAAGGTGACAAACGAGCACACAGTCCATCTGATGGTAAGTGATTGCTGTGGCACATAGACATCTACATCTATCCTCGATTGCAAATCAAAATGCAAATTCGTTGTCACCCGTAAGGACTAAGATGGAGTGCTTCCATTCCAGTACAAAGGGTCGTGTGTTAGCACGAACCCAACAGTAATCTGTTGCGTTTAACTCTCGAAAACAGCACGTAGACGTGGCTCAGGAGGGAAATTGTTGTCACTGTGTGCACTGGGTGCACTGTCCTCTTTCTTGAAGAATAAGACCATCGCACTTCTGCTTCACGCCTATGGAGCAGTTTCACTATGGCAAACGGAATTGCAAAGCTTCTAAAGGAGTTCAAAGTACCAATTTTCCACCCATTTTCAGAAGCTACACTGTAATTCCATCCTCGTCTGAGGCCTTGCGGTTTTTAAGGCGCTGGAGAGCCATTGCAGTTTCACTCAGAATGACGTCGGGGATATCATCGGAATAGTGTCGGATAAGACTTCGTCCTGGGTAATTTCTGACACTTGCGTGTGGCTTTTTCTGGCAGACAGGTCTATAGCAAAGACTATGGAGCTCTGGTAGATCGCTTCTTCAATACGAGCTGTATTGAAGAAGCGATCTACCAGGTTACTACGTCCCGCCGCATGGATTTGGATCCATCTATTCAGTTGCCTGTATGCTGTCAAATCTACTGAACACTGGAGCTTTATCTCACGTCTAACAGCCATGAGTTTATGTGTGTAATCGGAGAGTTTATGTGTTCTTCTGCATCGGATCTTGCTATTCTCATCGGTCCTTGTTATTCATATCGTCAACTGCATTACTAGCTTCGGCTTTGACAGGCAATGGTTTTGTAACTCTTTACAAAACCATTCCAACTTTTAATTTTGTAACTTTGGATTAGAGCGTGAAGAGGACTGAGCGTTAACTTCATAGACGTGACCTCTACAACTTAACATTTACGTTCTGTGTATCTTACCATTCGGTGATCACTGCCAGTTTTCACCCTCGTGATTACTGAGACATCACTGTTAGTTTAAGTTTAAAAGAAATCTAACTAACCCAAACTGTCGTATTTTACAGGATTTTATTAAAATAAAACTTTCTGTCCATCGTATTTTCATCAAGAAATTAAAAGGAAAAAAAAACAACAACAATGCTTTTGTATAATTAAGTCAAGCTATCAAACTTCGCAAATCAATTTCGAACGTTAAAAAAAAATATAATAGAACGTGAAATATCCGCAAATTTGTTGGAAATTCTCGAAAAATCTGAAAGCTCACATCGCAGTATTAATACGTAACGTAGTCGGTACCGCCGCAGGTGAAGCGCAGATTAGCTTTCGAGGCGAAAGACGCCCCCGGATGGTTCCGAAGTGAAATGTGTAGGCTGTTTGCCTGCGTCTCCGCGTAACCAGATCCGCTTTACTTTTGCTTGGTTACGTGAAATATGTGTACTGTGAATACGCTGGTAGAAAATTATGTTGATTAAAATTAAATACTATCTCCTGGTACACATAACAGTTCCTTTTTCATCGATCTTTTTAAAAGTTTACTGTTATATTACATTAGATCATTATATGAAATGGATGACAAACGAGCACACAGAGCACCAGATCCTCAATTAAGAATAAAAATGCAGAGTCGTTGTTTTCACTGGGGACTAAGATGGAATGTCTCGTTTCCAGTAAAGGAATCTCCGGTTCATCATAAACACTCACCATACAAAACAAAGCACTGTTAAGCTAGTTTACACCGGTATTCTATGATATCATTGTCCTTACCCGGTTGTGCTCTCTGTTCCTGAAGTCGTCGGTTTATAACGACCACGAACGCTCTGACAAAAGTGTTACGACGAGATATTATATATAACTTATGAAACTTATTACAATAACCTTAACAATCCTCTGCTAAATAATTCTCTCCAATTATAGGAACACAATAACAAACATCACTCAGTGTTAATGCTGCTTCTAGTCACCGGTCTAGATATTTAACATAAGGCTTATTTAGACGTACTAATCTTGCGGTGAATAACTTTCTGATCATTCCCATAGCTGTCACGTACGACACCCATGAGCGAAATAAGCTGATAGATTCTCATAAGCTGCCATCACAGTTTTATTATATTTACGATATTAAAAATTCTATTAATAGAATCTGGCGTTACTTTGTGAAAATCAATTATATTTAAGATGTTAGCAACTAATTTGGTCCAAGTAATAAAATAAAATGATGTGTCTTACCTAGTTTGAAGAACACCTCCCACCATCTCTCAGTTACGTGCACTATCCTCGTCGTCACTAATCCCAGCACCACTAACCCCAACACCATTATACTAGAAAAGACACATCACCGTCGACATACGTGTCGTATTAGCGACGGTATTAATATTATATTACACTGAACTTCTCTACTTCGATTTTCTGTGTACTGAGAGTATCAAATGATATTTCTATCATATCTACCGAGAATTTCCGCACAAGAATCCTTTGAGAGTTGCAGTGTGCTTCGCCGTTTGACAAACTTAAGGATTTCAATTTGGCTTCTGTAGATGTTGCGTTTGCACTGAATTTTTGATGACGTATGAGTTGTTTTGAGCTTATCGTGTTTAAGCTTCGAATATGATATTTTTCTGTTTGCTTTCAGAAAAACCGGGGCTGCAGAGAGACTACTAACAAGCTCGGGAATCCGTTTTTGTCTCAACAAAGAGATGACTTGCAATATAGTTTCTTTATGGATAATTTGACGGCTCCATGGCGCAGGGACTTAGTAATTAGTTACGGTGTTAAGAGGAGGATTTAGAATCCCGTAAGTAGCAAATATTTTTTATAGCCTACAAATAACTGTTCCGTTTCAAGATGTTTGTCCTTATCCAATTCATACATGTAAACTCTCTCCATGATACAGGGGAAAATCCTTAACCAGAAATAATATAAATCTAATAAATTTTTATTAGCTTTTCTTTTCTATTCTCCTACCTCCTACTCGAATATACATTTTCGTGGGTAACTTATTTAAAGGAGGTTCTTGAGAAACTTATTCAAAATCGAATATCCATTAAAAAAAGCTGTAATCACAACAATGTGAGAGCTGCGACCCTCACTTCTACCGGCGTGGTGAGTATGAGCTATTCTTTCAAGCTATGCATGCTTACCGTGCTTTTACCGTCTTATATATATATATATATATATATATATATATATTCATCCTTTCACGGTAAATGTTGATCCAGTGAGAAGTTAGAACAATTGTTGATCCACCTATTTGACGTGTTTGCTCAGCTCCTCGTCACACAAACTGATATACTTTGATCCATTCTTGATGCGCGTGTGACGTCGGTGGATCTGCACTAACAGGATTTCAATATACTCGTCAGCGATTTGACCAACATTTGTTGATCTATCAACGGTCGAAAAAATCATACTGAATATGATTTTTTAGATCCAGAGTATATTTAATTTATATGCGACATTTACTTAGACTAAGTGGATCCGGAGCCATAATTGACGAATAGGTACTCGAACACAAAGCGGCAACGTCGCGTTCTGTGTGTGAAATTGAACCCAGTAGGCTACTTCGTTATAGTAATAAGGTAAGAAAATACGTTATCTGCTGATTTTGTGGATCAAACTTTGGCAGGTTTTATTGTGGAAAGACGTTTGCTTGAGTTTTTGTTATCGTGTGAGTGAAATTGTGTTATTTTATTCATTTGTCATAGATCTATTAGAAGAAGATGGATAGTACTTTATTACAAATTAATTTGTGACTCGAGTGTGTCTGTGTGTGTTTTTGTATGTGTGTGTGAGGGTGGGGGGTGCCATTTAGTTTGCGCGCGTGTGTTTGCGTGTGTGTTTGTGTGTGTGTGTGTGTGTGTGTGTGTGTGTGTGTGTGTGTTTTTTGCGAGTTTGTGTGTGCGCGTGCGTGTGGGTGTATGTGCGTTCATGTGTGTTCGTGTGAACGCATACGCGTGCGCGTGAGTTTGAGTGTATGTGTGCGTGTGTGCACTGTTGTGTTTTTTTAGTACTTGTGTGCGTATGTGTGTGAGTGTGTGCGTGCGTGTGTCCACTGTTGTTTAGTGTTTGTGTATGTGTTGTGCGTGTATGTGTGTTCGTTCGTGCACGCGCGTGTGTGTGATCGTATGTGCGGGTGAGTGTGTGTGTGTGTGTGTGTGTGTGTGTGTGTGTGTTTGTGTCTGTGTTTGTGTGTGTGTGTGTGTGTGTGTAGGTGTGCGTGTGTGTGTGTCTGTATTTATGTGAGTGCCGCGAGAGCGCGCGTGTGGGTATGCGCGTGCGTGTGACTGCGTGCGTGCGGTATGTGCGCGTGCGTGTGTGTTCGTCTGAGTGCATGTTTGTGTGTGTATGCGCGTGCGTGTGTGCGGGTGTGTGTGCGTGTGTGTGTGTTCGTCCGAGTGCGTGTTTGTGTGTGTATGTGTGTTTGTGTTTGTGTGTGTGTGTGTGTGTGTGTGTGTGTGTGTGTGTGTGTGTGTGTGCGCCCAAAAAACGGAGGCGGAGAATGGAGTGGAGACGTGGAGGCGGAGGTGTGATGAAGGCGGAGGAGAGGAATTTGTGGTGAAGTCGGAGATAGTGGAAACGGGGTATTGTGTTGGGGGCGGAAAGAATAGTGACGGCGCGTGGTGGTGGCGGCGGAGGGAGCGGAGTTTATTGTTGAGGCGGATGGAGCAGAGTTTATGGTGGAGGCTGAGGTAGCGGAGGTGGAGAACGAAAGCTTAGAGAGGGGTGCGGTGTTAGATGTGGAGGCGTCGGTGGCAGAGGTGTTGGTGGGTACACTGGAGTGCAGTAAAGTGGTTACCGCGTGAGGGCAAGTGAGGCTCATATAAAGGACAGTTGGTTACAGCGAAAAACAGTGTGGCTGGTAAGTGGATATCGATAGTGCCCCTAAAGATGTTACTACGAGGTTATTCATTTTTCCGAATATCAGCTTGGATACCTATTGGTACTAGAGACAAAGTGAAAAGAACTTTTGTTTTGTGACGGTTTCATCATAACTAACAAAACAAACCCAAACTCGGCATACCTAGTTCTACTAGTCCAGATGTTAGAGTGTTAGTTACCGAGGTACATCTTCAGGTCACTTCAGAAAGTCCGGAGGTAAGGACATATCATAACTAACAAAACGAGCCCAAACTCAGCACACCCAGTTCTACTAGTCCAAGAGTTCCACTAGTAATACCGAATTACATTTTGAGGTCACTCCATCAAGACCGGAGGTAAGGTCTGATGATAATATCTCATGTAATAGTTCGATTCCATACCTATCAGTTTTGTAAACGCGTCCTTAAAAATGGTTTATGGTAAACACACACAAACACGCAAGCGCGCGCGCAAACATGCACACATGCGCACACGCACAAACGCATACACACACACACGCGCACTGCCGCATACACACAAACACACACACACACACACACACACATACACACACACACACACGTACACATACGCACACGCACATATATGCACAAACACACACACACACACACACGCGCGCGCGCGCGCTTTTACATATGCACACAAACACAACAGTGCACACACGCACACCCATTCACACACACACGCACACACACACACACACGCACGTGCGCACACACACACACACACATACACGCGCACGCACGCACACACACGCTCGCATGCACACACACACACACACACACAAACACACACACACACACACACATGCACGCACGCACACACACACGCACACACACACACACACACACACACACACACACACACACACACACACACACAAACACGCACTCAGACGAATACCTTATGTCGCCGTTGCCACCACTTCCGCTACAAGAAAGGGCGTTGTCGAGTAATTCGTTAAAAAAAGTCGTTTATTTCGACCATAGGAGGATCATAGATGTTAGTAATAATACAAATCTTAAAACTAATTTTCGTAAAACTTAACTAATTTTAAAACTATATATAAGACAGGCCCGATTAGTCAGCACGTGCACCATATGACAATGGTTCAGGTACTGACCTCAAACCTGTCAGAAAATGCCCTCAGGATACCATTTAAAATGGTCCGCACCCTGCGCACCAGGTTGTGCATCGTTTACGCATGGTGGTGTAGAAACAATCCACACGTGCATCCGCGAACATACCCGGCGCATTACAATAACGAGGTAGACCAAACAGCACCCTGAATGCATTACATAACACGCATTTATTCTGTAGCTTGTACCGCCAAAGATACGAAACGGCAACGTCGCAGCTGCATACAGCCAATCCGATCATTTATCTTATCGTTTGCTGCGCTCTGATTGGCTCATTTAAATCGGATCAACATTTTCCGTAACCATCGCAAGGTGGATTTGTATATCGGATCAACTTCGGCCAACGCTAGCAAACAGTCTCGTGAGTGCAGATGTTGATCCGGTCGGAGCCACATTAGTTACCAGAGAAGCATATTGGATCAACAAAAGGCGCCGGATCAACATGCGTTTTCGGATCAACAAAGTGCTCGCGTGAAGTCGCGTCTGATCAACATTTACCGTAAAGGGATCTCTATATATATATATATATATATATATATATATATATATATATATATATATATATATATATATATATATATAGCCGCAGTAGCCGTGGTAGCTCAGTGGTTAACGCTCGCTGTAAATATAACAGAACGCGAGTAACCCGGGTTCAATCCCCGCCGGCACCAATGAAATTGTTAATTGCAATTTTAAGTGCTGATTTACCACGTGCTCGGCGGTGAAGGAAAACATCGTGAGGAAACCTGCACGTCTGAGGAATAGGAAAAAAATATTTCGAAGACATGTGAAGTTCGTCAACACGCATTTGGGCAGCGCGGCGGACACTTCCTTGCCCTAAACCCTCTCAGAAATGAGGGGAGGCCTGAGCCCAGCAGTGGGATGTATATAGGCTGTAACTTTACTTTACTTTTATATATATATATATATATATATATATATATATATATATATATATATATATATATATATATATATATATATATATATAAATATATTATAGTGGTAGAGCCATACTGCAGCTATATTAATTGTATAGTTGTAGCACGAATGGGTCGGCTCGACCGGGGAAGGATCACGCTCTCACAGAATACCAGCGTCAAATAGTAGCTTAATGTTGCTGTGTTTCGTATGGTGAGTGTAGAGAACCGGAGCCCCTTTTTTACTGGAAACGAGGCGTTCCATCTTAGTCCTCAGGGGTGACAACGCATCTGCGTTTAGATTTTTAATCGAGGATAAATGTAGATGTCTATGGGCCATAGCATCCACTTACCATCAGGTAGACTGTGTTCTCGTTTGTCACTCTTATTCTATAAAAAAATTCAAAATTGAATTTTTTAATAGACACGTAGCATTAGAACTTACTACTCAGGGCTGACAACGCATCTGCATTTTGATTCTTAATCGAGGATAAATGTAGATGTCTATGGGCTACAGCAACTACTTACCATACTGTGTGCTCGTTTGTCACCCTATCCTATAAAATAAAAAATAAATAAATAAAAATGGATATCCACTACCCGATATCGTCACATGGGTGTCGTAATATGCGACAAAAGGAAACAAACAAGGACAACTTAAAATTGTAAAAAAAACCGCGGTTGCCAACCCACCTGCCAAGCGTGGCAACTATAGCAAAATTCCACCTATGAGGCAATTTATAGGATATTCAGCAGTGGACTTTCTCTTTGATTATTTAAGAGGCTGTATGGTATGGCATGGATGCATGCTTATTTGTGATTTCTTGCAAAGGCGGTGATGGGACAAAAACGGTGCCGTGTAGTAGCGGCTCATGAAAAGTTACCATTCCATCAGTTCTTTGATTAAAAAGCGCCAATGGGTTATGGCAGAAAAATCTTATTCACGGTTGATGGCGATATAACCATTTCGTGTATGTAAGACTATTAGTGTATAGTATCCACTAAAGCGTTAAAAACGGTGCCGTGTGGTAGCGGCTCAAGAAAAGCTACCATCCCATTCGTTCTTTGATTAACAGGCGCAAATGGGTTATGCCAGATATATCTTGTTCACGGTAGATGTCGATATAACCATCTCGTGTATATAAGATTAAAATATCCAGACCCAGCAGCATTAAAGGTGCAAGACGCCTGGAACTGTGATCGTTAATCCATCAGCCAAGCGTGAGGATTAAGGCAAACCTCCCTACAACAGATGAAGAATAAGTCTAACAGTAGACTTATGGGCTGGTGAAAAATAAAAGGAAGACTACGATAAAGCTAATAAATATGATAACGTACAAGGAGAAGAACTTGCAATAATCCTTCGACTACGTGTGTATAACAAGTTTTATGATGGTGAAACAAGTGTGCGCTGACACGACGAAAAAGGGGTTCCTTTAGCCAGACAAGATGACCAGAGCTATTCTGTATAAACCGCAGTAACTCTGAACTTTGATAAGGTGTTTTAGGGTTTCGATGCATTTCGCTTGTGATGTCACGACAGCACCGTTACTGTTCTAACCTTCGGTAGTTTAAGTAATGACGCTATAAGATCAGTGGCAGACTGAAACGCAGTTTTTATAGAAGGGATAAACTACAAATAGATCCGAAACAAACATCTGTTAGTTACTAGTAGTTCTGTTAACTAATTTCATGTAGGTTTTGAATGGAATTCGAACCCAGGAGTTGCATCGTAAGACATATTAAAGTGGAAATTTTATCATCATAAAAGATGGCTGGTTCCTACGATCTTGGAATCCCGTTATTATCAACTTGAATTCAAACCCAAGTATACCTAAACCACTGCAAATCTTCAAGGTACTGTGAGCTTGTTCTGCGGGGTTCGCGACTGGGATCTTTGACGTCCAGATGTCAAACATTTCTTTCCCCCTAGATCATGGGTGATATACAGCACCCGTAATGTCAGGAGTTAAAAATAAGTAAGAATAAGTGTAAATTGTGTAGAAGTCCACTACCCCATACCATCCCGTGCGTGTCACGAGTGCTAGACAGAAAAAAAATTACATTTTTATTGGACATTGGACGTTGGCATCCTCTTGATAAAAACTTGATAATTATAAAATATTTTGGTTACTAACTTAAATTCCAAACATGAAAAATGTGGCAAATGTCCATCCTTTGAGGCGAACTCTGGGAGAGACATATGTTCAAAAGTCGCCCTTCATAGAATCTAATTAATAAACTAAACGCAATAAAATCTGTAAAATTTCATTACTGATATTTGTTCATACTCTCCTATCATAGTTGAAGTAATATAACTAAGGAGTGTGAGACCGTAAAGATAATTAAAGAAAGAACCGTTTTTAGATGAATACCTAAACTATTAAGTTAAGGGTATTACCGTTCTAAATTATTAACTGCCCTATTCATAAACACACACTTGATCGAGATTAACTTTACTCCTAGTTTAAAGTTTAAAATATCTTATTTCAGTATTAATAAACATAGAGTAAGGAAAACTAATCCGAATCTACTCTCGGAATAAAAGTTTATCCTTGGCGGTACCTAGTTTAACGACTGAGTAAGCATAGACTATTCGCGTATTTTGACATTTTGTAAAACTTTACGTTGTTGAATACATAAGTTGTAAGCACTAGTAACAGTGGAGCAGAACAAAGTGATTCCAGGTTTTTATTCATTATATGGATTTAGAAAAGTGATTGGGGCTATTGATTGCCACGTATTCTAATCCCGAAAGCCGCTGGAAACATCGGACAATACTACATAAACAGGAAAGGATACAGTTCAATAAATGTACAAGTAAGTTTTATAGCACCTAGCTAGCCCATCTTTGCCATATACGTACTTATTTTCTTAGATTCAATACTATCACCTCAATCTATTATTTCATATTAAAGACGTTATGAGTGATTTATTCCAGGTGGTGTCAAATGAAAATTTAGAGTTCATGAATACAGTGGCATGGCACATTGGTAAGGCAGCACACATGACTCAAGAATATTTAATGAAAGTCGTATTAAAACAAACTTTTAAACAGTCAGAATTTAAAGGCAGACTTCTCGGAGTTTCTGGTTATGCTTGTACTCCTTATTTATTCACTCCTATCTTGCGTCCTAATAAACAAAAGGAAGGAATGTACAACCGGTCGCACATCTGGGCCCGTAACACTGTAGAACAATGCTTTGGAAGGAAGCAAAGGTTTCGGTGTTTACTGCGAGGACTAAATACCAAATAAGAGCATACAAAACTATATACTCGTACATTGCAATTTGCTATGCAAAAGCAAGATCTTCTTGAGGATGTAGTATAAGGAGATGATGAAAATGTACCAGTCACAAAATTAGTAAATAACTCCGTTAGAGGAAATTCTGTTCGGGCACCATTTATTAACGATTTTTTAAAAAAATAAATATACAAAATTACATGTACAAAAGATTTTATTTATCCCCAAGAAACAAAACAAAAATGTTAATTTAAATAATTTTGCCCTTCACGCTCTTTTCTTAATTCTAAAATTTCGTTACAAATAATATTAAAAATGATTATATTTAGAACTTAGTTTTTCCACCGAGTCTGAAAACAACACGAGGAACAAGGAACAACACGTAATACTTATCTCTTGTCAAACTCATAATATTGCCGGTCACTGTCATTAATGTCATTATTAAGCATTGAGTTCATTCACTAATCTTTCACGGACTCACTCTTTTTACTTTTAAAATATGTGGGTTGCCATAGCGCAAGCGTTAATCCCGGCGTAAGGAATGTATAGTTAGTCCGAGGTTACTCCATGTTTATTAATAACATAATAACGAAGTAAATAGGTAGTCAGTTACTCTGAGATTAGCTAGTCCAAGTGTAACTTCTAATTAAGCTTGGAATAAGCAATTTTTATTAATAAGAGTATATGGTAGCATCTTTTTCCGTGCCAGCCAAGTTGAAACAAAATAATTAATATGATGAGTCTTACGCCACCCACGGGACGAGATCAGCTGATGCATGGTACTTGACGGCTTTGCAATGAACTGCAGTGCTGAGGGCTGGGCTGTCCTTGTGAAATTTATGTATTTAAACTACCCCTTTGATATAGGAGAAAATCCTAGTTTGAAGGTAAAGTTTCTATTAAAAAAATACGGTTGACCCTACAGGCCATCCCGGTAACTTCCCGCTAATTTCAAATACAAAGCACTTCAAATTTCACCTGTAACGATGTTTTAGAGCTTTTCGAGCTTTTTTGATTTTGATGCGGTTTACGGCAATCAACGCAGTTTTCAATCATGCACGAAAGCACGCACGCACGCACACAACCTTAATAATACGTGAATAGCGGGCAAATGGTTGGCCTTATATTTGTTAGATCAGGAACTTGCATGTCCGAGAAATTGCAAATATTTCGAGGACATGTGAAGTGGTCTTCATGTATTAGGGTAGCACGACGTACTTTTTTTACCCCAGTCCCTCTTAGAATCAAGGGTTTTTTCAACAAGTAAGCAAAATGGGAACATTTAAAATTAATGAATTTGACATAAAAGGACAGGAAAAAGAAAGTGTTTGTCCAATTACTTGTATCGGTAATGAATGCACGTGAAATGAAAATAGCATGAACATTTTAATTTTAGTCCACGTTTTTACGTTATTAGTTGCGAGAAAGAAGCTGAGCCCGAAACCAAGATCAATATATCGGTCAGATCTTGTCAGTGTTTGATAACATTCTGGTTGATTTCAAGTACGGTTAAAATTTTTGAAAAGTTAGTAAATTACTAACGACAAAGGAAATTTTACAGCACCACATGTGTGTGTACGCGAAAGCACAGTGGGAGAGAGTGTCCCACCTCTACCTAATGTTATACAAGTATGAGTATAAAAGAGCACCCCTTAAAGGTAAAGGATGCTGTGGTTTTTGGACACAAATCTATGAATGAATGAATGAATGAATGAATGAATGAATGAATATACTTTATTGCACACCACAAACAAATTTACAAAGAACATAACAGAGAGCAGATTACATGTACAATTTGGCGGCCTTATCGCTACATAGCGATCTCTTCCAGGCAACCAAAATTTTATTTTTAAATCTATCCTCGATTTAATAATAAAATACAGATACATTGTTATTATTGAAAAATTATGATAAAATATTTATTATGCTCCTATTTCAAGCTAATTTTTGTGGGAGATTTGTCCTTTCACAGTCAAGCCCATACTACCACGTATAATAATAGATGAACAATTAATAAATGAACAACTTATGATTTCGTACTTATATTGACCCCAACTGAGTTTTAAACTTTGGTCCATATACTCCGATTACTTAGTAGCTTTGCCATAAGAAAACCAATAAGTACAAAACATAATTTGAAAATAGATATTTTAAATCTATTTTACATTCTACATGCATTAGGTCAAGACCTTACAGATCTAAGATGCTATTAAAGTTTTGAATACATTCAAATAAAGTGAGCTCACAATGCGGATCATTTAGTTGAATAAGCTCACACAATAAGAATAGACAGTTGTAATAGGTCAGATATTTATCTAAAGACATTACCCTACTATCTTTAAATGTCTTCAGAGTCCCACACTCGTCTATCAGATTAGTTAAATTAAGATAAGAGAGTATTGACAAATGTCGATAATTCGAAATTAATTGTCATTATTTCGGAGTTGTTCGTACGTATTTATTCTTCTAGACAAACTCGAACTGCTATTCCACTTGTTGGTGTCTACAGTATGATCTTCTTGACCGGAAACCCTTACATTTTGATTTTTAATTGGGGATAAATGTAGATGTTTGATGAGATATTTTATAAAAAAATAGCACACGGTAAAGTTTAAAGTCTATTCTTCCTTATACCATATTTTGCCATAAATGCCACGCACAGTTTTTTTTCTGTTTTAGTTTCCCTTTGTCATTTCTTACGAAACTCACGGAGCAATATGGCTTGGTGGATATTTTAAAACCGCCAAAACACGGTTAAATTAAAACAAAAAAGGGTGGCAAACTAGCCCATTCAAGTGAAATTATCAGATTTTCGTCACACATAGTTTTGGGAACGAGACATCCCAAGGGCGAACACTTAAAGTACCTCGCAATTCCAAATGGCTTGTTCGTGCAGATGCCAGATGCCTGTTGAATTTTACCATACAACAAGCATATTGGAGTATAGAGAAACACTCTTATTGAAAACCTTGTTGTTAAATTGATTCATGCGAATTATTATTATTATTATTATAACCATTCACAAGTCCACTGCTGAACATAGACCAACCCTAAGGTATGCCGCCAAGCGCGGTCACCTGCTACCATCGACTTCCTTCATCAAGTAGGTAGCCGCCTTAAGCTTTACTTACCAATCCAAGGCTGCCTCGAGAACCTTTGTTCCTCAACGGTTGTCGACTCTTCGAGTTATATGGCTTATATAACTCGAGGAGTGGAGTCGCTTTCGCAAAGAACTATCTGTATTATTTGTCTCCCTTACATTAATATAGAAAAATTTTATAGAAATAATTAGATTATATACCTATTTATATAAATTTTACGAGATACGCACACACACGCACTCACAGAATACCAACGTAAAATAGCTACCAAATATTGCCCTTTTGTACTGGAAACGAGGCGTTCCATCTTAGTTCTCTAAGGCGTTAACACTTCAGCTTTTTGATTCTTAATCGAGGATAAATTTAGATGTCTATAGGGTACAGCATCCTCGTCCCGTCAGGTGATTTGTGTGCTCATTTGTAACCCTTATCCTATAAAAATGCAAAGTCTAAGTGTCTATATATAATCTATAAATAAAATTTTTTGCAACAAATAACCTAACTTTTGTTATCGTAAAAGGCAGCGCAAACAAGCGCAGTCGTCTGATCGAATGATCCGTTGCACGTGGGAAACCGTCATAGCAGCCTGCCGATCGTTATCGCCGCACAATAGGCGATTAGCGGTGATAGCCCAAGATACGCCGATGTTATCGCAGCGCGTCCGTATTCGCTTTTCACTTGACTATGGCGGAAGGTACAAGAGACTAGCGAAAATTCTAGTTGAAGCAAAATCGATATCATGATCGTATGACATTGGTTTTCGATAAAAAACTTCTTTCTTATTGAAAAAAAAAAAACTGCAATAAAAATTAGGTAAAGATGGTAGAGGTTATTATATAAAGGCATTCTTGTAGATTTGAATGTATGTTTTGCTATTGACGCCGCCACCTCGTTTATTAACCACTAAGGTATAAGATACGTTCTTTTTTATATATATTTTATTTTAGTACCGGGTACCGGTCTCCGAGTACTGGGACAAACTTGTGTCTGAAGTCGAGTCTTTGCTGAACAAATTCTCGGATTGGGGGCAACTAAATCAAGTCCAGTTAAACCCTCAGACACAACTTTGCGCGTTAACCGCTAAAAGAACCCCTTTGTCGTATCTCCTTAGTTTCAAGGCACTCCTCTTGTTGCCTCAGCCAGTATCGGAATCCTCGGCGTTGATATATCTAGTGACGTGCAGTTTCGTGGTCACTTGGAAGAGAAGGCCAAATTGGTCTCTAAAAAGCTCAGGAGGAGTGCTCAGCAGAGCAGGACAATATTTCATGCCGTCACACCACCTGCAACTTTACAAGGTGAAGGTTTGGCTGGGGCTCCCTAGTGCCAGCTCTTTCGAATTGACGGCATCCAGGGCAGAGCGGCTCGAATCGTCGACGACTGAGTTCTTTCCGATCGGCTCGATTCACTGGCGCTGCGAAGAGATGTTGCATCTCTTTGCATTTTCTTTCGCATCTACCACGGAGAACACTCTGAGGAATTGTTAGAATTAATACCAGCCGCCAAATTTCATGAACGCACTACCCGGCAAACCTCCCGATACCATCCACATCATCTGGATGCTTGGCGGTTCACCACTGTACGTTTCACAAGGAGTTGTCTTCTGCGTACGACCTTTCTGTGGAAAAGTTCACCAGCGGCGATTTTTGGAACCGAAACGACCTAGGGAACTCAAGAAAAGAGCTTACTGCTTTCTAAAAGGCCGGCAACGCACCTGCAATTCCCCTGGTGTTGCAGCTGTTCATAGGCGGCGGTAATCACTTAACATCAGGTGAACCGTATGATCATTTGCCCCCTCTCCTATAAATTAAATCAATATATTATTAAAAACTAGTTACAGTAAAAGCTTTTTTGACTAGTATATTTATATATATTCGCATATATTCATTCCACTACCGGACACAGGCTTCCTCTGATTCCTAAGAGGGTTTGAAGTAATAAGTCCAACTGGCTGCTTGAGTGTGACAGACTATTTTATTCCTCAGACTTTTAGATTTCTTTGAGCTTACTGTATTTGCATTCACCGCTGTTACCTTTACATCCTATCAAAGCGTCCCCTTTGCCTCATGGGCATAAGTGCCATGGTTGCCACGCTTGACAAGTGGGTTGACAACCGCGGTTATTTATTATCCGTCGTGATTAGGAAGACGCTGCTGCACATCTCCTGATTTGTATCTCTCTATCGCCCCTTACAACACCCACGGGATGACATGGGATAGCGGATATTCTTACGCTCCCTCTAATTTCTAAAGACCGATTTACACTTCGACTAGTAAAGTAGCGAGTTTAGTTACAAGGCAGTTGACAGTAAACGGTTAAGTGGGCAGTAGCGTTCAAACAATGTCTTCGTGGCGAGTTTAGTTAAGGACATTAGTTCGTAGAGTTCGTCGGAGTATGACGTTTCAAGACTACAGAATTTTTCTGGGTTTCTTTTAAGATGGTTCTAGGATTACGTCAAGAGTTAAATGATCCAGTCAGAGAAGTATTAATGGTTGTTGTTAAAGAAGGTTTTAAGAATTTTCATGAGTGCAGCATCTCGAGTTAATTTTACAATTTGAACTTCTACTATTATATAATATGTGATATCTTCCGTCCATTTTATTATTAAAACTCAATATCAAAAGTATTTTTATACAATAAACAGTATCGTACAAACTTTATGGCGAGTTTAATTATAAAAGTACAATTGTACGTTTTGGCGCGCAAACGTTAAATCCTGTCAACTTATGCGCTGAACTAAACTCGCCCGTTTACACGAACGGCGAGTTTAGTTGCGGATGACGGGAAACGCGTGGGAGGGCAGAACTTCGTACTTAACTCGCCGAAAAATAGCTCGGCCGGCTATCTCGTTCAACTTAATCGTTAACTGGCTACTTAACTCGCTTATTGCCGTTCAAACGAGGTTCAAACTTAACTCGCCAGGTTCGCAACTTAACTCGCTACTATACTTGTCGAAGTGTAAATCGGTCTTAAGAGATTTGTGGAGTAATTAATCCACCCCGCTGCTTTAGTGCGTGTTGGTAGACTTTAAGTCAATTTTATTCCTCAGACATGCAGTTTTCCTTATTCTCAGTATGTTTTTAAAGAACTATTGACAATTTCATAGGTGCTGGCGTGGATCCAACCCGAGTTGCTAATTCTAGGGTCTTCTAGCCTAGAGCTACAACGACTCTTATAGGACTTGTACCACAATACACCTATATGAAGGGTGAACTTACTATTATTTACTGGCAAAGCATTTAGCTTCAAGCGAAAAATTCCTCATTGTTCTCAAACAAATTACGCACATAAAATATTATGTATGATGTACCGATTCTGAGAAATACGAGTAGTAATATTGTTAGCCTGAAGCCACTTTGCCATTAGTATAATTAATTTCAAATAGTACGTGGTCGTGAGATTATAGGTACATAGCAAAAATTAGTTTCGGTTTGTGGCTCAAAGTAACGTTAAATCGATCCCGATATTGAAAGGCTTACTCCAGAACCAATTCCGGTCAAGAAACACGATCGAGTAACGAACAAGCTATATGAGCGCCGTTAGCCGCATCCAGATGTTTTTTTACAGAATAAAGGTGACAAATGAGCACAGATTCCAACTAATGGTAAGTGGATGCTGTGGCCCATATACATCTACATCTATCTTCTACGTGGAAGCAAAATGCTGATTCCTTGTTACCCCTGAGAAGTAAGATCAGTAAAGCCTCGTTTTCAGTAAAAGTAGTTTACCGGGTCTCTACACTCACTGAAATAATCACATACACACGAAATACAGCAGAATTAAGCTGCTTATTGACGCTAGTATTCTGCGAGAGCGAGCCCCAATCGAGACTGACTGTTAATGACTTGGACCAATACATGATTTAAAAACAAACAAATAATCCACAAAACAATCACCAAAATAATGAACTTATTCAAACAACATTAAAATATTGCACCAACACACTCCCAAAGCGGATTTATCGTTCTCAACTCATCCGACATAAAGCACATCCCGATACGAAATGCAAAAAAGTGGTAATGATCGTGGAGCGCTAACAAGCTATCACAGACAAATTAATCAAATTGCGTCATTTACACAACATGCTGCGTAAGTTACGAGTCGGAGTGAAAAAAGCGCTCCCGGGCGACCAATTGGTTGATTTATGGCGGTTAAGGCCTGGTCGAACATAAATATCGTATTTAGACACGATTTTTATGCTGGAGAATTGATACTTTTTGCAACAGTTTTTGCTCGTAAAAATATGCACATTCATGAAATACTCAATTAAATGGAAGCTTAAGCAAATGGGTTTTTAATTATACATATTAATCGAGATTTAAAAGTTATAATTTATTATATTATATTACCGGGAAAATACTGACGTTCGAGTTCTCATATTTTTCGAGCGTAATCGTTTATTGATATAGTATTTTTAATGATGTGAAAGGCTTGTTATTGAATTAGATTCTACATCTTCTACATTTTTATTTAGATTATTTATTTCCAATAATAAGCAGAATCGTTTCAAATAATGTAATTTTTTCCACCGAACGACGTCGCACAGCTTACTTCGTGCCAGACACATATGCCTGCAACGGAGAAGGGAGTGACAAAAGCCGTCACCAAAAAACGTCGGAAATCCTCGCCTTAAACTCGAGAACATCTGTCGACAAGCAAAAACGCACGAGTCAGCTTGTTAATAGAATCCGGTCTTGAAGTAAGACTTACTTTGGTGTGGATTCAATAGTAAAAATAACATACATATCACTGGAAAGTGGGAACCTCAAGTGAAATAGATAAAGTTATGTAACAAAGAAAACATACTTGCGTTTGTAGGTGTTATATGCATGGTTTGAATATTCATGTGATTGAATCGTGGCAAATAATTATGAATAATTTTAGAAACTACCAACCGCATAAGACGTACCTATGTATTATTTTAAATGTATTTTCATTCATTAATTGGTCATTATCATTACTACAGCTTTATTAAAATTACAATTAAATTTATAAATCTATTAGCTGATACCCATCAATCAATATTAAAATATCAACTATCGCAAAATCCGTTCTTAGTGAGCGCTTAAATTGCGAAATTAGTAACTGTACTAAATTCCAAGTCAATCAGTCAAAATCGGGTGTATAGTTTTAGCGATACCGTGTTGAGTCTGTCAGTAGTATTTCACTTAAGTATATAATAATAGATTATTAACTATTAACATTAAATATTATAAAAAAGTAATTATCTTCATCATTACAGCCTATCAAAAAACAACAGCTGAATACAGGTGTCAATTGATTTTCTGCATCACTTAGTCCGTCTACTGGGGTGTCGCCCTATACTCCACTTGTCGTGACCAGACTGACAGCCGGAAAAATTTCTTCCCCATAGGTTGTCGGTTTTTCGAGCTATTTAGCTGATCCACTGCCAGTTCAGCTTATGGATCCGTTTGGCTGCTTTTTATGGAAGAGTAGCCAAACGAGCATACGGCTCAACTGATGGCACGAGATCACCGTAGCTCAGGAATATCTGCATTACCAGAGGAATTGCAGGTGTGTTGCCACTTGCCAGCCTTTTAGAACAGGAGTAGACTCATTTCTTGAAGTTCCCTAAGTCGTATCGGACCCAAAACTCTATTCTTTGTGATAATATGTTGTATATCGTTTGCCGCTTACTCTAGTTCTATTAATGATGTTAACATTACAAAATCCAAGCGAATTTATGCTTCCTTTTAACAGTGTAACGCTGACTCTCCATATGTTATCCTTGGACATACGTATGGCCACTGATAAAATATGGATCTGAGAGTTAGTGTACGGTTTTTAATTCAATAGTATGTTTTTTTGTATGCTTGTATTTTCACCAATTGTGAACCGATTTCGATGGTTCTTTTTTGTTAAATAGGTTACACTACAGGGGTGGTTTTATCTATATAGGAACAAAAAAAAGTGGCGTGGCAAATAGGGAATCAGGTTTTTTAAATAAGATTATGATATTCCTTTTTCCACTCGAAAGGGGGAAGGAATAAATAGTGGGGGTGACGTGTAAAAAAATAAGGTGTGAGTTTTTATACAAATCGCCTTTAAGGAGCACTTTTAAAATTAACAAAGCTACGTCATCATATAAATTATTACCACATTTTGGTACTAGACAAGTAAACTAGTACTCGAGTACAAACCCACCTGGTGGTTAGTTTTAATAAAGCCCTTGATGGTGAATTGCACAATCTTAGCGTAACGAAATTCTACTCACTCTTGCCTCGAAGACATTCAGACGAGCGAAAGACGGTGCCGACCGTTAGGTTCGAATAATGTTAAAATATTAAAATAAATCTAAGTGATATTAGAATATTCGTAATTTTTATTTCTCTAAAAATAATGAGCTAAATACCAATTTTCACTACAGTTTAAATGATTTTATTACAATTTAATGTAAAAACTATTTTTTTTTGGATTTTAGTTGCAACATTTGACATATGCATGTGCTAAAATATAACGCTGATAAAAGTTAACTACTTATATGTTCCACGCAGGCAAACATGAGCATTCTCATGTGGATCTAGTGATTAAAGTTTTAACTATTTGGGACACATTGTCACAGGAAACGTCCGGGTTGACGAAGACATAGAAAAGAAGCGTAGGGTGTTGACGGTGAGAGCCAATATGCTCGCTCGCAGGTTCACTGGATGTACAGGTGTAGTTAAAATAACGCTTTTCAAAGCATTTTGTCAATCATTTTACTCTATTGGCCTGTGGGTGACATATACGTGTCGAGCTTACAATTATGTACAGTATAACAACGCTTTCAGGATGTTTACGCAAGCGTGTGCTGACATTTTCGTACAAAGCAGTAGCAACAGCATCCTTAGAACGATATCTGTTAGATATGATTGATCACTTCAGAAGCATTGGGTGGGCGTAGTCGTAGGGTCAAAATGATGTGTAAGTACTTACAATACTAACATAGTTTTAAGTCAATAGTGTTACTAACAACATTACTAACGATATATGAACTCGTGGTCTGAAATAAAAATATTTTTTTCATAATAATTTATTAATATTATTATTTAACAAAAGTTTATTAAGGACAACATCGTGAGGAAACCTGCGTATCTGAGAAATAAGAAAAAAATTTATTTCGAACACATGTGAATGCCAATGGCAGTACGGCGGATAACTCCTTGCCCTAAAACCCTCTCAAAAATGAGAGGAGGCTTGTGCCTAGTAGTAGAACGTATGTAGAAGACATGAGACGAGTACTCGGTTTGGATTCGGTACTCGGCGGATTCGGCCTTTTTTAGGGTTCGGCCGAGCACCGAGTATTAATGGCTGAGTACCGAGTACTTGGCCTTAATTATATTCCAGATAAAAATAAAGTCAAAAAGCCACTTTTTATCATTATTATTATATTAGACTCATTAAAACATCAGAACATGAGAAACAGCAGACATATTTAAAACGTACATAAGAATCTTTAATAGAAATTATTATTGCTGATATTTAAAATTTAAGACAGGAAGATTGTGATGCAAAAACACTAGTTTTCGGTCAGTTTTTATCATGATTATTACATTAGACACATTAAAACATCAGAACATGATAAACAGCAGACATATTGAGAACGTACTTAAGAATCTTTAATAGAAATTATTATTTCTACTATTTATAATTTAAGAGAGGAAGATTGATTTGCAAAAACACTAGTTTTTCGGTCAGTTTTTATCATTATTATTATATTAGACACATTAAAACATCAGGAATATGAGAAACATCAGACATATTGAAATTGAAAACGTACATAAGAATCTTTAATAGAATAATGTTAAAAAGTAATATTTAAAATTTAAGAGAAGAAGATTGAGATGCAAAAACACTAGTTTTTCGGTCTGTTTGGGTCTAGCTTGCTAATTTAAGCTTACACATTTGTACATTGTATCGAAATAAAAGTATCGAGTAAGTAGTAAGTAAACTATTATTTACGGATTTTATCGCGTTTAATTACTTTAATTTATTTTTATTATTATCCCGACGTTTCGGGTGCTTTACAGTACCCATGGTCACGGGGGAACTGAGATGTTTGACGTCACAATATCATAGTTAGTCAGGCTACCTTCAGTTTTTTTTAACATTAATTTTTGGTCCGATTTACGCAAAACGAGCTTATAGTATCATGAAGTCTTGCAGTGGTATGCTTGGGTTTGGGTTTAATTTTGTTAATTATAGGATCCCAACCAAGCAGATGGTAGCACCCAACCATCTTCTCTATTGAAATTTGGATGTTTTTAATTTCAATAGCCTCGCGTATCATCCTTGGTAGGAATCGGTGTTCTTTTGCGAGAATTTGTGGTTTATCAAATCTAATGTAATGGTGGGGATTGTTGAATGGGGGGTTACCTGTGTCTCCCATAGTCGCCGACATATTCATGGAGGACTTTGAGGAGAAAGCCCTTCTTACTGCTCCTGTAAATCCAAGGTTCTACAAGCGGTACGTAGACGACACTTTCACAATTTTACCATCTGACAAAGTAACTGCATTTTTTAGACCACCTTAACTCTATAAACTCTAAAATACAATTCACAATGGAGTTAGAGGCAAATAATTCTTTAGCCTTCCTAGATGTTTTAGTCATCCGAAATCCTGATAACACTAATGGTCACACTGTGTATAGGAAAAAGACCCATACCAACCGATATCTAAATGGTGAATCTCACCATCATCCTTCACAGTTAGCTACCGTGGGTAAATCTTTGTTTCAGAGAGCACGAGGGATCTGTGACAGAAAACATCTGGCCGCGGAGCTTCAGCACGTCAAGCAAGTATTGCAAGAAAACAAGCTTCGGGTCCCGCGCCTACGTCACAGTGAACGAGTGAAGCCGGCCACAGTCGAGCGCGCGCCTGCTCTACTACCAAATGTCAGAGGAGTCACGGACAAGATTGGCTACATCTAGAAGCGAGCGCCCATTAAGACATACTACAAGCCGCTGAAGAAGATTAGTCAATTTTTACCATCCATCAAATGTAATATTCCTCTACAAGATGCAGGTGTGCACAAGCTAGATTGTGAATGTGGTCTCTCTTACATAGGTCAAACAAAGAGATTTACAAAAACCCGCGTGAAAGAACATATAGCTGATGTGAAGCACCGACGCTCCGGGAAGTCTGCAGTCTGCGAACATGTTCAAGATCGTCCCCACCATTACATTAGATTTGATAAACCAAATTCTCGCAAAAGAACACCGATTCCTACCAAGGATGATACGCGAGGCTATTGAAATTAATGCTACCATCTGCTTGGGATCCTATAATTAACAAAATTAAACCCAAACCCAAGCATACCACTGCAAGACTTCATGATACTATAAGCTCGTTTTGCGTAAATCGGACCAAAAATTAATATAAAAAAAAACTGAAGGTAGCCGGACTAACTATGACATTGGGACGTCAAACATCTCAGTCACTCCCCCCCGTGACCATGGGTGCTGTAAAGCACCCGAAACGTCGGGATAATAATAAAAATAAATTAAAGTAATTAAACGCAATAAAATCAGTAAATAGTAGTTTTATTCAATACTCGTATCATTTCATTCCTCTTTGTAAGGGAAATAAGCACGCGCCACCCGCTACCGCATTTTTTTAAAGACGAATATTCGGTCGAGTACAGGCCCAATTTAGGCCGAGCTATGTAGGCTGTAACTTTAACTTTTAAAGAAAGTTAATACCATTTCGTACTTTGAACTTTTGTAACCAAGTTCATTGCTGAAAGTAAGAAGCAATATTTTTCTTATAATCCGCTTTTTACATACAGTATAATATGTTATAGAACCTATAAGACAAATGAGTAGATTAATAGACCGAAATAATAGGGGTCCCTTGCCTTTGGTAACGAAAACCTAAAAGTAGTAACGTTAAAACTCCTTGAAACTTTTTTTAAAATTAAAAAACTATAATTTCTAAACTCAAACTAGAATTACACACTTAGTACATTTATTTGCGACCTTTAACGACTTTTGCCGTTTCCAGTGAATTAATATGGCAGTGTACGACGTAACGCGCTCGCTCAATAAAGTTAATTCCAGTGAAAAAGTCCGGATTTCCTTCGCCAGGGCCGCATAATAAAACTTTCCAACTACATATGTAACAGAGAAAACTTGACAATAAATCACAAAAAGGTCGAATATGCTACACTTGGGGATTCTCGTTTTTGAAAGTGTTATCATTTTTATAAAGCTGGTCACTAGATTGAGTCTCTTTGAATACAAGAATTAATCATAATATAATTTATTCCCTAACTATATAAAGAGTATTAATTACATTAAAAACGATTTTTTCATATCTAGAGTAAGGAAGGTATAAAGAAAAAAGGTGGTAGATTTTTTTTTAAATTCAATAAGTAAACCCACTTTAAATTCTTTTACTCGATTTACAATATAGTTTTTATTATTTACTCATAACTTGGTTTTTATTCAACAACTTGTATTACAAGCGTGACGATATATCTATTATTGTACGATAAAAAATACATGTGGTAAGATTAAAAGCAGGCTTAACTATCAAGAAACCGTGGGTCGTGGTAGCTCAGATGGTTAGCATTCGCTGTAAATTTCACACAGTTTTGATTTACCACGTGCTCGGCGGTGAAGGAAAACATCGTGAAGAAACTTGCGTGACTGAGAAATTCGCCAACACGCATTAGGGCAGTGCGGCGGATTATTCCTTCCACTCATATATGGGCAAACATATATATATATATATATATATATATATATATATATATATATATATATATATATGTTGCTGCCCTTGTCTTATTACATTTTTATGTGTCGCCTCTTACGATACCTACGTAAATATATGGACTAGTGGAATTCTCTTATATTTTTGTTTTTTTATTAAACAATAAGGGTTATAAGTGAACACACAGCTCACCTGATGGTAAGTGAATACGCTGGCCCATAGATATCTACATCTATTCTCAAATAAGTGCGCGTCACCCACCCCTGATGACTAATATGGAATGCCTCGTATAAAGAGTCTCGGATTCTCTACACTTATGGTAAGTGTAGAATGGAAACACTGCAGCATTTAGCTGCTATTTTACGCTGGTATTCTGTGGAGCGTGGTCCTTCCTTGGTCGACCTAATCTATTTATGCTCCAACCATAATATAGCTACGACATGGCTCTACCGTGTATAAAAATGTTATGGAAATATATTATTAATCAACGTAAGCATAAAGATAATTAATTTAGAAAATCCCAGCGCTATGAATTCGTGGTATCTATCTATTACTTAAAATGTAGCTGTACGTACCCGCTGAGTTACGAGATCGTTAATTTTTAACCAAAATGTACGCCGTATGCACTAATGAAGTGCCTTTAAAGCTTTGAACTGCAAATGTTTTAAAGGAACAAAGGAGTTGTGCAAAAATAAGTTTAACGCTCATATCCTATACCAATTTATGTTTCTATATAAAAGAGAAAGAGCAAATTTTATGTACTACACATATGCACCAACAAACCGTTGCGATTTGTCCATGACCCATCCGTTACAGCTTATAAATATAATCGCGTATAACCTATAAATAATAATGCCCTCCGGAGCGAATTTCGGTCACGGCGGCCCGTCTTACCATAGACTAGTCATTTGCGTAGGGCAGAATCATAGTACACAAGTATGTGCGCACGCACAGGTGCACTCTCTATTCCATCACCCTCATAGTTCATTGGGCCGGAAATCCGACACAATAGGGGAATAACGGCACTCGCAGGAATAACGGCTTTATCTATTTTTCAGAGGCACGAGAGTAAAACACCGTCAATTTCTTGACTCAGAGCTGTTATTGATTTTTTTTTATAGAATAAGGGTGACAAACAAAGTCCACTTGAAGGTACGTGGATGCTGTGGCCCATAGGCATTTACGTTTATCCTTGATTAAGAATCAAAACGCAGATGCGTTTTTACCCCTGAGGACTAAAATGGAATGTCTCGTTTCCAGTAAAAAAGGGTCTCCGGATCTCTACACTTATATATAGCTCTACCACGTTTATATAACTGAATTACACTAGGTTAACGAGGCAGTCGTAACCTATATCAGTGTAGTAGCGGTATGCATATGTATATATACACACATATATATATATATATATATATATATATATATATATATATATATATATATATATATATATATATATATCCACTACCCCAAAGTTCGTTCGTTTGTTGAGTGTCGTAAGAGTTAACCGAGGGAAACTGAAACAGGAGCCCATCTCCTCCACCTTTAATAATTCAAAATAATTTAATAATTCAATAATAATTCAAAATTGTAAAAAACTGCAGCTGCCAACACGCTTGTCAAGCGTGGCAATTGCTATGGCAGAATTCCCGATATGTGGCAACGTAGTTGGGATGCATATGTTTAGCAGTGGACTTTTAAGGGCTGTAATGTTTATCGATATATATTTACAACATTATTTTATAACTGGTCTTTCTGAAAATCAGCGTCAAAGTTGCGATCATTACTGAATAAGAACGAATTCAAGACAAAGCTGTGCGGATAAAATACACCTCACACCTTTTGTAGGTTGCTCAATTGCTCTTTAATGTTGCATTATGCTTGTATCGTTTTTATTATATTTTTCAGTTATCTTTTTATCCCTTTTGATAAGCATTCTGGATACATTTTTTTGCTTACACTGGATATAATTTTTGATATGTCATAAAATGTACTTGTAAAGTTCCTTACCTCAGAAAAAAAAAGAAACGCTTAAAGGATTTGTGTTATACCCATCTGTCCGTACGTCCATATGGCCAACTGTCAAGACACTTTTTCTCAAGAGTGAGTAAAGGTATAAAGTAGAAATTAATATTAAAAACTAACATTTTTGGTCAACGAAATTCAAAGATACGGCCATTTATGTCACAAATTTATAAACTTGAAACTTACTAATCAAAACCTGAAGGATGCTACCGTTAACCTAGTATCATGAAATAGAGCATCCAATAAAAAAAATCGAATACATGCGAAATTTGCCTACACGCATTGGAGCACAGCGGCGGACTAATTTCTTCATAACCTAACCCAAGTGTCGAACAGTTAAATTAATACATAAACTGTCACCCATTAATGGGCTCTCAGTAGGGACGTGACTTGGTCACTCAAAGTGAACAAACAGGAACTCATATTATTGGCCCGAAGTGACCGGCCGGAGAAGACTGCTCTGAATGGGCTGGGTAAACACACTCCGGATAAAAGTTGGTTGACAGCGGTGGAAGGGTTGTTCTTTCCCCGTGCCCTATGCAGCCTAGGAGGATTCAAGAGGAAAGGAAGAGAACGGGTTGATACAGGAAGAAGCCATTCTCCATATCTTCCGAGACTCTGGTACCGCCGCATGCAGCGGTGATGGAGCCGCAGAGGAAGATGAGTTTCGGTAATCCTCGTGACCGAAAGGTAATCAGCGGCAAAACCATATACCATATCATTTGCTGTTCGCAAGTTTTGTTTGGTGCAAGTTTTTTCTAATCCCTTGGCCTCCGTGTAAGGAGAGCTATTGCGTAAGTGGAGATTTAAGTAGTGAAGTCAGGCGCGCCTGTGTTTCACGTTGGTGGGGCCGCGGATGTGTGCGAAAGTGTTCTCGTGGCTCTGTCAATATGCGGCGAAATGATAACACCGTGAACATTTGGTCGATGCGAGTCCAACATAACCAGCCCTTGTCCCCGCGACGGGTACTGCTAGGCATTCGCCCATGAAAAAGTTATATCGCCTGTAACTTTACTATATCAACATTTATTACGTCATACTCTATCAAAGAAACGAGCTAAATCGGAACTAAACCCTTGGCGTATCACCATGAGTAAGTAATTACTTGGGGATACATGTTATCTAGGTTATGGAACCGCCACAATAAAGAAAACATAAACAGCACCTCATAAAGCACTAAACAAAATTACCTCACACGCCAAGAACTACTTTCAATCATGCGTCGTCCTGAGGGATCGGTTTCCCATCAATTTAATATTCTATTATAAGGCCGACCACAAAACGGAACGTTAAAAGCGCTGGTCGTATAAATTATAGATACTTTACGATAGAACTTCTAGATGGTACGCAGATAACATTTATTTTAAATATTCTTTTACAATATAACATATACATGCAACAATATGGCAAATACGTTAATGATATTATTAAAAATAAGAAACTAATGACACCTACAAGCAAATTCAACAATGAAACTCAAAAAAAGGCTCACACAATGTAGTTATACTGAATGTTTTACCCTTCAAGGCGAACAACAGTGCCGAGCCGTGGTAGCTCAGAGGCTAAGAGCTATGAGTAAATATCACAGTACTCAAGTAACCCGGGATCGATTCCCCTATGCACACCCACTCAGAAATGAGGGGAGACATGTACCTAGCAGTGGGATATACATACGCTGTAACTTTAAGGCGAGATACATCTGTAAATGTTCTACTGCTTGCGGTAGAATTCCGCACGAAGGTACTAGTAACATAGACGGTTAAATAAAGGTTAAAACAGTTACAGCCTCTATACGTCCCACTGCTGGGCTCAGTCCTCATCTCATTTCCGAGAGGGTTTAAGGGCAAGGAAATGTCTACCTCGCTGCCCCAATGCGTGTTGGTGAACTTCACTTGTCTTCCAAATATTTTTTTTTTGTTTTTTCTCAGACATGCAGGTTTTCTCACGATGTTTTGCGATTGCCTGATGATTGATTGATTGATGATTGATGATAGCGATTCATCGAAGAGCATGTGGTAAATCGGCACATAAAACTGCAATCAACCACTTCATTGGTGCTGGCGGGGACCAAACCCGGTTTGCTCGCAAATTGTGAAATTTACAGTGAGCGCTTATCCCTTGAGCTACTACGGCTTATTAACATAGGGCACTAACATAGACGGACTAGGAAGAAAAATAGGTTTAACTACTAATATAGCTACACTTTTTTTCTTTTACATTGGGTAATGCCTTCGCATACCCACCTCGCAGGAGCAAGGACGGGTTATATCGGACTCGCTCTGACTAAAATCCAATGGTTTTCACCTTCACAGCACATTGGCAGGGCCACGGGAACGTTTTCGCACACATCTGCGGCCCCACCGGCGCAAGCTGCCCATGGCAGCCCCTCCTTTTCCTTCTCAGGTAAGGTGCACCAGGAATACATTTCTTCTGTGGCTCCACCACCAACCAAGTTTCGGCCACCGAGGGTAGGGAGGACGGCGTCTCGCTATACCAATACTCCTCTGTGACTCCCACCACTACTTGCGTAGCGGCCCCACCCGAGTCACGGAGTATAAGGTGAGTGGCACATCGCCAAACCAACAAACCTCTTCCCCCGCGACTCCACCTCGGCTGCAGAGGTAGGGGAACGACAAACCTCTCGCCGCGACTCACCAGTACACATCCGAAGTGGGCTTGCCAAGCCCACTCGGAGTGGACTACTCGGGCTATTTCTTCACTTCGGGCCAGCCATATAAACCAAACTGTATTAGCGCAAAAAAAACTATTAACTCTTATTTAGAAAACAACCAATTTATACTCGTAATCAGACAGAGAAATAGACACTGGCAAATCATTTCACTCCTTTGCTGCACGGATTACGAAAGACGAAGCAAATTATTTAGTTTGAATGGGTGGAAAGTCGACAACAAAAGGGTGGAGGATCGCAGAGCACCTGGTTGTCGAATGTTGTAAGGGGGAGGTAGGAATTAAATCATGTAATTCCCGGATCCTAGTTAATTAATCTTCAAATCTTTAATAACCATAATCAGCCCACTGTAATTTCATTACAAAGTTAATAAGTAATACCGTCCACAATTAAACGCATTCCAATATTAGTACTGCCTGTAAAGAATACAACGTACTCGATTCCGTTTTCAATTTTAGTTTGGTTAAGTTTTATTGTACATTTATTTGCCAGGGACAGTACGTATTAACTAAGTTTGTACCAGGTGTGAAATTTTCGTGGCCGAACAACAAACGCGTATGGTATGTCGCTTATTCCAGCGTTAGCTCTTACTTACAATGTGGCAATAACTTAAATGTTTTTTTTAACACTAGCGTTGATAGAAAGCTGTTGGCATAAAACTATTACGGGACGCAGATCTCTTTATTACAGCTTATAAAAGGGTCACTGCTGAACATGGATTCTCATAACTTGCGTTATATCGACATGTGCCATGGTTACCACGCTTGGCAAGCGGGCTTGCAACCGCAGTTTCTTATTTTTCGAGCTATTATCAAGAAGTTGTCTACGGGATGATACGGGATAGCGGTGCCAATACTCGGTAATATCATTAATACAAAAGTGTATTTGTTTGTTTGCTCACTTATAAAAAGTAAATATACATCGCCTAATGGCGTTCTCCTTTAGTGCCTTCAAAATATCCTGGCGGAAATCGAACTCAAGCTTTCCCATGCAACGAAATATAAAGCGAGTGAAGGCGAGCAAGTAAATTTTTTGCGAAAGTTATACGCTTTGACCGTTTTCCACCTTTTTAGGGTTCCGTAGTTAAACAAGAAGGAACTCTTATAGTTTCACCATGTCCGTTTGTACGTCCGTACAGGAATAAAAATTAAGTTAGTTAAACGCGCTAAAATCCATATAAACAGATTTATTCAGTGTTCTATTGTTACTAGTTAGCATTTTACTAGCAAGAATATGTAGATAGATAGTTAACTATTACCATTTTTGTACGACCTTGGCATGTTAACGATTTGATGTAGATTGTATTATTTTCGTAATCGAAAAGTTTTCTAACCATTTTTTGAGTACCGCTCTTATAAGTCTGATTGGAAAATAAGTTCTTCAGTTACCATTATCCTGTTTGGGCCTATTTTAGTAGTTATAGTGTACAAACCGCAAACTCACTTAATGTGCTCATTATCAGGAAAGCTCCTTCTAAGTTCACGTATTGTGATAACCAACTACGGAAGCACGACACGACAAGAAGAAGCAAACGAGCATACGGCTCACCTGAACCACCCAACACCAGGGGAATTGCAGATGCGTTGCCAGCCTTCTAAATCGGAGTAGGCTCTCTTCTTGAAAAATCTTAGGGCTTGTCGGTCCGGAAAATCATTGGTGATACGAGTGCGGCACTGAAAATTTCGGGAATCAAGGAAGTGACACAACATTAATATTTAAAATGTATTTATTGATTTTCGAAGTATTCTCCGCGAAATTTGACAAATTTTTCCATACGATGGGACCAATCATTTTAGCAACCATTCCATTCGGAAGTTGGGGTCTCAAACTGGCCGTTTTGTAGGCGTCCACAGCTTCTTCAGGTGATGAAAATCTCTGTCCACGATATTTATTCTTTATTTTAGGGAAAGTATAGAAATCATTAGGGCTTAGGTCGGGGCTGTACGGCGGATGGTCTAATAATTCTATGTTTTCTTGCTCAAAAAACTCTTTTGTTCTGTGTGCGGTAGGAGAACTCGCATTGTCGTGATGGGGGATGATGCGGCGGTTGCAGTTCTCTTTACGGAGTTCAGAAACGACCTGTGGCAAACAAATGCTAGCATACCATTCTGCATTAACCGTTCTTTGTCCCTCAAGAGGAGTAGTCGTAACATGGCCGGTTTTGGAGACAAACGTGGCTACCACTTTTTTTGCAACACTCCGTGAACGAACAATTTTTGTTGGCTTTAACTCATTTTCAAACACCGAAACTCGTAACTGGTTTTTTGTATCGGGTTCGTACGCATATATCCAGGATTCGATATTTTATTCAGCATTTGAGGATCCTGCGTGGAATATTTCGAGAGTTCTGACGCACCAAGTAACGTGAGCCACTTTTTGCTCTTCACAGAGTGAATGCGGTATCCATCGGGAAAACAACTTTTTTACACCTAATTGTTCATGCAAGATTATTTGTATTTGACTCATGCCAATGTCTAAAGGTGTCTGAATTTCGCGGTATGTCACATGTCGATCTTCCTCAATCAGCTTACGCACAGAATCAACGTTTTCTTGGGTGACTGCAGTTTTTGGACGACCTTGACGGGGATCATCACTGAGCTTGACACGTCCGTGTTGAAATTCAGCAAACCAGCGATAAATTGTGGTTTTGGATGGGGCTTTATCACCAAATACAGAAATCATCCGGTCAACACACTGTTTTTGTGCTAAACCACTTCGAAAGTCATAATAAATCATCGCTCTTTTTTTTTGAATTTTCTCGAGTCAATTCCATTTTTTCAACGACTAAACAAGTTTGACAAAACCTTGTGACAAGACCGAGAATCTTTTTTTAAATAAACAAATGGTATTCGATTTTTAAAACCAAGGAGTTTTCAATTAAAAAGATTTCAATATGACAGGAACAGTGGAAATATTCCATTCCCGATACTTTTAGTGCAGCCTATGTAGTCGAACACGTGAGAACACTTCGTTTTTTTACATATTTTTGACTAGACGTCAAATAGCATTAATGCCACTGTTGTGTTCCACTCTGAAAATATAAAGAGCTAGTATAATTACCAGCCATGATGCATTCCATTTTAGTTCTTAAAATTGACAGCGCATCAGTAGCCTTCCTTTTTAAAATGTTAAATATGTTTATTCAAAATTGAATTTTACAAAGAACTTTTTCAAATTCAAACTACTACGCTATCGTTTCAAGAAGTCTCTACTACGAAGACATTGTGTGTGCTTGTGAGTGAAGCAGCAAGGAACTCGAAAGTTTACTATTTTTCTCACAAAAGCTATAACTTACTATTATTAAATAAATAATGTCCTCCAGATCGAATTTCGGTCACGGCGGCCGATCTCAAAGGAGACTAGCCATTTGCACATAATGGGATTATAGTGAACAAGTGTATGCGCAAGCACAGGTGCACTCTCTATTCCCTCACTCTCATAGTCCGAAGGGACGGTAATTCAACATCACCGCAGAGAGATCAGGCGCAGAACCAACAGCTTTACGTGTTTTCCGGGGCACGGCGCGCACCGCACACCGCCGCCAACCTCCTGACTTCGCGATGCTAATGAGAATTTCTTGATAGAAGAACCCGATGACTGATTTCGGCCCGACCCGGGATGAAAACCCAGGACCTCATGATCAGTAATAGCGTTTACAACTACTAGTGGTATAATCTACGAAGCAGTTAATTAAAATAAACATAAGTAAATAAAAGTCAATAAAAGCACACATCTTCCATCTTTTAAATATTAGTTTAATTTATAATATCGTTTCTTTGTGCGAATGTATTTTGAATACGCATGCGCTTTGAATTGATACAAAAGCAAATCTGATTTACCTGTTAAATTGATTATATATTACTTATTTACAAATGATGTTAATATTAAACAGTTACTGAAATTCTTTTTGATATTATGATTTTAATAGTCTTCTGTTTAATTTTTTTATTGTATTTATTCTTAACTAAATTAAAAACATTATTATTATGTGGGGTATTTAAATTACCTATTGATAAAGAAGTACCTTTAGTAATTTATTATAAATTAAAAATACGTTTCTCAGTGATGGATTTACATGCACATATACATAACACACAATCAACAATGATTTTCTCCAATTCTATACATGATACTTCGCTCTTTTACTTTACTTTTCAATGCTTTACTTAATAATATCTCTTCATTCCTTCTCTTTAAAATTATTATAAGTAATCAACAGTGACCCACTTTGTAATGCAGAATCCCTGATGAATAAGCTTATAATTTTATAATTATCCAAGCCTGTAATTAATTCGTAACTTTAAAGACAATGTTCGGTAACACATGATAATATGACGATATAAATAGAATTTTCAAATAAACTTCATTTCACATCTTTACCGGAAAAGCCTTGTTTGTTTTGATGAAACAATACTTAGAAGTACTTAGACTTTCCCTTTGTTATTATATTGCAAGAGTCTCTGTTATCTCATAAACAAATTTAAATCACTTGGAACAGATTCCAGTTGTTAATTGAACAGACTACTCAGTATAAGTAGGCTTACAATCCAAGTTCTTGGCTTAATTGTTAAAATAAAATTTAGCGATATTCCAAGGAAGCGAAAGAGCTCTCAGGTTTGTGCCAAATGGAAGTCCACAGTTTCTGCCAACCCTCCTAAGTTACAAACGTCAGAGTTTATGTATGTATTTATTTATGTATGATAACACCATGATATTTACCTAAAGCACACTACGTAAATATTTTTAATTTAGCCCTTCGACATTAGAATCCTTTGTAGGATGGATCCAAGCCTCGTGCAATTGGAGAAGTAAGTTCAGTCAAGTTTGTCGTTTCCAATAAAACTTGCCTGCTCCCAAGTAATCACAAGCACCGCTTGAATACGGAAACGTGTAGTTTACTTTTGTGATAAAGTAAAAGAAAAAGTAAGATTTCAAGTTAAATAGAAAAAGATCGACGGCAAATACGAAAAATCGTGTATTTTGAAAATGCTTACTCGGTTGAGTGATATTAAATTAACTAGAAAGGTCGATTTGTTAGAATAGCTTTCTGTCATATTGTTTTAGTTATTTATGTAAAAAATCTGATGTAAAAATCGCGTGCGTCCGTGTGAAATTTACTCATATGTCCATTGTACATACTATGTATGTATGTACAACAATACAGAACTTCACCATAGTAAAACCAGATTTTTTACTATGTCTTCACGATTCACAAGTCCGTACGTAATTTGTATGTAAAACACATCCACGCTACAGTATAAAATCTAAATGTAAGGGAATCGTTTTAGGAAAAGAATTTTTTTATAGAATAAGGGTAACAAACGAGCACACAGTCTATCTGATGGTAAGTGGATGGTGTGTCCCATAAACATCTACATTTATCCTTGATTTGGAATCAAAATGCAGATGCTTTGACCCCTCAGAACTAAGATGGAATGCCCCGTTTCCAGTAAAAAATGGTCTTCGGATCTCTCTCTACACTCACTATACGAAACACAGTAGTATTAAGCTGCTATTTTACGCTGGAATTGTGTGAGAGCGTGGTCCTTTCCCGGTCGAGCCGACCCATTCGTGCTACAACCATAATATAGCTGCAGCATTGCTCTACCACGTATAAAACAAATTTGCATTTTGGTTATTAATTGAGGATAGGTATAGACGTCTGTGTGACACAACATTCACTAACACCAAAAATATACTGCTTATAAAAACCTGTACAGATGGACACTCAGTTTTATATGTACGACTTTCATTAATATAGTGTTATTTCTTAAAATTATAGCTATAGTTGTCAATTATTTGACAAATTATTTTTTTAAGTTTGCAACCTGTAATTCAGTTTCAACTACACAAAATATTTACTTAAACAACACTACAAAATATTTTAAATAAGCGCTTTTTTACCTTGACATACGCTAATATGTATATATATATTATATATATATATATATATATATATATATATATATATATATATATATATATATATATATATATATATATAGAGATCTCTTTACGCTAAATGTTGATCAGACGCGACTTCACGCGAGCACTTTGTTGATCCGAAAACGCATGTTGATCCGGCGCCTTTTGTTGATCCAATATGCATCTCTGGTAACTAATATGGCTCCGACCGGATCAACATCTGCACTCACGAGACTGTTTGCTTACGTTGGCCGAAGTTGATCTGATATACAAATCCACCTTGCGATGGTTACGGAAAATGTTGATCCGATTTAAATGAGCCAATCAAAGCACAGCAAACGATAAGATAAACGTTCGGATTGGCTGAACGCAGCCGCGACGTTGCCGTTTCGTATCTTTGGCGGTACAAGCTACAGATTAAATGCGTGTTATGTAATGCATTCAGGGCACTGTTTGGTCTAACTCGTTATTGTAATGCGGCGGGTATGTTCACGGATGCGCGTGTGGATTGTTTCTACACCACCATGCGTAAACGATGCACATCCCTGGTTCGCAGGGTGCGGGCCAGTTCCAATGGTATCCTGAGGGCATTTTCTGATAGGTTTGAGTTCAGTACCTGAACCATTGTCATATGGTGCACGTGCTGACTAATCGGGCCTGTCTTATACATAGTTTTAAAATTAGGTAAATACCTAGTTTTAAGTTTTACGAAAATTAGTTTTAAGATTTGTATTATTACTAAAATCTATGATCCTTGTGGTCGAAATAAACGACCTTTTTAACGAATTACTCGACAACGCCCCTTTTTGTAGCGTTCTGGTGGCAACGGCGACATAAGGTATTCGCCTGAGTGCGTGTTTGCGTGCATGCGTGCGTGTGTGTGTGTGTGTGTGTGTATGTATGTGTGTGTGTGTGTGTGTGTGTGTGTGTGTGTGTGTGTGTGTGTGTGTGTGTGTGTGTGCGTGTGTGAATGTTGGTCTGTGCATGTGTGCACTGTTGTGTTTGTGTGTGTGCGTGTGTGTGCGGCAGTGTGCGTGTGTGAGTGTGTGAATGCGTTTGGGCGTGTGCGCATGTGTGCATGTTTGCGCGTGCGCTTGCGTGTTTGTGTGTGTGTGTGTGTGTGTGTGTGTGTGTGTGTGAGTGCGCGCGTAGTTGTGCGTGTGTGTGTGTGTGTGTGTGTGTGTCTGTATTTATGTGAGTGCGCAAGAGCGCGCGTGTGTGTATGCGCGTGCGTGTGCGTGCGTGCGGGTGTGTGTGCGTGCGTGTGTGTTCGTCTGAGTGCGTGTTTGTGTGTGTATGTGTGATGTGTGTGTGTATGTGTGATGTGTGTGTGTATGTGTGTGTGTGTGTGTGTGTGCGCGCGCCCAGAAAACGGAGGCGGAGAATGGAGACGTGGAGGCGGAGGTGAATGCAGCGTAGTATGTGGTGAAGGCGGAGATAGTGGTAACGGGGAATTGTGTTTGAGGCGGAAAAAATAGTGACGGAGCGTAGTGGTGGCGGCGGAGGGAGCGGAGTTTATTGTTGAGGCGGATGGAGCAGAGTTTATGGTGGAGGCGGAGGTAGCGGAGGTGGAGAACGAAGGCTTAGAGAGGGTTGCGGTGTTAGATGTGGAGGCGTAGGTGGCAGAGGTGGTGGTGGGTGCATGTAAATAGTTTTAAGTTTTACGAAAATTAGTTTTAAGATTTGTATTATTACTAACATCTATGGTCCTTGTGGTCGAATAAACGACTTTTTTTTAACGAATTACTCGACAACGCCCCTTCTTGTAGCGGAAGTGGTGGCAACGGCGACAAAAGGTATTCGCCTGAGTGCGTGTTTGCGTACGTGCGCGCGTATGTGTGTGTGTGTGTGTGTGTGTGTGTGTGTGTGTGTGTATGTGTGTGTGTGTGTGTGTGTGTGTGTGTGTGTGTGTGTGTGTGTGTTTATGTGTGTGTGTGTGTGTGTGTGTGTGTGTGTGTGTGTGTGTGTGTGATTGTGTGTGTGTGTGTGTGTGTGTGTGTGTGTGTTTGTGTGCATATGTGTGCTTGTGCGTATGTGTACGTGTGTGTGTGTGAATGGGTGTGCGTGTGTGCATGCGTGCACTGTTGTGTATGTGTGTGTGCGTGCGTGTGCGCATGTGTGCATGTTTGCGCGTGCGAGTTTTTGTGTGTGTGTGTGTGTGTGTGTGTTTACCATAAACCAGTGAACATGTTTTATATATATTCATAATCAAGATTTTTAAGGACGCGTTTACAAAATTGATAGGTTTAAAATCGAACCATTACATGAGATATTATCATGAGACCTTACCTCCGGTCTTGAAGGAGTGACCTCAAAATGTAATTCGGAATTAATAGTCGAACTCTTGGTCTAATAGAACTGGGCATGCTGAGTTTGGGCTTGTTTTGTTAGTTATGATGAGTCCTTACCTCCGGACTTGCTGAAGTGACCTGAAGGTGTACTTCGGTAACTAACACTGTAACACCTGGACTAGTAGAACTAGGTATGCCGAGTTTGGGTTTGTTTTGTTAGTTAAATATAAAATTCTTTTCACTTTGTCTCTAGTACCGATAGGTATCCAAGCTGATATTCGGAAAAATGAATAACCTCGTAGTAACATCTTTAGAGGCAGTATCGATATCCACTTACCAGCCACACTGTTTTTCGCTGTAACCAACTGTCCTTTATATGAGCCTCACTTGCCCTCACGCGGTACCCACTTCACTGCACTCCAGTGCAGCCACCACCACCTCTGCCACCTACGCCTCCACATCTACCACCGCAACCCTCTCTAAGCCTTCGTTCTCCACCTCCGCTACCTCCGCCTCCACCATAAACTCTGCTCCATCCGCCTCAACAATAAACTCCGCTCCCTCCGCCGCCACCACCACGCTCCGTCACTATTTTTTCCGCCTCCAACACAATTCCCCGTTTCCACTATCTCCGCCTTCACCACATACTACGCTGCATTCACCTCCGCCTCCACGCCTCCATTCTCCGCCTCCGTTTTCTGGGCGCACACACACACTAACACACACACACACACACACACACACACACACACACACACACACATACATACACACACATACACACACACACACACACACACATACACACATACACATAAACACGCACTCAGACGAACACACACGCACACACACACGCCCGCATGCACGCACACGCACGCGCATACACACACGCGCGCTCTCGCGCACTCACATAAATACAGACACACACACACACACACGCACATCTACGCACACACACACACACCAACATACACACACAGAACAAACACACACACACACACACACACACATACAAACACACGCGCGCGTACACATACACATAGGCGCGCGTGCTTGCACACATACACACACACCCGCACATACACTCACACACACGCGCGCGCACGAACGAACACACATAAACGCACAAGCACATACACAAACACAAAACAACAGTGGAAACACGCACGCACACACGCACACACTCCTACCCACACACAAAAGCAAACACACGCACAACCGCGCACACACACACGAACAACAGTTAACACACGCGCGCACACACTCACACACACACACACACACGTACTAAAAAAACACAACAGTGCACACACGCACACATACACTCACCCACACGCGCACGCACATGCGTTCACACGAACACACATGAACGCACATACACCCAAACGCACGCGCACACACAAACTCGCATAAAAACACACACACACACACACACACACACACACACACACACACACATACACACACGCACAAACGCGCGCGAACTAAATGGCACCCCCCCCCACCCTTTCACACACACACACACACACACACACACACACACACACACACACACACACACACACACACACGCACACACACACACTCGAGTGACAAATTTATTTGTAATAAAGTACTATCCATCATCTTCTAATTGATCTATGACAAATGAATAAAATAACACAAATTCACTCACACGATAACAAAAACTCGAACAAACGTCCTTCCACAATAAAACCAGCCAAAGTTTGATCCACAAAATCAGTAGATAACGTATTTTCTTACCTTATTACTATATCGAAGTAGCCTACTGGGTTCTCTGTCACACACAGAACGCGACGTTGCCGCTTCGTGTTCGAGTACCTATTCGTCAATTATGGCTCCGGATCCACTTAGTCTAAGTAAATGTCGCATATAAATTAAACATATTCAGGATCTAAAAAATCATATTCGGTATGATTTTTTCGACCGTTGATAGATCAACAAATGTTGGTGAAATCGCTGACGAGTATATTGAAATCCTGTTAGTGCAGATCCACCGACGTCACAAGCGCATCAATAATCGATCAAAGTATATCACTTTGTGCGACGAGGAGCTGAGCAAACACGTCAAATAGGTGGATCAACAATTGTTCTAACTTCTCACTGGATCAACATTTACCGTGAAAGGATGATTATATATATATATATATATATATATATATATATATATATATATATATATTTGTAAGCAACATTTTTAAAATTCTGTGGCTACAATCTCTATCCACTTCACCACAGAAAATTATGTGTTTAACATTTACAGTATGATCATATTTTTTTTTAATTTAATACCTTATCCACATAAACTTTAACTGTGCCTAATATCGCACTCCTCCGTGCGTGCAATATGCTTCAAAAAGTGTAGACAGTTTTCCGTTTACGTATTAATATATAGACGAGGATACTTTACTACTAACTTTTTTTTACTTTACTATATCCAACCGTTCAATATATCGCATCAAATTAAATGGAACCGAACTGCCTGAACGTATTCGCAATTATATTCAGGTTAGCGTCGCCGGTCATCCGATCCACACCGAGCGTCTTGTTCGTATATTGTCATGTCAATCAGTAACCGATACCGAACCGGGCGTGAATGGGCGCTTTAATTGTGTAACACTGACTGCGTGTTCAGTTCTTGAGTTATTCAATTAAGACTGTAATATAACTGAGGAACTGAGGTATTTTCTGTTGTTACGATGAGTAATAATCTATACTTATATGTAAATACAATTGAAATGGCTGTCTGTAACATCAAAGTAACTGTTATTGATTGAGCTGTTTGTTAATGAAAAACTATTTTTAAAATTTTCGTGTCTGACTCTTTATCTATACGTCCGGACCAATCTAAATGGCTTGATCGATTGTAATGAAACTTAAATAACAGATAGAAAAAACAATGCCAGGTGTTATCTAGGCTATTTTATTCGAAAAACAGAATATTTTTTAGAATTCAAATAGTCGATGATTATCTTAAATGGAAAGTTGATGGAATAGATGATCATGAATATCTTAATACTACATGATGTGAAATTTACAACGACCGCAAACCATCTGAACTACCACAAATTAACTAAATTTCACAGCACGCGAGCAAACCGGGTTCGATCCCCGCCGGCACCAATGAAATTGTTAGTTACAATTTTAAGTGCTGGTTGACCACGTGCTCGGCGGTGAAGGACAACATCGTGAGGAAAGCTATATGTCAGAGAAGGAAGAAAAAAATATTTCGAAGATATGTAAAGTTCGCCAACACGCATTGGGGCAGCGCGGCGGATAATTCCTTGCCCTAAAACCCTCTCAGAAACAAAACTCACATCCGGAAAGCGAAGCGAGAAGTTCATTCGTTATGGTCAACCACTGCCAGCGCAAGAGTTTCAAATTTATTTACAGTAATATCGGTATTATAATTCAACTGATATTCCGGATAACATGATATAAACATAAAAAGCTCTGATTTACCACATGCCCGCCAGTGAAGAAAGCACTTAGTGACTGAAAAGAATGACATCCATCTTACGATTTTAATTTAAAATTTATTAAATGTTTTCATATATTGAAGCTAAATTATCGCTAAAAAGCTAATTTATCCCGTTTTATTTTTGATATTTTATTTTTATTCCCGACTTTTTAAAATAAAAGTCAGTATTTGTGTAATTCAAAGGAAATTTACTTTTTAATAATTAACATATTTTAGTGCCTTGTTCATACAAGAATTAATAAATAAATAAATTAGAATCTGAAATCCATTATGATACGTAGACCGAATACGCTCAGAAACTGGTGTAGAGTTGACGCTGGTATAGCAGTGACGGGAAGCAATACGAACAACACGGAAAAGTTCATCTAAATGACTTTGAAGTCCTAGTCTAAATGGACTAGGATAGAGGTGCCACTTTTGGGTAGATCAGTAATGACACGAGAATTCAGATGAATCATTACCCTTAGTTCATATAAGAAGGTAGAAAAGGATCTATTAATTTGGAAGATGATGTGCACTGTCTAACAAATCAATAGTAGAGTATTTATATTCGTATATCAGCGATATTTATAAAAAAGTTGTTTTTTTATCGTCACTTAAGTCTCAAACACCAGCTCTTCAATTCGATATACTTTTATCAAGCAAGAATGAATTGAGATATTGGTTTTCCATCAATTTATTATCTTTATGCTAGCCACAAATTGAACAGAAATACTAAAAGCACTGACGAATACCTAGTTATTACGATGTAAGGATTGATATATGTATAATGGAAAAGACTTGAATAAATCTAATAAATTTTCAGTAAAATTAATAGGTAGTAAGATTTACAAAAGAAGTGTCGAATATATTCGTGTGGGCGAGGTAGGAGAATAATTTATTAGCCATTTCGGTTCTTTAGGCTTTTTGTCTTCTTCATACGTAAGGATTGATTTCATGACATTCACTTCTACCCGAGGCTTAGGGCCCGTATACCGAGAAAAGTTAAAGTTAAGATATTAAAAAAACAGAATATTACTTTCGTCATCATCATCATCATCATCATTACAGCCCTTCTCTAGTCCACTGCTGAACATAGGCCTCCCCCAAGGAATGCCACAAAGCACGGTCCTGAGCCACCTGCATCCATCGACTTCCTGGATGTCTTACCAGGCCGTCACTCCATCTAGCGGGGGACTGCCCTGTACTTCGCCTACCGGTACGAGGCTGCCACACGAGAACCTTTTCCCCTTTCGGTTGTCGGTTCTTTAAGCTATATGCCCTTCCCATCGCCACTTCAGCATACTAATCCGTTGGATTATGTCGGTCACTCTGGTTCTACTGTGGATATCTCAATTTTGAAGTTTATCACGCAAAGAAACCCATTATTATTTTATTTTTTTAGATTATTATTACTTTCAAATAATAAAAATTAATGCAGCAGTATTAAACTGCTATTTCACGCTGGTATTCTGTGAGAGCGTAGTCTTTTCCCTATCTAGCCGACCCATTCGAGCTACAATCATAATATGGCTACAGCGTGGCTCTATCACGTATAAAAGCTTCCTCATATTCATTGCTGCATTAGTCAAACTCATTGACTGTTCCCCGTAGCTGATCTCTTTCTTTTATGACACTTGTGTAATCCGTGTTTGCAACTTTTTAATATTTTTTTTATTTTTTTTAAAGAATATTAACAATGCTATGAACATTACTAATATTCTCTGTAACCACTCGTGGTAAGCTTAAATTGCTTGTGTTACGAGTGGTTCATGCCAGTAGTCGAGTGGCGTTTTTGAGTTCGCGGTCCGCGCCCTGCCATTAGGTTACCATCGCTTCTTTGTGTAATTTGTGGCCTATATTCAGCAGTGGACTTGTGAAGGGCTGTAATGATGATGACGATGATGTAACTTAACCATAAAACATTTCAATTGTGTATTTTTTGGCAATCATGCTTAGCATTTCCTTTTCATTATCAACCCTTTCCTTAAGCAACTGTTCATATTGCTCCTTGGACGCCTTAAGTTCTTGAAGCGCGGGTTGGAGTCGGTTCTTCATGTGGCAAAAGAAAACAAAGATCGAAAGTAGGAGAAGCAAAGTAAGGTAATGTCAAGTACTTGTTGCTTCTTTACTATTTACAGATTTCAAATCTTTGGATTTTTAAAAGTTTTGGTTAACTATCACATTTTGTTCCAACACAAATATGTATGTTGTTGTAATATTTATGTTAAGTACCGACTTTCTTAATATTATATACAAGGGGCAGTAATTATTAACTGTAATATAAAATTAGGATGGATATTATGAACTTACAATATATAAATTATTAAAATTATTCAGGACCAATTATTTTTACAATTTATCAACAGAGTTACCACAATAAACCTCTCTTTTTCCGCTATCCACTAACTCATAGAAGTGAAGAAATGCAATACATTATCAGTGTGCCACTCAAGGAATCTTCTCTTGTGCACCCTATTTTATTGAATAATACGCCAGTCAGTCTTTATGTGAAAATCGCGAAACCATGCGTAGGCGATGGCACACAGTTCTACGTAATATGTATTACCACCGTTTAAAGAGCTTAGTATTAATGTAACGACAATGTATTACTTGTGTTCTAATATATACATTCATTTAAATTATAAGTAATTTTCTTAGCCTTAAGAATATAAGTTACAAGTAACGATGATATAAGACATAATAATATGTTTATATTATATGAAGAAAACAACGTTATTAGACATAACATAAGAGATGTTTAATGTACATATTATGTCAATCGGTAAAGTAACGTAAAGTAAAGTAAAGTAAATAGTTCTTTCTCTGTTACTTAAGCACGAAGGTATAATAAAAGTGAGTTAATATATTGTTTGCATTGCCAAGAATATCCATCTAAACAAGAGTAGTTACATAGCATAAAAGCAGTTGTACCGTTAAGGCAGCCCCTCCCTCCATTTAAAAATTAAACTTAAGCCGCTAACCCGTGTGTTTTTCAGGATCCTAGAATAGCAGTATGCCACCATCTCGACAAAAAGTATAAGAATATGTAAATATGGTCTTCATCGATAAAGTCATTCAGAAGACAATGGACACACCAATGATTATAAATAATTAAAGATTGTCATTTAAGTAAGCCTCCACTTAGTCCTACTTGGAGATCGAGCGGGACATCGTGTAGTTGCAGAAGCGCAGTAACTTTTCCATTTCCAATAAAACTTGTACTTGTAGGTACGTGTCCTCTGAGTAACCTTAGTTTTGAATACATTTACACATTCGTACATTCGTATGTCTGTGATGGATGCGACAAAACTTAAGACAAATTTAGATTTTGCAACTCAAGCTATGCGGATTAGAAATAAACGATATATAACTTTTAAAGACTAACTACCCCGACGCTAGAATTTTCAAAGGTAAAATTATGCCAAATGTTATGGTTGCCTCCTATAAGAGTGCAATCAGTATATAGATATAGGAGAGACAATAAATTTATGGGCTGTGAGGCATTTAGTTCTCAAAGGTGACATCGCACCTATAGCCTTATTTGTTTGAAAGTTGGTTACCAGGTCTCCATCAGCTATTTACATTCAAGGAAATCGACTGAAAGCTTGTTGGTCACTTTAAGAATGAAGGCTTTAATACTCATATTATAACAACGTGATCGTATTTTCCTTGTGCGTTAAACTTTGTATTTTTTTCAATTTACGGCTACACGTTTCCAAACTTTTGATAAAAGTCACGATCTGTTAGCTATTATTTTATGCCACCTTACCGAATACAGTTTCATTATATTAGGTGGGGGGGGGGGGTACTAAATATAATAAATTTTAAAATTAAATGAATGCCCCATTACCAGTTTAGAGAACTGGGGACCTCCCCAGTTCCCGTCGCTCATCATATGAAATACAGCATTATGCTGCTACTTTTACTGTGGTAGTATGCGCAAGCTTATTCCTACAACAGTTGACCCGACGTGAGCTTGACTTTTCCGGGTTAGAACTGCCTCCATATTTCGAAAAGGTTCCGTTTCACCTAACCACCACCCTTTTTATTGTGAAATGAATGTATGGAAACCCGTTTATGTAACAAAATATTGGGCCAACAACTTATACTTATCGACTTAAAGGTAATGCCTATGTACGTCCCACTGCTGGGCTCAGGCATTTTATTTCTGAGAGGATTTTGGAGCAATCGATCCAGCTTGCTGCTCCAATCTGCTAGCGGGCTCGCATGGTCTCGAATATTTATTTCTCGGGTTTCCTGAAAATCTTAAGTAATCTTAAGTTGCTAATAACAATTTAATTGAGCCGGCGAATATTGAACACGGGCTACTCGCGTAAATTTGCGTTGAGTGTTTAACCTCCGAGCGACTACGGCTCGAAAGAATATTCACAGAGATTATTCAGTAAAATGAAATTTAAAGAAGTAATAATGTAAGCCTCAAACTCAAACATTAAATGAAACTCAATGTCATAATGTCTTTGACTAGTTGCGGAAATACATTTCAACAACTTATAAAACTATCCGTGCATAAAAACGTAATTACAAAGAACAATAACACACGTTTTATCAAAGCCTACGATATTTTTTTTACATCACTACTACGGGCGATGTAAACGCTGTTTGGGAGCTAAAATAATATTTGTATTAATTCTGCGAGTTACGTTCCTAATTGCATACACAAAGGTAAATTAAAAATCACCAGACTAAAATTAATATTGTGTGGAATTTCGGAGTGGGTAATTGCAATTATAATATATATTATAATAATAATTAAAAGGTAGAAGTGCGCAAGGGTCGAAATTTTTTAAAATGTAACAATGAAAAAGAAATATATAGGCTCTTTACACCTATTGTTATATTTTGGAGTCTCAAACCTAAATCAACATTGTTGTAAAAACCAACTGTAAAAGAGAATAGCAAATGAAACAAAAATAATGACACGAAACAAAAACTTCTCATCTCTACGAATTAAAGAAAATACAACAAAATTCAATGAAATAGAGATACTCATATTAATGTATATAGTAGGTCGGGAAAAACTTTCTTCGTATTTTTTATTATTTTCGTAGTATTTTGTTTTTGTATAAAATTGAAGAAAAATCGATTTGGTAGTACTTTTTGTACCTGGCTCGTTTTAATATCAATACATGTAGAACATTAAGAAAAAAACAAAACGTAAAAAAAACTTCCTCCTGCCATTTTTCATTTTTTTCCTGTCCGTCAAAATGAGTGATTAGATTCACGACGAAGTTTTATTACAAATAAGTGAAAAATGCGACTCAAACCGCGAAACAAACTTGTAGGTAACGTTTATGGACCTAATGCAGAGTCAGTCAAAAAGTCAAAAGTGGCACAAAGTTGGTCCAAACGTTTTCAATCCAGAAATTTTGATCTCTCGTCACCCTCATACGTATAAAGTCAAAGCCGTTTTTGAAAAGGTGGAGTAAGACTGGCATATTAGTTACAACATAGTTTAGGAATTGAGGATTGACCACAAAACAGTTTTGACGCATTTAAAAAGTCTGGCTGTACAAAAAAGTTCGATATTTGGGTACCACACGAGCTCAATGAAAGAAACCTAATAAATCGTGTACTCGTTTGCAATTTTCTAGTGAAACGTAATGAAACCGAACCGTTTTTGAAAAGATTGATCACTGATGATGAAATGTGGATCACCTACGATAAGAACTTGCGAAAAAATCATAGTCAAAGGGTAGTTTTTTTTTGTATTTTTTAAAAGAATAGTAACAATGCTATAAAAATTACTAACATTCCCCTTAACCACTCGTGGTAAGCTTAAATTGATTGTGTTACGAGTGGTTCACGCCAGTAGTCGAATGGCGGATTCGAACCCACGACCTTTTTGAGTTCGCGGTCCGCGCCCTGCCATTAGGCAACTGTCGCCTAACACGCAATAAGGTGATGCTGTGTGTGTGTGTGTGTGTGGTGGAGTTGGAAGGGCATAGTTTATTATAACCTTATAGTGACTGGGCAAAACCTTGGGAGAACTTGGTTGGGAAGTTTTAATGCATCCACCATATAGTCCTGACCTTGCACCTTCACTTTTTCATCTGTTTCCATCTCTTCAGAATTCTTTGGGTAGTGTTAGGTTAACATCAAGAGAGGACTGTCAAAATTACATGTCCCATTTTTTTAAATCAAAAATCCCAGGATTTATACAGCAACGGAATTATATCACAACCTAAATGATGGCAACATGTTATCGAACAAAATGTATTATATACACTGTGATTAAATGTAATTAAAATAAAATTTGAAAAAAAAGGAATTTCCCCTAATTCTTTTTATGAAATAAAAGTAGCATAAGTTACTCCTTATACCATCAACTATCTGCCGGTAAAAGTCCCGGCAAAATCGGTCCAGCTGTTTCGGAGATAATCTGGGACAAGCAGAGACACAAACAGACAATTTTTAAAATTTGTTTTCTTGTTATAAGTACCGTATGTACTTTCATATGAATTTAGTAAAAAGCTGTTTTTTCTGACATTACAAATGAACATTCAAATTTGATATCATTACAAATATTTTTTTTTTTACTTACATGATAGTCATGCTGCAGTTATATTATGGTTGCAGCACGAATGGGTCGGCTCGACCGGGGTGCGACCACGCTCTCATAGAATACCGGCGTAAAATAGCAGCTTGATGTCGCTGTGTTCCGTATGGTGAGTGTAGAGAACCGGAGACCCTATTTACTGGAAACGAGATATTTCATCTCAATCCTCAGGGCTGCAACGCATCTGCATTTTGATTTTTAATTGAAGATAAATGTAGATGTCTATGGGCCACAGCATTCACTTAACATCAGGTGGACTGTGTACTAGTTTGTCAACCTTATGCTACAAAAAAAAAGATCGACTAACGACCTTGTCACCACGTAATACCTGCTCCTACTCCTCTTCAAATACAACATAATAAGTAAATAATTTTTTTACCAATTTATAAAGGAAAGGAGAAATAAAATTTAAGTTTCGATTAACTAATATAAAACTATAAAAGTAAATAAACGGGCGGTAAATCTTTCTAAATGCGGCTTATCTAATAGGCTTTCTAAATGTGGTCAGAATTAGTTATAAAATTTTGACAATCATTGAAATTCCGAAATATGGTATAATCGAATTATTTAAATAATATTGTAGATTTACGCAACGTTAATATTACAAAATATTGTTCAAATATGCCTTAAACCAAATTATTTACTATTTTTGTAACCGATAAATCGTCCAAATGTTAAATAAACAAGTTTGGAAATAAATCTATCGATATTATTATTTATTTAAAATAAAATTGGAACAGGAAACGAGTACCTACCTGAACTATTCGCGCCTAGTATAATGCATTTGCGTCAAAGTTCTATTAATGAATGCTTTTAAGAGATATATTTTTGTTATCTATCACCATTCTCTTATAATATATTATGTTATCGAATCCGCCGGTAAGAGAAACCGCCATTGAAAATTTATTACCTGATTAACAGCCGAAGAGTCGTGGTACTCAGATGGTTAGCGCTCACTGTACGCGAGCAACACAGGTTCGATTCCCGCCGCCACCAATGAAATTGTTAATTGCAATTTTAATTGCTGATTTACCACGTGCTCGGCCGTGAAGGAAATAGTCGTTAGGAAACCTACATGTCTGCAAGATAAGAAAAAAAATATTTCGAAGACATGTAAAGTTCACCAACACGCATTGGTGCAGCGCGGTGGACACTTCCTTGCCCTAAAACCCTCTCAGAAATGAGAGGAGACCTGTGCCTATCAGTGGAATATATATATATATATATATATATATATATATATATATATATATATATATATATATATAACTTCACTTAACCTGATTAAGGCGTCAAACCTACAAATAGTAATCAATGGACGCGCAAGTATAGTGTGGTGCTAGCGAATCTAGATAGACATCGGCCGTCTTGTTCGGACGTTGTCGTGTCCATCAGTAACCCATACGAGACATGAATGAGGGCTTTAATTAACCAATACGAATCGCCCGTCATTGCGTACGTGGATCGAGTTAACTATTATTTATGATGAATGAAACCGAACATGCCATCGTGCAAAAAGTTGGTAATTCCTAGATAATTCAGACAACACATTATATTATTTGTTTATACGAAAAAAACACACATTATTTATTATAAAAATACTGTTGCTTATTTTTTCTTAGTATAGTTTTTTTATTATAATTTACAACACAACATGTATTCAACATGAAACAAAGCAAAATAATGTATGTTACAATATTTCTATTCCATAATTGAATTTTTTTTTATATTGCGGGTGATAAGTGATTACACAATTCACCTGATAGAAATTATCTACATCTATACCCGATTAAAGATCAAGAGGCAGATGCATTGTTGCCGCTATAGGACTATGATGTAATGCCTCGCTATCAATAGGAAAGGTCTCCGGTTCTCTACACTCACTATACGAACCCATTGAGGTATACTACTACGTACGTTAGTAATATAGTTCGATGTACGAACCACATTATTCTACTGGTTCACGCTGGCACTCTGTGGGAACGCGGACCTTCTCCGGTCGAGTCGAAATAATTGCCTTTAACTTTGGTGTAGAGTGCTTCTAACATGTGATCGACTGATTTATAAGACTTACAAATTTCCTTCTTCCGTGATACTTGGCCAAGTTTCCAAGAAAGATTTTTTTTAATTTAAAAACGTTACCTCCACACTAGGATTATTTCCCGTATCATGGGGGCGTCTTACAAACAAACATAAATTTCACAAGGACAAACATCCAGATCTGGAACAATTACTTGTAGGCCATACAAATACTTGTTCCGTGCGGGATTCGAACCCGCGGCTCTTAGCGCTGTAACTCATTGCTAAGCCACTGCGCTACAAAGCTGTCAATTGAATTAGATGAAAAGATGTGTGTACCTTCGGTAATACTGAAAACTATATTGATAAATAAAATCGTGTAAATCGGATAACTAACTGCATTAAGAAGAGATGTTTTTCCGTTATATATTTTCTAAAAATAAATTTCTAACAAAAATATTTTTACGATGTTATTTGTGTAATATTATTTGAAACTATTTGTGTCGGCGTACTGACGTGACAGGTAAGTTAAGAACGGACCTTGGTCTGAAAAAAGATTAGTAGTCCAAATGTATTTCAGTTGATTAAGCGTTTAATCAAGTGATATGACCATGGCTAGATTTAGACCAATCTAAAAAATCTATATCTAAAATATACACATATTAATATAAGTGAAGTGTTTCTTTGTAATATAGAAATGCCTTTAATTAATTTTACAAGCATGAAACAAAAATTAACACAGTTAAGTGACAAAACAAAATTCAATGCAAAAATAAGATAACAAGGGAATTTTTCCTTATAAATTTTTATAGAATCAGGGTAACAAACAAGCACACTGACTAACTGATGGTAAGTGGATATTAAAGCCCGTAGACACCTACATCTATCCTTGATTAAGAATCAAAAAATACGGTTGATTCAAGAGGCCATCTCTGCAACTTCCCGCTAATTTCAAATGCAAAGCCCTCCAAAGTCCACTTATTATGACTTGAACCTATTCAATACTTGAGAAATAATAGTGTATATAACGTATTATAAAGACAATAATAATAATAATGTCCTCCAGACCGAATTTCGGTCACGACGGCCAGCCTCAAAGGAGACTAGCCATCGGCGCAGGACATGATTATAGTGCCAAAGTGTACGCGCAAGCACGGGTGCACTCGCTATTCCATCACTCTCATATTCCGATGGGACGGTAAGCCGACACGACCGGAGAGAGATCAGGCGCAGGACCAACGGCTTTACGTGCTTTCCGAGGCACGGGGGTGATACACCGCCAACTTCCTGACTCCGGGCAGCTATTGAGAATTTCTTGACGGAAAAACTCAATAATTAATTTTTTCACCCGACATGGGTTTGGACCCAGGAAACCTGATTAACAGTCGCGCCACTGCAACCACTAGACCAACAAGGCATACATACATACTATATATATACATACTATAGTATATAACAGCCGACAAAAAATTGTATCGAACAAAATGTCAAGAAATACAAAATGATAATATGAGAACCGTCTCTTGATTTAGTTAATTTCAAAGCTTGACCCAAATCCATTTTCCGTTGTCTTTTAATTAAACTTTCTAATTATTTTAGGAGGCTCAAATGGATTATTTATTCAATAAACGCAATGTAAGCCTCTGATCTCCATTGAGCTTATCTTTCCTCGTTGTTATAATTTGCACCCACTTTTTATGATTATGTTTTTAATATACCTACCTTTATATTGTTCGTTAATGGTTAATTGGTTGGTTAGTATAGATTAAATATTGAAATAATTAAATGGCCCCATCAGGTTTCAAAATTCCAGGTTTCGTGGATGGATATATGTTTATTGGTAGCGCAACTATCACGCAAAAGACAGAAGTTTATTATTAATTTATTTGGGCGCAGCGTATCGTAACCATATGAGTAAAGAAACCGTGTTCCTCATATAGCGAAAGTGTGTATCCATCTTGCCCCTGAATCCGATGCCACTATTGTAGCTATCTAGGAGATAATATTCTCATAATATATACTCAAAATATTCGCCCGTGAAACTAATGCTGAATTTCAGCGCGCTTTACCGTCTTCAGTTTGGAAGTTTGGAAGCAAGGCCAAAATATTTCTTACCCCTTCAAATATTGTTTAATTAAAAATAATATAATAAATTTTATAATAATAAGTAATTTCTCCCTACTTTAGTCCGTAACAAGGATGTACTTACTTTACGGGGGGGGGGGGGGGGGCGTAGTGAAGCACTCTTACCCCTGACTTAGATGGAATTTTTATTGCTATTTTCTCTGAAACTTATTGTGAACAATGCATAAATTCATTTGCATATCTCTAACTATTTTCATAGATATTTTGGTGTACACAAAGTTTTATGTATTTATAAGATCCTATAGATGAAAATATGATGAAATTTTGAAAGATAAAATTAATACCAATTTTAAGGTTTTATTTTAGTAACATGACTGCCTCGTTGGTGTAGCGGTTGTGAACGCGACTGCCGATCATGAGGTGCGGAGACGAATCCCGGTTCGGGCCAAAAAATCAGTTATTTAGCTTTTCCGTCAAGAAATTCTCAATAGCTGCCCGGAGTCAGGAAGTTGGCGGTGTCTCGCTCTGTACCTCGGAAAGGACGTAAAGCCGATGGTCCTTTCCCTGATCTCTCTCCGGTTGTGTCGGTTTACCGTCCCAGCAGACCATGAGAGTGAAGGAATTGAGAGCGCACCTATGCTTGCGCATACACTTGGGTACTATAAACCTGTCGTGCGCCAATGGCTAGTCTCCGTTGAGGAAGGCGTGACCGAAATTCGGTCTGGAGGACATTATTATTATTAGATGATATTAAAATAACTCTCACTCTTGATCACAGCACGGACATACCTAGTTAGTAGATTTTGTCGAAATCAACAAACTTGAGAGCGTATTGGCAATGGCAGTATTGGACTTTCCTCACCGTTTGCGCTGCTTCTATCACAACTGTGTATAAAGTACAAGTTAGGTAACAGCCTATTTTACGTCGCCCAGGTAGAAAAATAATAGATTTATGGTATGAAGCGTGCAAAAAAAGAAGTTAAAATAGAAGTTATAAACGAGCCTATTTTTTTTAAGGGCGGCAACGCATCTGCTATTTCTCTATTTCTCTCTGTTCCTTTGTTACTTATCGCTAATTCAATCCAAAGCAAAATCCGCTGTAGAGTGACTTTACCGAGCTAAATCTTTGGTTTCTTCATTGACTATATTACTAGCGTAGGTTTCTTAGTTTAAATTCTCTTAAATTATGATGTAAGTACTTTATTATTGTTTTATATAATGTTTGTATTTTATTATTGTTTTATATAATGTCAATAGATTAAAGCTAAATGTAGTTATGTAGTAATTTTAACTTTTTTAATTCCCGACGCCTCGAGCATTTTACAGCACCCATGGTCACGGGGGGAACTGAGATGTTTGACGTTCTGATGACGTAGTTAAGGAAAGCTTCTTTCAACTATTAACTATTAATTTCCGCTCACATAAATAAACGTTGAATCTCACAGTAGTCTACCGTGGAAAAGTTTTTGTTTCAGAGACTACAAGGTATCTGACAGTGTACCTGATCGTCGATCTCCAGCACGTCAAGCAAATTTTGCACGACAACAAGCTTTTGGTCCCGCGCCTCTGTCACAGTGATCGAGTGGAACCGACCACAGTCGAGCGTGTGACTGTTGTACCACCACATTTCAGAGGAGTTACAGACAAGATTGGCTACATCTTGAAGTGTGCTTCCATAAGAACATACTACAAGCCACCGAAGAAGATTAGTCATCTCTTACCATCCGCCAAGTGTAGTATCCATCTACAAGATGCGGAAGTGTACAAGCTTGATTATGAATGTGGTTTCTCTTACATAGGACAAAAAGAGACCCATAAAAATACGCGTGAATGAACACATTGCTGATCGAAAAATAATAATAATTGCAAAATTTAGAGGTAGCCTTCGTCAACTGTGATATCAGGACTTAAACTTCTCAGTTCCCCTGTGACCATGGGTGCTGCAAAGTGTTGAAACTTCGGGAATTAAAAAAGTTAAAATTATCGCGATATAAGCCGTAAAGTTAGCTTTGTTCCATGAGTTGAATAGTAATAGTATTTGTGTAAATATAAGAAGTCATTATGTTGGTAGACTATTCAAAAAGCATGTTTACATTAATAAACGTTTAACAAAATAATTTAATTAGGATTGTAAACTAGTAAAGGCTAACCATGACCTTAATAGATATCCGAGAAATTCTCGTTCTTAACTGTACGATGCAACAGGAAAAAATCTCGATGACACAAAACTCCAATGTGTCTGACATTTAAAAAAATATATTTTTCAAAAATATCGTAATATCAAACTATGATTCAAACTCACAGCACGGCAGTCAAAATATGACACATCAATTTAAAACATTATCGATATAATGTGAGCTTTTAAAAATGGAATGAAGTATGATCAAAAGAGAAAAAATCAAGACACGAATCCCCGGCGTCCTTTATTAACTCGAGAAGAATATAATTTGACAGTCACTTTCATAAATTCAAGGAGCCTTTTAAATATTACAAGGCGTCTCGTCTTACGGGACGTCATGCGACGTATTATTATGGGAAAATTTATATCACGGCCGATTGCAAATTATCCTCTTATGAGGCGAAAAGAATTATGTAAAGTGACCCCCGGCAGTGACGCCGTGAGTGGCGTCTTTGAATGTAATTACAATAATTAATCTTGTAATTTTTACTTGAATTATAAAATATAAAGAGAAGTTTAAAAAAGTGTATGGGTATCATTTGCCTCGACTATTCACTTTTGGTAACTATGTTATGCTTATTGATTTGTTTTAAAAACTAATCCTTTTTTTTAATGAAAAATATATAAAAATATATATTATAATAAAGGTCTGGTCTTGCATAAAACTTACTACTTACTAAAGAGTATAATAACATTTGTTTTGGGACGATCACAATAATAAATGACAAATCTAAGCATGTGTGAACAAGTAAAATGACTATTTCTATAACTCCCAAAAAACGTTAGTGGTATTTAGAATATTATACACACTACGGTATATTACCTTGGGATGTATGAACGTAGTTAGACAAAAAGGATGTAGCTTAAAAAGAGTGGAGACGTTGACGTGTGAAGTTTGAACATTCACTGATATAGTGTGTTTCTGAATCTGCTTACTATCCAACGCAACTTTTGCTGTTTTTATTTTTATTTAACCTGCTTTTTAGGGTTCCGTAGTCAACTAGGAACCCTTATAGTTTCGCCATGTCTGTCCGTCCGTCTGTCCGTCCTCGCTTAATCTCTGTGACCGTTAGCACTAGAAATCTGAAATTTAGTACCAATATGTGTATCAATCACGCCAACAAAGTGGTAAAATAAAAATTGGAAAAAAATGTTTTATTAGGGTAGCCCCCCTATATGGAAAATGGGAAGTGATTTTTTTTAATTTCAACCCTAACGTGTGATATATTGTTGGAAAGGTATTTAAAAATGAATAGGGGTTTACTAAAATCATTTTTTGATAATGTCAATAATTTCGGAAATAATCGCTCCAAAAGTAAAAAACAATGTGTCCCCCCCACCCCTCTAACTTTTGAACCATAAGTTTAGAAAATATGAAAAAAATCTGGAAAGTAGAACTTTATAAGGACTTTCTAGGAAAATTATTTGGAACTTGGATGGAAACAACAGGTTTTGTACAAACTCATAAGTGGGAACACTTACTGTGACGGACGGGAAACTACGGAACCCTACACTGAGCGTGGCCCGACACGCTCTTGGCCGCTTTTTATTTAAATTATTATACGTCATTCAGTTCTCATCAAATCCCCGACGTCGGACTAACATTAAATAATTATTATATTAAAAAAATACGTGTGGCACTCGGGGACTGCCGCGGTAAAGCATAGCATTTTGTATCAACTTATGCAATTATAATTATTTATTTATTTTATTTATGCAGCATTTCTTTTTCTTTGATATTAATTCAAGTTACACTTTTTGAGCGTGGTGACCGATAAGAAAACGAATTTTTTTCTTTTATTAAATAAATAAATAATAAATGCACTTTGTCATTCATATTCAAAACACTTTATACACAAATTTTACAAGTACAGTTATTCACTGATGTACATAAATACCTATACACCTATATACTTTCTCATAAACAGTTGCTTATGTATTCGTCCGATTTCGGAGCAGCTCGTCTCGATTCGTGCGAGCTTCGTAGAGTCGTACAATACGTCTAGTTTGTGTGCACGCACACAAACACCGTGTCGAAGACTGCCGAAAAGAAATGATGTTAGACAATGCACAGACAGAAAAACTAATATAGGTACCTACCTAACATTCAAATAAAAATATTCTCAAAAAGCTCAACGAATTCAGAATTTAATTTTATTAAAAGAAAATTGGTCAAATAAAAAATAAAGGATGAAAATAAAGCATATGGGAATATAAAAATAAATTTAACAGTGGTAGAGCCATGCGGCAGCTTTGCTGTTGCACGTATGGGCCGGCTCAAACCGGGGTGGTACCACGACCTCACAGAATACCGGCGTGAAGTGGAAGTTCTGCTTCCGCGTTTCGTCTGGTGAGTGCAGGTGGCCGGAGGCCCAAATCCCCCCCCCCCATCAACATGGTAGCGGAATTAAATAAAGATAGACTACCCCAGGAGGGTACCAGCACCCCTGGAGAATCCCTCGCTGAGCATCCACGACCATGTTTCTCCACTTCTGAGCGTGGGTGCTCAGGCTGCCCCGCGTATTCTGGGGGGGGCGAAATTCCGCTCAAGACTAAAACTGCTCGGGGCAAACGGAGCAACAAGACCAAGGCGACCCCTGCCACGCTGTCCGTGAATTTCTGCAATATCAGGGGACTTCACTCCAACCTAAACGCCGTCCACTACCATCTCGAGACGGCGAGGCCGGCTCTGCTCTTTCTGACCGAGACGCAGGTGTCCTCTCCGGCTGATGTTTCGTATCTCTCCTACCCGGGGTACAAACTGGAACACTCCTTTGTGCCTCGGGCTGGAGTTTGCGTTTACGTCAGAGAGGACATCTGTTCTCGACGCCTCGGCAGACTTGAAGGTTCGGACCTGTCCATCCTTTGGCTACGCGTAGACAGCGACGACCATCCGCGCGTCTACGGGTGCCTCTATAGGTCCCACAGCGGTAATGCCGAAACAGACCGACTCTTCGACCACGTCCAAATGGCTGCAGATTCGTTGCTACAGCAGATCCCCTCCGCAGAGATCGTGATCCTCGGCGACTTTAACGCCCATCACGCCGAATGGCTCGGTTCACGTTTAACCGATCATGCGGGGAGATCTGTTCATGATTTTGCCTTGGCATATGGTCTGACACAACTGGTTACTTCGCCTACGCGGATTCCAGATGTGGAGGATCATGCACCTTCCCTGTTGGACCTTCTGCTGACCTCTCACCCGGACGGATATCAGATTTCCGTCGACGCCCCTTTAGGCTCCTCGGACCATTGTCTGATCCGGAGTGTTGTGCCACTCACGCTGAAATCGCGGTTGCATTCTGCAGGCTGCCGCCGTGTTTGGCACTATAGGTCAGCCGATTGGGATGGGATGCGGTCTTTCTTTGCATCCTACCCTTGGGGGCGGGTTTGCTTCTCGCCGGATGATCCCAACGTTGTTGCGGATTCTGTTACTGATGTGGTACTTCAGGGTATGGAACTTTTTATTCCTTCCTCTGTGGTGCCCATTGGAGGCAAATCTCAGCCATGGTTTGGTCGCTCCTGTAAAATAGCATCATGCTATAAGCAGGAGTGCTACCAAGCCTGGGTTGATGCATCAGCGTCCCGGGATGTAAACACCAGCGCTCTAAAAAAGAAGTATAATTCCGCCTCTAGGTCCTTCAAAAGAGTCATTGCCAAGGCAAAGTCAGAGCACATAGGCAGAATTGGCGAGAAACTAGTTCGCCTTCCTTCTGGAACCCGTGCATTCTGGTCTCTCGCCAAGGCTGTCCAGGGGAATTTCTGTCAGCCATCTCTTCCATCTCTGCACAGGGAGGACGACTCACTGGCCCATACTGCAAAGGAGAAAGCCGATCTTCTAGGCTCCTTCTTTGCGTCTAACTCGACTCTCGATGACGGGGGGAGTACGCCGCCGACCATCCCGCGGTGTGAGTGCTCCATGCCGGAAGTGCAGTTCACACAGCGCTCAGTTCGCAAAGCACTCCTCTCCCTGGACATCCACAAGTCGAGTGGGCCTGACGGAATCCCCCCAATTGTGCTGAGGACGTGTGCTCCAGAGTTGGCACCGGTTTTAACGCGTCTTTTCCGGTACTCCTACTCCCTAGGCGTAGTCCCAAAATCGTGGAAGACGGCTTTCGTCCACCCGATCCCTAAAAAAGGCGACCGCTCAGACCCGTCCAACTACCGGCCAATCGCCATCACCTCCTTGTTCTCCAAAACAATGGAGTCCATTGTAAACTGCCAGCTCATGAGGTACCTTGAGGATCACCAGCTGATTAGTGACCGCCAATACGGTTTTCGCCGTGGTCGGTCAGCTGGTGATCTTCTGGTCTACCTCACTCACAGATGGGCGGAGGCAGTAGAGTTCAAGGGGGAGGCATTGGCCGTTAGTTTGGACATTGCGAAGGCCTTCGATCGGGTTTGGCACAAAGCGCTTCTTTCGAAGCTCCCTTCCTATGGGCTTCCCGAGAAATTGTGCAATTGGATCACCAGCTTTCTTGCAGATCGGAGCATCAAGGTCGTTGTAGACGGTGCAAGCTCCGATTGCAAGCCTATTAATGCTGGTGTTCCACAGGGCTGCGTGCTATCGCCAACGCTGTTTCTTCTGCATATCAATGATATGTTGCATACCCGTAACATTCATTGCTATGCAGATGACAGCACTGGTGATGCTCTTTACACCGGCCGAGCCAATATTTCTCGGGAAAACGTCTCCAAGTGCCGGGACAAACTTGTGTCTGAAGTCGAGTCTTTGCTGAACAGAGTCTCGGATTGGGGACGACTAAATCTAGTCCAGTTTAACCCCCAGAAGACACAAGTTTGCGCGTTAACCGCTAAAAAGAACCCCTTTGTCGTATCCCCTCAGTTTCAAGGCACTCCCCTTGTTGCCTCAGCCAGTATCGGAATCCTCGGCGTCGACATATCGAGTGACGTGCAGTTTCGTGGTCACTTGGAAGGGAAGGCCAAATTGGCCTCTAAAAAGCTTGGCGTGCTCAGCAGAGCGGGACAGTATTTCATGCCGGTACACCGCCTGCAACTTTACAAGGCGCAGGTTCGGCCGCACATGGAATACTGTTCCCATCTCTGGGCTGGGGCTCCCCAGTACCAGCTCCTTCCACTTGACCGCATCCAGCGCAGAGCGGCTCGAATCGTCGACGACGGAGTGCTTTCCGATCGGCTCGATTCACTGGCGTTGCGAAGAGATGTTGCATCTCTTTGCGTATTTTATCGCATCTATCACGGGGAGTGCTCTGAGGAATTGTTCGGATTAATCCCAGCCGCCAAATTTCGTGAACGCACGACACGGCAAACGTCCCGATACCATCCACACCATCTGGATGCTTGGCGGTCCACCACTGTACGTTTCACAAGGAGTTTTCTTCCACGTACAACCTCTCTGTGGAATAGTTTATCATCGGCGATTTTTCCGGACCGATACGACCTGGGGACCTTCAAGAAAAGAGCTTACTCCTTTCTAAAGGGCCGGCAACGCACCCGCAATTCTCCTGGTGTTGCGGTTGATCATGGGCGGCGGTAGTCACTTAACATCAGGTGAGCCGCATGCTCGTTTGCCCCCTCTTCTATTAAAAAAAAAAAAAATCGTTTTTATTTTTTATTTCGAGTTTTACAAGAAAAGTATAATATTTACTGGAGACAATTATTTTAATTTTATAATAGTACATGATATTCCCTTTAAAATGACACCAATATGAATAATATCTTATATCTATATCTACAAATAAATAAAATTGAAGTGTCTGTTTGTAATGTTAAAACAACAGCTTTTTATTAAATGCATATGAAAGCACTAGTAACAAACACACAATTTTTAAAATTTTTATCTGTCTGTCGGTCTGTCTGTCTGTTTGTTCCAGCTAATCTCCGAAACAGCTGGATCTATTTTGACGGGACTTTCACTGGCAGATAGCTGATGATATAAGGAATAACTTGAACTACTTTTGTTTTAGAAAAAGAATTAGGGTTCCGCGCAAAAAAATTAAAACCCATGAAATCCATATTCAAAGCGGGCGAGATCGCGGGGAACAACTAGTACTCAATATAGATAAATGTATGCTTATTTTTATTTATTTACTATTTTAATAAATAATAAAAATAAGTATTAATAATTTCTAGACACATCTCAACAGATATTTCGTTAATAAATTGTTATCAATACTGAAGCATTCTTTTATATTTAGCATCCATTTAACACAAAAAACTGATAAGAATACTTTTTAAACAACATATTATAATCAATAAACGATAATCGTGTATAGTGAATTTCGAGGTAAACTATTATGTGTAAACGTTTTTGTATCGTCGTAATGATACATATTTCCTAAAGAAAATATCTTCACAATTAATTTGATGTAAAATAACATTAGAAATAACGTAAATAATAATTAGAAATAACATTATAAAAACGGAGAAATTATCAAAATTTTGATCGCGTTCCTAACCAGTACACAAACAAAAATGGCGAAATGTCATTTTCACATTTTTTTCTATATAGTTATTTGTTACAGAGTACACAGATAAAATTCACTCTCATAGATGACAAATTTCACTTCGGTTCATTTTAGCACGCTTTCTCGAGAGCGACGCGTCGTGACTTGTTTACACATTTACTTCAAATACCCTGCCCGCTCACCGCAGGAAACATATACCTACGAAAAAAAAACGTAACAAACTTCTGCCAGATAAGGCTTGATAAGATCTTTGGTGTTTTTGCACCATAACCTGACTCTGGTAAATTTTAAATATGACTGGATAGATAAGAACAGTTGGTTTAATATGATTGTTGAAAACAAATACCCTTTAATTGTAATGAAAAATACTTGAGGTTAATGAATGTTGAATCAAAAACATTAATTTTTTATTTAATTTACGGACTCCTATCCAGATGTTTACTAGGAGAATACAAAGTTTATTCCATTTTTGTAATATGGCTAATTATTAATTAGGCAAGGATTTCTAAGATTAATAACTAATTAACTAAGATTAAGGTTAAGAACTAAGATTAAGATTAAGCCGTTAGCTCTAGCAGCGCGCGACATGTTATACTCAAGTTCCCTCAGGACCTTAATGGCGGGAAAATTTGTAAGTTAGGAAATTTTTTGCTATACTGCAAATTTTGCCTTATTTTCACTTTGAGACAATATTTATGGATAAAACTTACAGGAATTCTTGTTGAATGTATAAACTATCGAATAAAATTATTTTTGGTTGCTAGAAATTGTAATAGAATACATAAATTACCCTGTATAGCATAGTAGTAGTATAAACTTCAATTTTAGTGACAAAATTACTACTAATTTGAATTCTACACTTTAGTTTTTGGAGAAATTTATATGAAAATGTTTGGAAATATGTATATTTTTATGTTTTATGTGTTTCTATTCGTTACTCATACCAAAATATTAAAAAATTAAAATAATAATAATAATATTTTATATGTATGACATTTCGAACAATATTTCAAAAATATCTTCGTGTGAATTTGAAATAAATACAACGTCAAGTTATTTGAAATATGTAAGAAAAATATTTTTACTTACATTTTACACTGAGAATTTGATAAATAACACATTTATGACCCAACCTCCAAAATGGGCCTTCCGGATTTTGAAGTACTTTTGGTAATTTACTTTTCACTTTTTATACCACAAATTATATATCTACGTGTTTACTATATTACAAGGAATATAAAAAAGTATAAAACTTTCATTTTTAGTCCAGACACAAATATAAAATTCTATAAAAAAGACGGAGCACCTTCATCAAAGCAACACGTGGAACGCCGAAAGTTCAGAGTGATTTCTTTTTTTTTTTCTAAGAAACATTGCCAGGTTATGGTTTAAAATAAAAGAGCATATCTTTGTCTTTGATACTATTATCTATTGCATAGTGTCTTTGGTTTTGTTTAAAACGAAAGAATAGATTAAAAAAATATTTCTTAGGGCAGTACTTCTGATCTAATTCGCCCCGTACTAGAGCCGACGTAAGGTAAGTAGTGCATGATCTAATTAGATCCATAGCCGAGTGAAAGGCAGCTTGATGAGATAGGAACTGATTTAATATAAGGTTTACATTTACAATATTCCGAAATAAATAATTGACCATGAGTGAGTAAAAATAATATCTTTTATTTTACAGTATCTAATGTTGTTATATAAGGTGCTTCTAAAATATATGCCACGGTTGTTTGTATGGAGACTTGGCCAATCAGCTGACCGATTTCCATACAAAGTGCAATTTTTTTGGAGAATTGACTATGGGTTCCTTGGGGAAAGTGGTACAGTATCATGAGTAGAACCACCAGTTGCAGCCATAGCATATTGTAGTTTAGAAGCACCTTATATTTCAGTTAAAATAAGTGCGAGTAGGTATTATTTTTCTTGTACCGAATTTCGGCCCATCTATAATATATATATATATATATATATATATATATATATATATATATATATATATATATATATATATATATATATTGAAAATCTAAATTGGGAATTTAAACTATACGCGTGTGTGTGTTTGTGTGTATATAAAGAGGACTACTTTTAATATCGCTCATTTTAATATCAAAAATTTAGGTTATCTTTATAGCAGTATTATATTTTCAATTCAAAATTAGTACTGCATTTGTGATAATAATAAAATGTATGTATATAGAGTACTCACTCATTTTCTTTCACTATTATTTCGTGACTTTCTTCATTAATAATAAATGCACTTTGTTCATTCATATTCAAAACAGTTTATACACAAACACCGTGTCGAAGACTGCCGAAAAGAAACGACGTTAGACAATGCACGGCCTTCAAGCCACACCTCCGTGCCCGTCGGAGTGGGGAGCGTGAGGTTTTTTCGTTACGGCGGAATATATTTCCGGATTCGGTCCCCGCGCTCAAGTCCCGCGATAGAAGCTATGCAATAGCTTAAAAATATTAAATTTTGTACGTACCTATTAAGAATCGATATCGATTAAATAATAAACCATATTGAAAATTAATTAGATAAGATCCGCATAATAAAATAAAATGATGTGCCTTGCCTACTTTGAAGCGCACCTCCCGCCCTCCCTCTATTGCGAGCACTATTCCTTGACCACTAATCCTAACACTAGTTATCCCGACATCACTACACTAGGATAGACATACCACCGACGATAATACGACAAGCATTTCGCGACTAAAGTAGGCATCCATAGGACAAATAAACTCTGCGATGGCTTACCGGTCACTTAGCGGTCAGCCATTCTATCATAGACTGTAAGATGTTTCATCTTTATCGCTTTAGGTGTAACTACAACTACTTAATATGAAATATAGTATTTTTGAAAGTAGCAAACCTCTACTGCTTGCGGTGCTTGCTAAGCAAGGCTCTAGACTGAAAATGCCAAGCGTGGTGAATTGGTATTATCTTGCAAGCTTTGTCTTTACTTACTTTGCGTTTACTTATTATAACTTACAATAATCTTTTTCCAAAAGTAGATTTATAGAGTTTTAAGAAAAATAATGCTTTTTTTCTTTTTATGGAAATTAAACGTAAAAATGTATACAAAGATTTATAAAATCTTTTAATTATGATGTGCCTAATATAGTCTCCAGTGAAAATATCAAATTAATATTATATTTAGCAGGAAACATAATATATAAATAAAAAATATATAAAATGTTTATTTATTATAAAAGTAAAGAGGAGACCTACATATGTTCAGCAGATGATACTGTATTTATTGCTTTTCGAAGTATTCTCCGCGAAATTTGACACATTTTTCCATACGATGGAACCAATCATTGAAGCAACCATTCCATTCGGAAGTTGGGGTCTCCAAAATGGCCACGCTTCTTCGGCTGATGAAAACCTCTGTCCACGCAATTTATTCTTTATTTTAGGGAAAGTATAGAAATCATTAGGGCTTAGGTCAGGGCTGTACGGCGGATGCTCTAATAATTCTATGTTTTCTTGCTCTAAAAACTCTTTTGTTCTATGTGCGATGTGAGAACTCGCATTGTCGTGATGGAGGATGATGCGGCGTTTGCAGTTCTCTTTACGGAGTTCAGAAAGGACATGTCGCAAACAAATACTAGCATACCATTCTGCATTAACCGTTCTTTGTCCCTCAAGAGGAATAGTTGTAACATGGCCGGTTTTGGAGACAAACGTGACCACCTTTTTTTTTTGCAACACTCCGTGAACGAACAATTTTTGTTGGCTTTAACTCATATTCGAACACCCAAACTCGTTACTGGTTTTTTGTTTCGGGTTCGTACGTATATCCAGGATTCGTCACCTGATACGATGTTGTATACAGCATTTGAGGATCCTACGTGGAATCTTTCGAGAGTTCTGACGCACCAAGTAACGCGAGCCGCTTTTTGCTCTTCACAGAGCGAATGCGGTATCCATCGGGAAAAGAACTTTTTTACACCTAATTGTTCATGCAAGATTATTTGTATTTGACTCATGCCAATGTCTAAAGTTGCCTGAATTTCGCGGTATGTCACATGTCGATCTTCCTCAACCAGCTTACGCACAGCATCAACGTTTTCTTGGGTAACTACAGTTTTTGGACGACCTTGACGGGGATCATCACTAAGCTTGACACGTCCACGTTGAAATTCAGCAAACCAGCGTTAAATTGTGGTTTTGGGTGGGGCTTCTTCATCAAATGCAGAAATCATCCGGTCAACACACCGTTTTTGTGTTAAACCACTTCGAAGGTCTTCTCTCGAAAGTTTCTCGAGACAATTCCATTTTCTCAACGACTAAACACGTTTGACAAAACCTTGTGACAAGACCGAGAATCTTTTTTTAAATAAATAAATGGTATTCGATTTTTAAAACCATGGAGTTTTCAATTAAAAAGATTTTAATATGACAGGAACAGTGGAAATATTCCATTCCCGATACTTTTAGTGCAGCCTAGGTATTCGCGGAGCTACCAAGGTTCCTGTAGAAATCTATTATGTATATTAATATGTCCTTGCCGTGAATTACAACGACGTCGTGTATTATATATCGTATAATATTAACAATGTTGGATATGTTACACTACCCGGCCGGTATTAATGGACAATTTATCGAATTAGTTTCATCTAACTTCCATATGCAACGAGATATATGTCAGTGCCCATGTGTACTTCTTCTTCACATTTTTAAAGAAGTAAGGGTGACATACACACACTTAATCCACCAGCAGACAAAAAAACAGACGACACATTTTTCCCTCGATTATGACTCGAGAGATGCAGATGAGTTGTCACCGTGTTGTTGCCTCGTTATCAGTTAAAATGGTATCTCGTTTTCAACCAAGCGACACGGTATTCTGTGTATTCCGTAAGAACATTAATATAAAATTTGATATGGCTCCTACTTTTCCAGGTACATCTATAGAGGTTACAAGATCATTTTGAACTTATCGGCTTACAGTTAGCAGAAGCTAACCTCAAGTTTGGAGCTAAAATTGAGTCAAAATCACAAACTGCGACCAAAAAACTGGTTATTCTAAATAAGATGAAGCGATACTTTACGCCTTAAAAGTTTTTAATTTTATCCAAAGCCCAAGTCCAAAAATGCATGGAGTATTGTAGTCACCTTCGGGATGACTCAGCAAAAAATCTAATTGCCGCACTCAACTCAGTGGAACGGAGAGCCAATAGGCTTATCGGCGACAAAAAGTTGGTGGAAACTAAGCTTCATAGCTTAGCTCACCGCAACCAAATTTCTTGTTGGTATTTTACAAATTGTATTTCGGAGAGTGTGCCTATGAGCTTCATAAGCTCATACTGCCATCTCTATTCTTGTATCGGGGTACCAGACGTACTGCAGGTTACCGTCCACTCTTGGTTCACATTCCGAATAATCTCACTAAGCACTTTAAGTCTACTTTCATTATGCGCACAGCTAAGGAGTGTAATGCCCTAGCGGCGTATATTTTTCCGAGTGCGCATAACCTGAACCTCTTTAAGGTGCGTGTGAACAGGCTTTTCCTGGGTAAACTCGCTTCATCGTAGACCTCATCCTTGCCCTCTGACTAGATGTAAGTCAAGAGTGACCCATTTTTAATAATTCTATTTACCACATAAATCCTTGGGTCCTAAGATTAAATTCTGGTGGTATTTAAACTTAAGATTCAATTTGAGATCAGAAAATGAGTACCCTAACAAGCAACGTGGTTTTTGGTAGAGAACTACTATCTTTAGTAGACATCGATAAAAAGAAGTGGTTTGAAATTAGACTGCATGTATTTTGTATGTAAGTTACGCGACATCTTCGTCGTCAAAATTAAAAAAAGTCATTGCATAATACAGGTTATATATATTTTCTTATGACTTATTAGTGACACATGGTGATCCGAATATAGAAAATACAAAAGTATACCATGATTTCGATTGGCTCACAGCTTCAACGGATATAATGACGTCACAACCGACCACAATTCGTTTTTTAATTCAAAACCTTAACTATTTTTATAAATAATTACCAGAAAAAAATGAATGCAGCTATAATATAATATTATATTATTTATACATACTCTATTCAAAATTCTCAAGGTAGCAAATTCGTTGATAAAGTTTTTAATGCAACTACAATGACGAAATTGACATTGTGATATTCCTTAGTGCAATCAAGAGCGCAAAAAAAAACTTTTAAAAGCAAAAGTAAAAGTCGACTTTAAAGAACTAAAAAGTAAAAAATTTGTAAATAATTTCACTTTCCTAAGGCAATACCCTGACCAAAACTTTGCGAAAGAGCGTTTTTCAGAGACTATTATCTCATTAGTTATGGGAAATAAACTACATCTAAAAGCAGATTATTAATGTTCTATATCCTATCATCACATTTGACGTTGTAATTTGTTTTTATATGTAATAATCGTTGATTACATGCATCTGTTGCTAAATGCAACGCTCTAATCATTTGAGGATTACTCTAATGGATAGATAATTTAAAAATCCATGTTATTCACTTTTTATTTAACTTTTTTAATTCGTTTTCCTTTTTTAATTGAAATAATTCCAAAATTTTGGGCGTATTTCTCACCCGATATATTGTAGCGAAAGCGTGTTCGGTCCTATACAATCCGTATAGGACCGAACGCACAAGGTCGTTTGTTAGGAGTAGCGCCACAGAATAAATAGTACTACGTAGTAGCGTCTTGGCGCTTCTCTTTTCAAAGTTGATTTTAAATGTATTTATAAGAAAGAAATTAGAACGTGAAATGTGATGATAGGACGTCGAACATTAGTAATGTACTTTTAGATGTAGTTTATTTCTCATAACTAATGAGATAATAGTTCCTTTTAAACCTATGTCTAAGCATCGACTTTATAATGTGAAATTAATTTGTTCTATCTAATTTTTTAAAGTCGGCTTTTAATTTTAATTAAAATTAATTTTTACAAGTTCAGAATATCAATTGCTTGTAAAAAAAAATAATGCTTCAAAATTTTGTAACTAAGCCATTGTAATATATTTTATACAATGCGTAAAGTAGCATTGATTAAAACTTTTTTAATTTCTTTGGAGGGATCTTCGAAAATAGGTACACGAAAACATCGCATACAATACAGCTTATTATAATCGTGATCCATTATATTAAATTTTTCCCTTCTCTACAACGTGCTTAAACAAGAATATCTTTTGAGCAACCCTGTCTTCTTTTTCTTCCATTCAAACCATGTTCCAATTTTCATAATACCGATACATTTTGAGACTAGCAAACTATTGTGTGCAATAATAATTTTTCTACATCTTTTAAAAGTGTGCTTTAGTAACGCATACATGATCTAGACTTACAGTATTCTGTGCGATATTCACTACCACAATTATTATTACTGTATTTTCCTAAGAAGTCTTAAAGTAACATATTTTGCAAGTGAATTGATGGTATCATTAACGAGAACGCAAGAAAATATATGCAAGGGGCCACATAAGAAGTTGTACATGACAAAATTGACAAGTCTCGGTACAATTCTATTCTATTCTATAATATCTATTCTATGTACTAAATGTGATAAATTAATATAAACATTATTTTAGTGTATATAAATCTAATGTTAATATACAACGTTTGCTCGTTTTTTGGCCTGTTCATCACTCCAGTGGGTGAATGATAACACTACAATACAAAAAAATGTAAAATATATTTTTAGAAATTAAAAATGTGAAGAGGATGTTAAAATAATTTAGTTTCCCACATCACTTAACCAAGCAGCAGTAGCAAAATTAAATCCATAATTTACACTCAATATTGGAAGGCACGCTGTAATTAATGGAGTTATTCAAATTCTAACGCTAAATGTTTGAAACTATTTGACAGATAGAGATGCTAATTGACACCAAAAGCCTGCTAGATTCCTGTGTCATCCATACTTGATACATTTTATAGATTGAATTTAACTTGCGGTAAAATGGAATCAATTTTGTATAAATCGTGTATTGGTCAGATGTTGGCGTAGCTCTAATTTTGCTGTGAACCACATTTTGCATATTGCAAAACCACAAACTTATAAAGAAAATCTTTATTTCAAACAAATCATCGTTTATTATTTGCAGGAAAAGAACAAACGTCCATGTAGCTTACCCGGTGGTAAGTAACCACCACTACCCGTTAAAATTTTACAACGTTAGACGAATCGCAGATGTGTAGCTAGCTTCTAAGGATAGAATAGGCTTTTAAAGGGTCCTAAGTTATTACGACACATATAAACTGATGACGATATCGTGAGCTCCACAATGTGATTGAAAAGGTAAACACAGACGTGAAGGAGAAGTTGTAGTAACATAATCAACTACCCATATCCACTACCCCATATCGTCCCGCGGGTGTATTAAGAGGCGACAGAGGGGAATGGAGCAAGAGATAGCAGCAGCTTCTTTCTGACAATAACGCCATGAATATAATAAGCTACATTTGCCTACCCGCCTGCTAACCTGATCAACTGTGGCAAATTGCGTCCCGCATAAAACTCACCATGATGGTGGTTGTAATGATGATAAACAATCCGTAGCTATTTCGTGCACACCATTTAACACAATATTAAACTACAAGACAGTAAAACTACTTACATACTCATTTAAATTCAATCGCATTCTATAATGCCTTCTATCGAACAAAGGTCTCCCAAGTCTTCTATCGAACAAAGGTCTCCCACAAAGAACATGTGGCGGCGCTGTCGTCGCGCCGCAAGCGAAACATACCGAAGCCTAAATCACGCTATCAAAATTCCGAATCATAAACAGTATATATAGAACATCTCCGAACTATCACACGGAGCGTTGGCCGCTTCCCGGGTACAACACCTTGCCCGGCGGGAGATCTCCCCTTTTCCTTCACGGCCACAGAGGTGACTACCCAACGTGATCTGAACATGCGACTAACTACCTTCGGAAACTTCAAGCTTCATCATCGTCATAGAGTATCCCACCCATTCGCTCCCGAGCAGATATCGTCTGCAGTCTTCATATCCTGCAAGCCATCTAGCTTCACAAGGTTCATCGCAGCACTGGAATAATAATGCAACATGTTCCTTCAAGCTACTCTCTGCGCTATACAGTATTCGGCACGGCTCTGAGCCTTACTGCTCGCCTCTGCTTCACGGCACTCTCGCAGATTACTTGCCTTCTTCTCGACTCACCGCAGACTACAAGGCAATCTCCTGGCACTTGCATATTCGTCGGAAACGAGGCTGCACTATCGACCTCCGGTCTGAGAAGGGGGTGATGTGGCGGCGCTGTCGTCGCGCCGCAAGCGAAACTTACCGAAGCCTAAATCACCATCAACTATCACACGGAGCGTTGGCCGTTCCCCGGGCACAACACCTTGCCCGGCGGGAGATCTCCCCTTTTCCTTCCACGGCCACAAATGTCACAGAACACTGTCAAGAGCTACCTGCGTCCATCGACTTTTCGCATGTCTCACAAAGTCGTTCCTTTATCTTTCTTTTAAAAAATAATGATGCTTAAGTTTCTTCTGAACAATTACGAATATAAATACATGATCGTTGATTGAACTACGTTGGGGATATTATAGTGCGATATACCCTTGTACGATATACCACTTAGGCAACATAACAAAATAAAGATTACATCTAGTGCCAAATATAGTGAATCTGCAGACACACATTTGCCAAGGGTAAAGATAACAATAAAATAAACATCATGTTCTTATATTTTTGAATTTTAATAAAAATTATGGAAGACTTTTACCGACTTAAGGAAATAGGGAGTAAAATATGAGCCAAATTTTGGTTCTGGTGGCCCCAGATTAACAGCAACCCATGCTGCGCCCCTTGTTACACCGTCACATGTGAAGAAGAATCACAGTTAACAAGTTTTGATTAAGATAAGAAATATAAATACAATATTTAAGCTGCTATACTCTTCAGTTAGTAATAATAGGCGCTAAGATATAATATATACTCGTATTATAATGAATGTATCATTAAATTAATAAAGTAACAAAATATTAATAACAACAACAAATATTTGTTAAAATTTCTTCGATATTACAGGAAAATACGTCAAGAATGTCTAAAGCATCTTTCATGAATTAATACTTCCTTCCTTTAAGTAAAATTAAGTAATCGAGATGACAGAAATTATATTTTGTTGTTTAATTGAAATAATTAAAACTTTTGTACAAAATATATCTTATGAGACCCTTTCTTAAATAATTTTATTAAATTACACAATATTTTTCTAGATTATTGACTAGTTAAAGTAACGTTACCGTAAAAGCCTATCAAATATATATATAATCGGGATCTCGGAAAAGGCTCCAACGATTTTATTAAAATTTAGTGTCCAGGGAGTTTTGGGGCTAATAAATCGATCTAGCTAGGATTTATTTTTAGAAAATGTTAATTTGTCCGTGTTTTTAGGCAATGAAAAACTGCTACAATATCGTTAGAATAAGAAGGTAAATTTTGAAACATTGTTAATGATTATAAATAGCTTAATTGGTGTAATGGGCGGTCACAGAATCGTAAAACCCCGGTTCGAGCCTAGACCGACCGACTTTTTTTAATTTTTTTTTCAACTTTCTTTCTTTTTTGAGAAAACCTATTTTTCGCGCCCATTTTTAGTATTTTTTAAAACACGAAAATATAAATTAAACTAATTGCACTCATGATTTTTTATTGAAATAACCAGTTCAGTTTTTTCTATAACGTCGCTAAGATCGGAAAATATTATTCGTATTTCATCAGTATGTAATTTGTATCTAAATATAATTTCCAAAACACACGAATTAAAAAAAAAACCGAGCGAAAAATACCAAGCAAAGTTCGGTTAACCGGGTACTATATATATATATATATATATATATATATATATATATATATATATATATATATATATATATATATATATATATATATATATATATATATATATATATATATATATATATATATATATATATATATATATATATATATATATATATATGTATACCTATTACTATTTATAGTATAATTACACAACAAGATGATAACTAATTATCTTTGTATATGTGCAGGTAGCATTACCACCATTACTTTACCTTTTTATATTCCCATTCCAAATTCGAAAGTGTACGACGGTGCGTGACTTGGTAACAGATATTTGTGCCGAACACCAAATATGTATCATTGGCACATGGAGTCTTGATATATTTTTATAAAAGGTACGTTTTTTTGGTTATTTTAAGTGTTTTATTTTTACCATTTTTTATGTAATAAAATCGTGAAACTCACTCACACACTCACTCACGTGATATCAGACAATGTTTAGTTATACAGTGCGAATATTTGTTTCACTACACAATGACTATAATTTGCAGTAATATACTATGTATGGCGATCGATATATTAGATTTCCTGTACCTAGAGTACATTATCTGACATAATATATTAAGTTTTTTTACTAGTCCAAACACCATTCTTTAATTTTCTATATTTATTTCTACCTAGACCTTTAGAACAACATGGGTGATTCATCATGTATTTTTTACAATTTATATATCCAACAAGCGAAAATTAAGTTTATCGGGGTACACAATTAAGGATGACAAATGGGAACCCAGTCCACCTAATGTAAGTGGATGCTATGGCCCATAGCCCATTTATACTCAATTAAGAATCAAAATGCAGATGCGTTGTCACCCTTAAAGACTAAGAAGAAATATCTTATTTCCTGTAAACTGCGCAGGAATTACACGCTTTAATACCTCCATCTCCTTTCTACCATCGGCACCGTCGACGGGTCTTTACACCTTTGTTGTCAATACTCTACGCATTAGAACCAAATGGTTTGCTTCTACTTTTATAATGCGTACAACAAAGGAGTGGAATAATTTTCTGGCGTCTATTTTTCCGTCCAAATACAATCAGGGCGTCTTCAAAGCAAGAGTGAAGGCTTTTGTTACGCTAAGACAATGCGATTTACCATCTAGAATTTCATCACCACTTACCACCAGGTGGCATTGTGGTCAAGTAGTGGTTAATAATAAGTAAAAAAGGGCCCCGGTTCTCTACAATCACCATAAGAAACACAGCAGCGTGAAGCTGCTACTATACGCCGGTATTCTGTGAGAGCGTGGTTCTACCTCGGTCGAGCCGACCCATTCATGATACAATTTTAATATAGCTGTACTGTGGCTCCACCACGTAAAAATTCGTTTACCAATCAAACCTCTGGGCGTAAGATGGAATCCAAGTAAAAACTGGAACGAGCAGTAGAATTATAAGAGAAATACTAATCATTACACGAAACAGCGTAATTATGCTGCTATTTTACTTGGGTATTCTGTGAGAACGTGGTCTTTCTCCGTTCATGACGTCTCATTCATACTGCAACCCTAATACTGTTGCAACTAGCGCCATCTAGTGTCAGGAACGAGAACGAGGGAAGCTTTGCAGAAAATGACATCACAAATCTCTCAACCAACAGCGCCATCCGAAGAACTAAGTTTCTAGAAAGTCTATACTCGCACACTCGTCCCTTTGCGCGCATTTACTTGTATATTCGGGATGCTTCTTTGCTAATTTAAATAAATAGGCGCTGCAAGATGCGATCGGGGCAGAGTTGAACTCGGCGACACAAGCGAAGCTTCGGAGCGGAATTAAGTGAATTAGTGTGTTTAATTATTAGTGTTTTAAGTTTTAATTTGTGTAAAGCAAATTAAAGTGCTAATTTAGGTAAGTTTATCGGCAATTTTTATTGTCACGAACCTCAAGCTCGTAAAAATTGGTGTCAGAAGTGGGATAAAATAATGCCGATTTTACCTAAGGAGGAAACGGAGGGTGTCCGTACCCGAAGTCAACGCCAGCAGGAGACGGACCAACGAAGATTTAGTGGTGCAACGCCACAGACGTCGGAGGGCAAGCCACCGGCTGCAGGCCCGTCAGTAGCTCCTACATCTGCAGCACCCGACTTAGGTGCTCTGATGGTGATGTTGCAGGAACAGGCCCGCCGACAGGAGGAACAGGCCCGTTGATTGAAAGAGCAGCAGGAGGAACAGGCTCGCCGACAGGAGGAATAGGCTCACCAGCAGGAGGAACAGGCTAGCCAGCAGGCGGAACAGGCACGCCGATTGGAAGAGCAGCTGCGGGGCGGACAGGAGGAACAGGCCCGCCGGCAGGAGGAACAGGCCTGTCGTTTAGAAGAGCAACTCCAACGCGATAAGGAAGAGCAGATGCTCCTCATGAAGGACCTTCACGCTATTTTCGGAAAAGAGATACGGGAGGTGAAGGATAAGGTTGCTCAACATGACAAAAGCCTGTCGGAGGCCGAAACCCGAATCGACCAAGTAAACAATCGGGTTGACAACGTAATGGCTGACGTGAAGAAAACGCTGGACGACCTCAAACTTGGGGATGGAACAACAGCTCCCGTAGTAGTTACAACACCTTCGTTACGTGGATTTAAAGTGCTGCCGTTCGACGGTACCTCTTCCTGGTCAGCCTACAAGATCCAGTTCGAGGCTGTTATGAAGGCGAACGGCTGGAATAAAAGCCAGGCCATGACTGATCTCACACTAGGCCTGCGCGACCAGGCCTTAACAGTTCTGGAAGCTCTCAGTGAGGAAGTGACTTATGAGCAACTCCTTGAGGCATTGGAGGCGAGATATGGCGACGCTCACCTGGAACACGTCTTTCGTGCGCAGCTTAAAGATCGCGTGCAGCGCATCAACGAAAACCTGCATTAGTGGGCTCTAGAGGTGGAGAAGCTGGTGCGAAAAGCATACCGGTCTGTACCTGCGCTCATTGAAGGGAACCTGGTGTAGACATTCATCGACGGCATCCGTGACCTGGAAGTCAGAGCTGCTGTGAGGCTCGGGCACCACGAGACGCTTAAGAACGCCTTGGCCCATGCATTGGAGGTAGAAGCCGTGCGGCAGGATCATCGTTCCCATCGCGTCAGGGAGGTTGCAGCAGCTACAGTTCGCGACCGCAACAGAGGATACAGCCCTAGGTGCTATGGCTGTGGGGAAAAGGGCCATCTTCGATCCCGCTGAACAGGGGGACGGTGAACGATCTCAGGAGGGTAGTGCGGCCAACAGCACCGCCCAGCAGCAGCAGGGAAACGAGTAAAAGCCAGAACTGCGGGGCGGGTGCTGGCTGATGTTAAAAGAGCCCCAAGGATCTCGATCTCACAAACCCATGATGGCAACAGTTTAATCATCGAGGGCGAGGTCAACGGAATGCCGTGTAAACTGACCATAGACACTGGAGCCTCTCGTACGGTTGTTAGTTCCCAACTTATAAGTCAGTTCCTTGGGGACTCCGCATACAACCTAGAACGCATTAATTTGGTAACAGCCACCGGTCAGCGTATACCCGTCCGTGGTGAGAAGGAGATGGAGTTGAAGCTAGGCAACGTGATCTACCTGCATAATGTCATCGTGGCTGATATAATGGACGACTGCATCCTAGGCCTAGACTTTATGAGGAATAATTGTTGTGAGATCAACGTTAAGCAAGGTGTTTTGAAATGTGGACAGGAGGAACTTTTTATGGAAGGTGCGTTACCAGGGAACGTGTACAGCATTAGGAAGATTGTTCTTCCGCCTAGATCGGAAACGATTGTTCCGGTTAGTTTTCCTCGAAACGCTGGGCAAGCTCACCGTTGTGTACTTGTGGAAAGGGTAAACAATGACCTTCCATGGAAAGTAGCTCGAACCTTGGTCAGGACCACTGACATCTCAGGAGTACGTGTGCTGAACCTTTGCGACCGGGAACAGATTATAGAAAAAGGCACACTGATTGGTACTTGTGAGGAAGTGGATTGGTTACGTCGGTGCCAATATCTATCGACTGGGACCCCCAGCAAGGATACAGAAACGAGAGTGACCACACTTTTGGAAGACTGTCGCAGTGTTCTCTCCCCGAACGAATTGGTCAAGGCGAAGAAGTTGTTACTCAAGTACGCCGATGTATTCTCATCAAACGATGCTGACATAGGAAAGACTGGCTTAGTTCAACACAAAATAAATACAGGAGAAGAATTGCCTATCCGTCAGCGGCCAAGAAGATTGCCGGTAGCACGTGAAAAGGAAGTGGAAATCATGATTGAAGGAATGGCGAAGGATGGTGTTATTGAACCTTCCTCTAGTCCATAGTGTTCACCAGTGGTGCTGGTGAAGAAGAAGGATGGCAGCATGCGGTTTTGTGTTGACTACCGCCGTCTGAACGACGTTACGAAGAAGGACAGCTATCCCTTGCCAAGAATTGATGACACGCTGGACATGCTTACAGGAGTAAAGTGGTTTAGCACGCTGGATCTAAAAAGTGGCTACTGGAAAGTTGAAATTGACCCTAAGGACAAGGAGAAAACTGCGTTCTCGACGGGAAAGGGTCTGTGGCAATTTAAAGTACTGCCGTTTGGGTTGTGCAATGCTCCAGCAACGTTTGAAAGGCTGATGGAGCTTGTACTTACTGGGCTAATTGGCGATGCCTGTCTGGTCTACTTGGATGACATCATCATCGTGGGCCGTACGTTTGAGGAACACCTTCAGAACCTGGAACGCGTGCTCATGAAGATTCAGAGTGCCAACCTCAAGTTGAGTCCGAAGAAATGTTCACTATTCAAACGACAAGTTAACTTTTTAGGGTATGTAGTGTCGGAAGAAGGTATCCGTACGGATCCGGAGAAAATCGCCGCTGTCAAGGGTTGGCCGGTTCCAAAAGACAAGACGCAGGTTAGATCATTTCTGGGTTTGTGCTCCTATTATCGGCGACTTGTGAAGAACTTTGCAGATATAGCCAAACCTCTGCACAAGCTAACCGAGGAGAAGCGACATTTCTGCTGGGATGAAAGTTGCAATATCGCATTCCAGGAGCTCAAGGACCGTCTGTGCAAAACACCTATTTTGGGATACGCTGATGCAAGCAAAGAATTTATAGTTGACACATACGCAAGTGATATAGGACTTGGCGGTGTGTTGTCTCAACGGAATGGTGACCAAGAGGTCGTGATAGCGTACTTCAGCAAGTCGTTGTCAAAACCGGAAAGGAACTATTGTGTCACAAGACGCGAATTGCTTGCTGTGGTAAAGTCGTTGCAGCATTTTAGCAAATATCTTCTGGGACGAAAATTTCACTTAAGAACTGACCATGCTGCACTAAAATGGCTATTGCAGTTTAAAAATCCAGAAGGACAAGTTGTGAGGTGGATTGAACTACTGCAGGAATACAACTTTGAGATCGAACATCGCAGCGGAAAATCTCACGGCAACGCAGATGCATTGTCAAGAAGACCTTGTCCTGAAGATTGCAACCATTGTACTAGGCAAGAGAGTAAGGAAGAGGTATCCGTGAGGATGCTCAGGACAGACCACCTCGGCAACGAATGGAAGGACAGCTTACAACACGCACAGCAGGAAGATCCGGACATCAAGCCGATTCTGGAATGGATAAAGGCCAGTGCTCCCAAGCCTAAGTGGAGCGACGTCTCAGCAATGAGTTCGACCACTAAAAGCTATTGGGCCCAGTGGGACAGTTTGCTGCTTCAGGATGGAGTTCTGTGCCGTAAATAGGAAAATGTTAGGGGAGACAGCTGTCATTTGCAAATGGTTGTCCCTAAAGCTAAAGTACCGGATGTTCTACAGCTGTACCATAATCATTGTTCCGGAGGCCATCTGGGAGTTAAACGAACTCTACTGAAGATCCGAGAACGGTTTTATTGGGTCCACTGTCGAAACGATGTCGAGGACTGGTGTCGTAAATGTACAAGTTGTGCGGCTGTAAAGGGACCTCAGACTCGTAGTAGAGGTGCATTGAAGTTGTACAATGTTGGTGCACCATGGGAGAGAATAGCCATTGACGTGGCGGGGCCGTTTCCGGAGAGTGAAAGCGGTAACAAGTATTTCATGGTTGTGATGGACCACCTCACTAAGTGGCCAGAAGTCTTCGCCATTCCAAATCAAGAAGCTTCAACAGTTGCAGATAAACTAGTTCATGAAGTCTTCTGTCGTTTTCGAGTACCTTTAGAGATTCACAGCGATCAAGGAAGGAATTTTGAGTCTCAAATATTCCAGGAAACTTGCCGAGTTATGGGTACTCATAAAACAAGGACGACTTCTTATCACCCGCAATCTGATGGAATGGTGGAACGATTTAATCAGACATTGGAGAGGTACCTAGCAAAAGTTGTAGACAATCGGCAACGAGATTGGGACAAGCACATACAACCGTTTTTGTTGTCATATCGAAGTTCTGTTCACGAAAGTACAGCAGTGACACCAGCTTTCGCAAACTTTGGAAGAGAATTACGGCTGCCTGCAGACCTGATCACCGGGATACCACCTGATGCCCCACGCAGTATAACCGATTATGCAAATGACTTGCGAAACAAAATGAATGACATTTATGAGCACGTCAGACAATCGGGCCAGCAAATGTCTGAGAAAATGAAAACCCGGTACGAACGCAAAATGAACAATAAAGGGTTCAACGAAGGTTCATTAGTGTGGTTGCACAATCCAGTCCGCAGCAAAGGGAAATCTCCTAAGCTTCAAGCTGGATATGGAAATGGGAAGGCCCGTACCGGATTGTAACCAGGATCAACGATGTGACCAACCGGATACAGAAAGGCGCAAGAGGGACTCCTAAGATCGTCCATGTGGATCGCTTGGCGCGTTATTATGGGACCGATAATGCTCGGGACGAGCATGTCTTAGGAGGGGGCAGTGTTGCAACTAGCGCCATCTAGTGTCAGGAACGAGAGCGAGGGGAGCTTTGCAGAAAATGACATCACAAATCTCTCAACCAACAGCGCCATCCGAAGAACTAAGTTTCTAGAAAATCTATACTCGCACACTCGTCCCTTTGCGCGCATTTACTTGAAAATTCGGGATTCTTTTTTGCTAATTTAAGTAAATAGGCGCTGCAAGATGCGATCGGGGCAGAGTTGAACTCGGCGACACAAGCGAAGCTTCGGAGCGGAATTAAGTGAATTAGTGTGTTTAATTATTAGTGTTTTAAGTTTTAATTTGTGTAAAGTAAATTAAAGTGCTAATTTAGGTAAGTTTATCGGCAATTTTTATTGTCACGAACCTCAAGCTCGTAAAAATTGGTGTCAGAATAATTTGAATATATTTATAATAATGAAACTATGCATTAAAATTATACTTGGACCACCGCCTTATAGCTGATAAGAACACAATGAATTGCTTCTTGGTTAACGATCGACCGGTATAATTTTTATTTATTTTTTACTACCCACACGCACTAGAATTATAATATAGATGTTATTGTTCTCATGTAAGTGACTTATTGTCTTAATGAGAAATAAAGTTCTTTAAACCGAATTTAGGTAATTTTATCGGCAATTTTTATTGTCACGAACCTCAAGCTCGTAACAATACAAAAGAACGTGGTCTGTCACGTAAAATGTATCTTACGTTTGTTGGACCTTCAACATAATAACATTAAAGGTATATAAGGGATACAAGTAATAGAAAACCGTGAGCGCTAACGCATTTTGGACAAAGTCAACATCTAAAGTGAAAGACTTACACTTGTCATCGAATAAATAAGTAAGCTCTTTGATAACTTACTCGTAATAGTCATTACTTTAAGGAGTGAACTATAATATTATAAATTTCTGCCTACGGAGTAATTTTTTATTAATTAGGTCCAATACATAGTAATTGGATATTTTACGCTATGGTGTTTCCCTACCGTACGGACCGACTTACACTGCAGCTATAACACTACTGTAGCGTGGCTCTACTACATTTTAAATTCATCTAAACACGCTTACACTATATTTCACAAACTAGTTACAAGAGATTCTTTACCAGTCCGAAGGTCCATGCTCACTAACCCACCAGCATGGTGGGTATACGCAATCCAAAAAAGCTATGGTGCTATGGAGGTGTTTTGTTCGATAAAACAGAATCTAAACTCTCTTGAAATGCTAAGTGTCAGAACAGAGATCTGGAACTTTTTATACTGGAAACGAGGTATTCCATCTTAGTCCTCGGGGTAGCAACGGATCTGAATTTTAATTCTTGATCGACAAGAGAAATCGATGTATATGGACCACGGCATCCGTTTACCATGAGGTGGTCTTTGAGCTAGGTTGTCACCATTATATTATTTTTGAAAATTAAATTAAAAAATAGTAAATTTGAAAAATAGAAGTCAATTGATATAAATAGAAAAGTTTTCTAAAATTTTCTAGGTTAAAGCTTCAATAATGTAAAACACTGTTTGTTAAATAGTATAAAATTTCGAGACAATATTACATTCTGTTCTATTCATGGTCAACCACATTCAACAATTATACGTTGTGCCGTACATTTTCAGTGAGTTTAAAATGTTTTAACAAAAATTAGAGAATTCCTGTATTACGTTAGATCCGCACAATACAAAGCAGTTTGTTGTAAAGTAATTTTTACTACACGTTCGGTAAATATCTATAATATATTAATCAGTATGTATCTGTTAAATAGTACGGTACAATAATCAATGGAAGTTATGAGTTGGGTCTATGTTCTGCGATAAACTTTTGCAGAAAGAAGATTGTAGCATAGAAGTGGTACATTAAAAAATTCTTATTAGAGTTGTTATACAAATATTTATTTTAAACCCATTTCATAATTTTAAATTAATATTTAATTTTAATTTTAAATTGAGTCTTCCTTTTTTATTTCAGTTTTGAATTTCTATGCTGGACTTCCTAATACAGCCTCTTTATAAAATTTATACGTGACTACCCCCAAATTATAATATTTATCTAATAAAAACGAATAATCATAATTGTGTAACAAGTGAACAATAGTCAAAGATACCGCATGACGTACCCGTACATACAAAAAAAAAATAGTTGAACCTGAATGCCATCCCCGGAACTAACCGCTAATTTCAATATCAAAGCGCTCCAAATTTCACTTAATATTTTGGAAAACTCTTTTTTAATTTTATCTAAATTGAATATTTCACGAACAAATAATAATAAACAATTTTAAATTTATTTACGTAAATCCACGCAATTTTGTCAGTTTCAACCTCGGAAAAAATATCTCTCGAACGAATCAACCGACTTTGATGGGGTTTACGTTTACTTCGTTTTTTTTTTAATAGACGAGCTGATTAATTTATAGAATCGATCAAAACAAAGGTGTCTACGTAAAGGGAAGTAAACTACTTTTGAAAAATTAAAAACAATTGAATTTTTGAGGTTTTCTCAGAATCTACCGTGACGATTCGAGCTAAATTCAAAGTCTAAGTTGAGCGAGGCTTTTTCAGATGCCGCAAACCCCTTTTCGATCGGACGCTCTGTCACAAAGTTATGCATTACATACACACACCCACACACATACATACAGACATACAGACATATAGACACAATCGAAAAATATCCAGAATAGCTCCTTAGGACCTCGAAACGTCAAGATCTAATGAGAAATCGATTTTCAAAAACTGGGTTGAAAATAATAACTTCCCTATTTTTGAAAATCATTGACTTTCATAGCGGGTAGTTAAAAAGAACATACGTAATAAAATTTAGAATATCCTTCTTTTGTAAAATAGACTAAAAGATCGAGACTATTTACGGGATGATGATGACTGTATATAATGGAATAGAGTAGATTATTTTTTATTAAATATAGATTACAAGTAGTTCTTATCGAAAGTCATTTGTTTCCATTCAAAGAACACTGGTTCGAAAAAAACCTCTGTCCCGGGAAGATAATTATGAAAGGAATACATTATGAAAGGTTATACAAACTATTTACAAAACTTATTTAAGAAACCGCTCATTGCTAGGGGTTTATTATCAATCATGTATTAATTTATACTATATTAACCCTTTTTTTTAAAGTTTTAATTTGATAAAATATTTAAATTTGGTATTAGAGAAACCTTGTATATTTTCTGGGATTTTGGTGTGATAGCAACCCCCCTAGATGGAGTGACGACCCGGTGAGTTATGTATAGAATGACCATACGTCCCACTTAAGGCGGGACGGTCCCGATTTAAAGGTTTGCGTCCCGCTGTTCCCAAAATACGTAAAAATATCCCGCTTGACAAATAAAAGCGTAGCATCATGCAAACTCTGTTACCCGTGCCATCATTATGACGCCTCGCGTACCAGGTTTGCCAGCATGGCCTGACTAGTTACGTGATTATCCTGAAAACTTACACTTTTGAACTGAAAGTTACGAAGTGACATTTTTTAATTAATGTACAATAAATTATCAAATAACATAAGTTATCTCTAATTAGTATTTATTTGCTAGTCAGAAAAAATTAAAAAGTCAGCAGCCAGATTTTATATGATTCTAAGTTCTTATTCTCACTTTTGCTCATTAAAAGATTCAAACAACTATGTGTTTTATTTTTAAAACTATAATAAAGGGTTGCAGATTGAATTTTGTTAACGACTTCCGGAGGCACGGTGGTGAAACCCCGCCAACTTCAATAAGTGCGAAATAAATATTCCGGGCTGCTACTGAGAATTTTGTGACAGAAAAACCCAATAAATGATTCTTGGCCCGACTCAGGTTTTGAACCCACATGATCAGTAATTGCGTTTACAACCGTAAGACCAAGAAGACAGTCAAAAGTGTTAAAACTATAATAATTTTAATGGTGTCCCGCTCTGAGGAGAAAATAAATGGTCAATTTAGTCATGCAGGAAGTCGATGGATACAGGTGGCTCAGAAGTGTGCTTTGTGACCTATAACTTGGGGTTGGCCTGTGTTCAGCAGTGGACTTGTGAAGGGCTGTGTGTGGGAATGATGATGATGACGATTTTGTGATGGTGTATTGCCCTGTGAATCAATTACTGACTCTGTGGAGTCGAGAAACTGGTGTCACTAGCGTTTACAGAGTGTACATCATTTTTTTTAATTAAAACTTCTTTTTTATAATCTCCTCTTTTTTTGAGTTACTCTTTAGGCTTTAGGTTGTGAATAGCTTTTTCCGCAAAACAAGAATAGTTTCTAAACGACATCCCATAAGAAACTATGCTATGGCTATCTTATCGATATATATATATCGATAAGATGAAATATTTTCGTTTGTCTTGAATTGCTAAAGTTACAATAATAGCAAAGGAGCTGCCTACATCGAATCGTGAATATACTTCGCGTACATCTCGCGAACCCTAACGAAACAATCGGAGCTCGCGCTTCGTCAATCATTCGAAGCTCTGTTTTCGTTTCATTTTTCCTCGTCGCAAATGGCAAAACCACACGAATCCAAAAATAAAAAATCTCTTTTCTTGCGAAATAGAACTTTAAATTCTGACCATTAGTCAATCCTATTGAATAATCAATAACATTGTTATTTTGTTATGGAACAAAACTCCTTTCACATACGAACTCTATGTTGCATTATTAATCACGTACCTTTCCCTGTACGGTAAAGAGGATTATAACAAATTACGACCTAGTTAGGCATTCAAGCCTTTATCATACAGACAGCAATCAAACGGTAGTTCCAACTCTGTATATAATATATTCGTATTTAAATACACTGGCTTTGGACTGGGTTAATCCTACGGGAACTATATTCAATGCGTATTGAGTCTCTTATTTATTATTAATGAAAAGGTTCAAAATGGACACTAACATTTTGTTAGTATAATTTTCAAAATGAAGCGCTCATTCGTATTGAACGAAGCATTTTAAAGATGGTAAAATTATTTGACAGTTATATGATATTGAATAAAACTTTATGAAATTACCACGGTGTCTGTGTGTAAAAGGTTTTCCTGTAAGTGTTTGGCAAATGTTAAAAATTTGACATAGTTATAACATGCGATGAAACAGATACAGGATGGGTGGTAGTATTTTTCTGATCACAACGTAGAATTCTTGTTTGAAATTTCTTGCCTAAAGATATCAGAGAAGTGCCTAACAAATACTCCTTTATAAAGTTGGCACGCGAGCATTTACTGAAGAATCATTTTAATTACAATATTGTTAAATAGTCGTATTTAAATATATTAACTTTGTATTTACATATATTTATATCCATATATGTGTATGTATGTATGTTTATATATGTTATATCATAATCTTTTAGGTTACATATAATGTGTTTTAATTTTACTTTCCCTTTTTTTCTTTTAATTGCCATACTGTTGACTGGTATAGAATGCTTTAGGCGTTAAGTCCGCCCTTTGTATCCTTTTGCTAGGCACGCAATACTGATTTTAAAATGAAAAAGTAAAACTCAAAATAATTAAAGAAATCAGTGGTTCCTAAAGCGGCTGCAAACATGGCAACTGTGGCAAATATCCTCCAATAAGGCAATCTGTGCTGATAGATTAAAATGAAGAAAAGAACGAATGAATGATTTGCTATTGCGTAATTCATATAGTATGATTCTAGTATGATCGATTCAGTTCCATTCATACCCCCATTCCAGCCTATAAAATCTGTGTGAACATAGTCCTCTTCCATACATTGTCTCATAGGGAGAATCATGCCATAGTTGCCACGTTTGGCAGGCGGGTTGGCAACTACAGTTTATTATTATTTTGAATCGTTATCAGTTCATTCTATGTTTCTATGTCTCCTGTTACGATACAAACGGGTACATAAGGGTTAGCTGATATCCTTCCGCTTAGTATAAATTATTGACAAGGAAATCTAGTGTACTTATCCAGTTCTAAGTGTTCTCTGTTAAAATTACTCAAACGAAACACTTATTTTATATAAATTTAAAATTATAGTCCCACGTTTGTCTTGGATTCATAGGTCCCATAATCATATGGGACTTATAACACACAATCATATGTCAACTATGTTGCCTGCCCGCATGTCGCAAAAGGCAACTAATGGACTTTTTATAGGAGAAGGATGACAAACGAGCACACAGTCCACCTGAAGGTAAGTGGTGCTGTGGCCCATAGACATCTTTATCTATCCTTGATTACGAAACCATTACGATTAAGATGGAATGCCTCCTTTCCAGTAAAAAGGCCCTCCGGTTCTCTACACTCACCATACGAAAGACAGCCGCAGTTAAGCTGCTATTTTACGCTGGTATTCTGTGAGAGCGTGGTCTTACCCAGCCGAATCATTCATGCTTTAACTTTACTACTCATATAGCTGCAGCATCTACCACGTAAGGTATATTGGGTTTATGATTATGTAGGTGATGGGCTAGATAGCTATCACTTATTCCACAGTTCTCCATCTCAACCATTTTTTTGGCCATATGTGATTCGAGTTATTTTACTGCTCTTTAGGATCTGTATACCCAATGCCTCACACGCTGTAATAACCTGTAGAAATGAACACAGCAGAAATGGCAGATTGCAGCATGGCAGTAAAATAAAGTAAAGTCATGTTGCAGCTATATAGTAGTTGCAGCAATAGAGCCAGAGTGAATGCTAGCCCATATACACTACATTTATAATCTATAAAGAATGAAAATGGAGATTCGTTGTCACCCCTGAAAACAGATGGAATGCCCTGTATCCAGTAAAAAGATTCTTCGGTTCTCTACACCGTACGAAACACAGTACCATTGAGCTGCTATTTTACGCTGATATTCAGTGAGAGCGTGGGTCTTCCCCGGTTGAGCTGACCCATTCGTGCTACAACCATAATATAGCTGCAATACAGCTTTAACACGTTCAATATATTTCATACGTACATTTTTTATATGAACTGGTTTAGCACGTAATATTGTTGTTGTGTTGCTTATTTAATTTAATTTGATTTTTATTTTTGGCGCCTATCACATTATCTCCACACGTACGGGTTTACTGAGAGAATTCCAAAAGGCATTAAGTGCGCTCTTAGTAATCTTTTTTATTTAGGTATTATAAACAATAAACAAAAAATTGTAAATAAATAAAACTGTGTCAGTCAGGGAGAGAGACCCATGCTTAGCGGTGGATGATGAACTGCAACATTGATAACGATAGTAATACTTCATTTATGTAATGAAGTATAAACTGTCATCTTTATCTCTTTGAATTAAAAAAACAACTAGGATTCGGTATTTCTAATAAAATGGGAAAAGCGATTTCAATAAATCACAAAAATCAACTGTTTTATACATTTTAAGTTATCAAAGAAATGTAGAAGAAAAGTCATAAGTAAAAAAGATAGAAAAAGTTTTACTATGAACAAAAGTGGCGAGCTCAAACCTTTATAAACTTGATATAACTTTCAATAACAAAAAGCTGTAAAGAAAAATTTTCCTTTTTTACTTTATTATACTGTGTTATGAGGCAAACATAATAATAAATATTTATTTATTAAGCAAGTATTGTTCAAATAAGGTATTACTACCAAAGAGTGCCTAATTGATAAAAAGCCTCTGGGAATAAGGTAATCGCTACCACGCTGTTTGTCTAAATATTTTCATAGTTAATTGTATAAAATATTATATTGTAAATTAATGTTAAAAAAATTCCGACTGAAGGCTCTACTTGGTTGTTCCCAGAAAGTAGTAGAAAGTCCAAACTAGAGTATGATATACATCTGATATTATAATAATGTACGTCTGTTAATAGTTTCAAGCGGAATCTAAATTTTTTTCTAAAATAAAAGTAACCTAAGTTACTCCTTATAACATCAGCTATCAGCCAGTTAAAGTCCCGTCAAAATCGAACCAGCCGTTTCGTAGATTAGCCAGAACAAACAGACAGATATAAGTACCGTATATACTTTCGTAATTTGCATTTAGTAAAAGGCTGTTGTTTTGACATAACAAACAGACACTTCAATTTTATTTATTTATATAGATTTTAGCGATATGAATACTTTTTGTAAGTTTATTTTTGTATTTATATATAATAATATTTCCATGTAGAATACTTTTGAAGCGTATTTGCTTTTAAATTCTTACATAAACTTTTTATTATTTTATTATTAACTACATTAATTTTATTAACTACTTCGTTGTATCCCTGCATCACCCCAACGAAGATTGGTAGAGCATGCAGCCTTTGTATTACGACGTGTGTATACAAAGCTTTAATAAAGATATTAATTAATGACTATATCAAATATATACTAATTTAAGTACATTAAATAATAACGCACGTCTGTTTAATAATACAACGCATTGTCAGCCTTATTTCATTTTAGAGCGGGAATGATATCTTTCCAATTGGAACAGCTGAAATTTGAATCCGTTACGTGTTTCCAAAAGCAGATGTTTAATTTACATTTGCATAAACACAAACGAAACTATGATTAGTGATCGTTGGCAAAATATTGATAATGTGGTCCCGTTGGAAACATCGGTCTATTGAATTAGTGAAATAGCTCCGCCAATGGCTGTGTAAACAAAATATGCGAATAGAATCCGATATCATATTTGTACTGCTTTGCAACTGAATTAACTTTTATAGTGAATGCTAATATTTGTTTGTTTCTGTACTTGAACTATTTAAGTTGTAGATTTTCGATTCCTTTATATCTATTGTTATGAACGTATGTGATTAATTAAATATTTTGACATGATACAGAGAAACCCTATAAAGATGGAACACCGGGGAAAACTCTCGTAAATTATCTCTAACCAACATTATCGCCTAATATGTTTTTAGAATCAAAATAAAAAGTAATTAACTAAAAGAAAAGTTTAAGTTTATAAGTTAAAAGACATAAAAACATTTTTGAGACTAAAAATGTCTGTTAAAGTATTTTTTCAAACATGTTCATTTGAATTTGCACTGGTGTCATTTACAAATAAAATATATCATCTTCATAAGTATTTTCGTAATCGTAAAGTTTGTGTTATGTAAACAAAAACATTTTCATGAAAGCTCACCTTTGAACAGCCTGAGGATATCCAGAAATCCTTGTATCACGTTTCTTCCTCCTGTTATCACTTTCCACTCTCTTATCACTGTTTTCACGGATCGTATGATACCTCGGTTGATAACTTTCAAGTTGCGTGTGTAAGCGCGCGCGTGGCGCCTCGTTTAAGACCCGTTGCGACATGAGGTCCCCTCGTCCGTACTCAGCGGCGGCTGGAGCCACACTACTGTGGATTCTCTCAGCAACCCCCGGACGACGTTTTTCTTCAGTGAAAGCCACGCGCGGTGGCTTTGGTTGCATTAAGCTGATTTTCTTTTTTTTCGCGGTTGACGTTACGTAGAAGAAGTAACCGTTGCGGTCCATCTTTGGTGCGGTAGCTTTTACCTGAAACAACGTTTTTACATATTTAACTTTCTATTCAACATAAAGACGTCAGATAACATATTGGTATTAAAAATTATATAACAAATATTATGTTATTTTCCCTTAAATAAAAGAATATCACTTTTGGGTAACTATGACTTAAATGGTAGGCTATGACATATCTATTTAAATAAGGGTGACAAACGAGCGCTGAGTTCACCTGTTGAGAAGTTGAATCTGAGGACTAATAAGGATAGGTCTTGTAACAAGTAAAAAAGGTTTCCGTCACTCATCATACTCAACATTAGCATTAAGCTTCTATTTTACGCTAGTATTATGTAAGATCGTGGTCTCTCCTCATTCGTGCTATAACCACAATATAGCTGTGGCGTGTCTCTATCACGTATGAAAACTTATGAGATATTAAAAGAAATTGTTTCTCAAAGAAACTTAAAAATGTATGAATGTGATTTTATGCATGAAATCACCTTTAAAATATACAACATTCTACGCTAATAACTAACTAACTATCACGCTCTCAGATTTTTTGAAGCTTTGCAAATGTTTGAAAAGCTTTGTCAGAGCTATAGTAAAAACTAAGTGAATCAACTTTATGGTTTATGAAAGTAGTTGATTAAAGTGTTATTAAAAGGTTCACGTTGACTATTGAAATTAATTCGACTAATATCTTTTATTCCATATCATCTTTTGGGGATCGCAAGAGTCGCTAGAGTGTAACAGAAATAGGCATTTTCTTGATAACAAACTAAAATAATTTGAAAAAGATGTGGCCAACTCCCCCTCCAGATATGGCAACTCTAGCAAAATCTCCCCAATTAAATAATCTATGAGGACGGTTTGACTGCCTTATTGGTCCGGTGGTAGTAGACGCGGTTGCTGATCATGAAGTCCTGGATTCTGATCCCGGGTCGAACCAAAATTAAACTTTTTGGTCGTGTCGGTTTGTCGCCCCATCGGACTATGAAAGTGAGGGAATAGAGTATGCGCTTGTGCTTGCGCATACACTTGGGCACTATAATCTTGTCCTGCGCCTATAGTCTCCGTTAAGACTGGCCGCCGTGACCGAATATCAGTCTGAAGGACATTATGGGGAGGCCTTCGTTCAGCAGTCGACTGAAACTGACTGAAAGGTTGTAGTGAACAAACAATTGAAAATCTAGTAGTAATAAAAGTAGGTCAGGTGCTAGCGCTGGCGGTAAATTCCACAGTGCGTGAGCAACCTGGATCAGGTCCCCGCTAGCGCTAATGAAATTCTTAAGTGCTGAATTAGTAAATGCTCGGCGGCGAAGGACACAGTGTGAGGAAATCTGCTTCTCCGAGGAATACCGAGGAAAAACAATATTTCGTATGATTAAAACTACTTTTACGGATTTTATCGCATTTATTTTTACTTTTTATTTTTAATTCCCGACGTTTCGGGCGCTTTCCAGCACCCATGGTCACGGGGGACTGAGATGACTGACGTCCCGATGTCATTGTTAAACCCGGAGTACCTTCAGCTTTTTTAATTATTGTTTATGGTCCGATCTATGCAAAATGAACTATGTCCTGAGGTCTTGCAGTGGTATGCTTGGGTTTAGTTTTAATTTTATTGATTATAGGATCCCAAGCAGGTGGTAGTACCCAGCCTCCTTCTCTATTTCATAGATGAGAAATCGGCCAATATATTATAGTCATTCTGTGCGGGGGATTATCTGCTCTTTCAGAGATAAGAGGCACAGCTGCAACTTTACTTTACTGTACTATAAGTTTTTTCTGTAAAGTTTTTTGCTTTTATTTGTTGAAATATAATGAAAAAATCACTAATATTGGGAGGCCATTTTTATACATATATCTTTTATAAATACCAGATGTTCGCCGCGATTTCATCCACGTGGAATTTATTTGCGTATGAATTTCATGGGTTTTTAATTTTTTTGCATGGTACTCTAACTTTATTCTAAAATAAAAGAAGCTTAAGTTTCTCTTTATAAAATCAGCTACCTACCAATGAAAGTCCCGTAAAAATCAGTCCAGCCATTTTCGAGACTAGCCGAAACATGCAAACGGACAATTAGATGGACATTAATTTAAAAAAAAATGTTTTTTGTTATAAATACAGTATATATACTCTCATATACATTTGGTAAAAGATGTTATTGCAGTTAGACGAGTATGTATGCGTAGATATATAGATGTAAAGGAGGCGAAAGAGGTGTGTCAGGATCGTACCAAATGGAAGTCCGTAGTCTCTGCCTACCCTTCTGGGTGACAGGCGTGAGTGTTTATGTGTATGCTATGTTATTTTGAAATTACAAACAGACGCTGCAATTTCAAAAACTTGTATTTATTTGCATAGATTATAATTCTTTTAAATCATAATTTATTTTAGAAATGACTTTATTCTTATTGCATAAAAATGACTAAAGAACGATATAAAAGATGAGTCTTGACAACATACTCTTATCTATTTGAAAGCAATTTCTTTCAGACACCTTTGCGAGGTTTTTTTTATTTCTTGTAGAAGAGGAATTGTATTGGTAGTGTACGTGCTGGCGTGTGGCGCTCAGTATCCACATACCATCAGGTGGACCAGACTCATTTGTCACTCTTAATTGTCAATTGAGAATTTGTAAAGTAATCTCAATAAAAATTGGAATATGTGATTGTTGCTTACACCGAAGTGAAAATACTGGCTTTTCCCATTATCATTGCTGGCTACGGGTGATTGACGGATACTTAGATATAAACGCTAAATATCTGTTTTGCGTGAAGAGTATTGGCCATAACATCCGTTGTTTTTTGGGTTACTTGGTTACTTGTGTCCACCAGAAACGATGCAGGCTCTGGAATGTATTCCCAAACGAAAGCGAGATTTGCGCAGAACATAAAATCTTGTTTTTAGAGTCAGGATGTTTTGTGATGGTCAACACGTGTCGGGTATAACATCCGAATCAGATTTAGTTGTATGATTCGTACAAGTGCAGTTTCTAAGCACTGGCAGTAAATTTCAAAGTACGCTCAAAGCCCGGGTTTGATTCCGTGGTCATCAAAACGAAAGTGTTAGTTGCAGTTTTATGTGCTACATAATGGATTTAGATGATGAACTTCAAACAGTGAAGGCCGTAGATGCGAAAGCTAAATCTTGCTTTGGATGTAATTCATTTGTCGTTATGTTTAGATAACATAATGAGTGAGAGAAAATTACCAACTAAGTTTGTGAGAGTTTTTTTTTATAAAATAAGAGTAATAAACTAGTATACAGTCCACCTGATGGTAAGCTCTATCTTTTTTCGTGAAAGAGCCATGCTGCTGCTATATTATGGTTGCAGCACGAATGGGTCAGCTCGATCGGGGAAGAACCACACTTACAGAATATCACAGAATACCAGCGTCAAATATCAGCTGTGACACACAAACATCTACATCTATCCTTGAGTAAGAATCAAAATGCAGATGCGTTGGCACCCATGAAAACTAAGATGAAATGCCTCGTTTCCAGTAAAAATGGTCTCCGATTCCCCACACTCACCATACGAAACACAGAAGCGTTGAGCTGCTATGGTACGCTGGTATTCTGTAAGAGCGTGGTCCTTCCCTGGTCAAACTGACCTATTCGTGCTACAATCATAAAATAGGTGCGACGCGGCTCTACCAAGTTGAATAGTACAGCCCAAAACATTTTTTTTTCAACTTTCTCAGATAAGGCACACAATGAACTCAAGGTGCGTCTTCCTCCACTGCCTCAGCTTCACCTGCGCAACGGAGTTCTGAGCCTGATACGTAGAGGTCATGGGGCCAGAAAATAACGAGCACTCGGAGCACCCTCTTTCCTGACATCAACGACGAACCTGTTCGATGATCCTAGTACATGAGGCCTTGCAATATCATCACTTCTCTCCCACGCAGCTCTACCACGTTCGCATCAGCGGCGCAGCTCCGCCAGAATCGTGGAGGATAGGGTGAGTGGCACATCGCCATACCAGTATTCCTCTTCCACCGTGACTTCACCTCTGCTGCGGCTGTAGAGGGAGAGGAAACCCCTCTTGCCGTAGTTCATTTACTCACATCCAAAATGGGCTCGCCAAGCCCACTTGGAGTGGCCACCTCGGGCCAGTACGAGCAACTCATGTGGATTCCTCTTAGTTCACTACTAAGAACTTAGCCCCCCCGCCACTTCAAAGCGGAAACCTGTTCGGAGGGGGGGGGGGGAGATCAAAGGCACCTACATCTATATGTATATGCATTTTGAATCTTAATCGGGAAATTAAGAATCAAAATGCTTTGTCACACCTAAGTACTAAGATGGAATGCTTGTATATTTATCGCTCTCATTTCCTTATAACCGGGGCATAATAGTGTTAGCTTTGTTGCTTAACTCCAGAAATGAGTGAAACCGTAATAACCACACGGATCATTTTGCAGAAAAAGTAACTCTAGTTTTAGAGTTACTTTCACACATTTCAATGATATTTCGTTACAGTTTTGTAACGAAATATGATTGAAATTAAAACGATACAAAAAATTATTAAAATCTGTAGTTCAGTAAAAAGAAGAAACAAAATTTCCCATGTAAATGAATAGTTTATAGGACTTGTAGCTGCCGTCAATCACTTTTAGCATAATAAAGTTGTTAAAAGTTGTATAGAACCAAAATGAAGTTAAGTTTCGCGTCAGTGGCCGAACCATACTTAATGAGAGTTTCATCCGGAATATTCGAAGTCAAGTTTCGAACTAAGAATCTGAAATACATAACCACAAAGGACTTAGGTGGGGACTTAAAATTTCATTCTTTTTGGGACAAACGCTTTTCATTTTACTAGCAAAATGTATTTAATTTTAAAAGTTTCTGAAGTTAAAAAAAATTATTAAATTAATAGAAATTAGCCAGATAAAACACCTTTACATTTTGACAAGTACTTTTGACAAGTTTTGACAAGTTTCTCGGATCTAAAAAAATAGAGTAATTTAGAGTTTGTGTACTCCTTTTACATAAACTCTAAATTACTAAAATTTGAAAGTTGAAGAATGCGGATTAAGAATGGGTGAGTTAACCATCAAATGCCTTTTGTACGCCGATGATCAAGTTATTCTTGCGTCGTCGGCGGCTGAGTTGCAAATGATGGTTACTTTAATGAACAGATCATTAAAAGAAAGGGGTATGAAAGTGAACGCAAGTAAGACGAAAATTATGGTTTTTGAAAGAGATGAAAGTAAAACGATATGTGAAATAAGAATAGAAGGGGAGTTGATCGAGCAAGTAGATGAGTTTGTATATTTGGGGTGCGTATTTAGCAGGGATGGGAGATATGATAAGGATATAGAACGACGAGTGAACGCAGGAAACAGAGTAAATGGGGCCTTGCACTCTATTGTGAAGAGTCAAAATGTGTCAAAAAAGGCACGTATGGCAATTCACAATGCTGTGTTGGTCCCTACTTTAACGTATGGTAGTGAAAGTTGGGTATGGCAGAAGAAGCACGAGAGTAAAATAAATGCAGTAGAAATGCGGTCGTTAAGGAGTATGTTAGGGCTGAATCTGAATGACAGGGTGAAAAATTGTGTGATAAGAGAAGAGTGTGGTTTGCAAGATGATGTTGTGACCAGGATTAAGAAAGGAATGCTTCGGTGGTTTGGTCATGTGGAAAGAATGGATGAGGAAAGAGTGACAAAGAAAATTTATGTTGCAGAAGTGAATGGCAGAGTCGGAAAGGGACGTCCTAGGCGAAAATTTATCGACCAAATTGGCGATTTATTGAAAACGGGCCAAATTAGGAGTACCCTTAACCGACGAGCATGCATGCGTAGGTGTATGGATGTGAAGGAGGCGAGAGAGGTGTGTCAGGATCGTGCCAAATGGAAGTCTGTAGTCTCTGCCTACCCCTCTGGGTGACAGGCGTGAGTGTTTATGTTATGTTTATGTTATGTTCTAAATTACTACTATTTTATTTTATTTTATAACTGTTTGTATTTTGTATTCGTGTATTTTGTAACTGTAGTGTTTTGTAACGTGTATTTTGTAACTGTAGTGGAAATGTAAAATTATACTAAATTCCGGTAGCATTACAGCAGCAGACACAGACACACAGAAGTCAAATTTAACGAAAATGAAAAATACTTAAAGTCATAAGTAACCTCAACCGTTTTAATTATTTCTTTAAAAGAAATTGAAATCGGTTCGGATTTTTTTTCGATTATATGTCACTTGTATGTTTATTACGCAATATCGTCGTCAGTTAAGAATCAATGTCTTTTTTTGTCTTTTTTCGTCAGAATCGCTGTACTCAATAGCTAGTAAGTCCTCGCTTACGAGTCTATTTCGATAATGCCCTAAAGGCCGCAGGGACCAATAGCATACACTGTTGGAAAAAAAAAACAACTCCTAAGGGTGGAACAAGAGAGAATAAAGCATTTGATGTAACTATTTAGACAACATTGAGATTGTGATATTACTTAGGCTACAAAAAAGGATGCCGTGGTAGCTCAGATGGTTAACGCTCGCTGTAAATATAACAGAACGCGGATGACTCGGGTTCGATCCCCTTCGGCACCAATGAAATTGTTAATTGCAATTTTAAGTGCTGATTTACCACGTGCTCGGTAGTGAAGGAAAACATCGTGACAAAACCTTCATGTCTGAGAAATAAGATAAAATATTTCGAAGACTTGTGAAGTTCGCCAAAACTGATTGGGGCAGCGTGGCGGACACTTCCTTGACCTAAAACCCTTTCAGAAATGAGGGGAGGCCTGTGCCCAGCACTGGGACGTATATATGCTGTAACTTTACTTTTTTTACTTTTACACAAAAGGATAAAAGATATTATTTATTTATATAGAATAGGGTGACAAACGAGCACACAGCCCACCTGATGGTAAGTGGATTTTATGGCCCATAGATATCTAAATTTATTCTCAATTAAAGATCCAACTGCAAATGCGTTGTCATCCGTGGGGACTAACATGAAATACCTCGTTTTCAGTATACAGTCTCAAGTTAGGTCTCCGGTTCTCTAAATTCACCATACGAAACAGAGCAGCACGGAGTTGCTATTTTACGTTGGTATTCTGTGAGAGCACAGTTTGTTGCTGCGCATCTTCTCCTTGAGTTTTATTTATCACCTCTTATGATACCAACGAAATGTCATACGACGTGCGTTGTCACCCGTGAGGACTAAGGTGGAATGCCTCGTTTCCAGTTAGAAGAGTCTCCGGCTTTCTAAACTCACCATACAAAACATATTGCCGCAGCGTGGATCAACCACTTAAAAATATTCTTACACCGTTTCTGCTACCACATTAAAAACTAGTTGGTTTTAGTTATGTGAAGGCATCAGTTTGAGAAGCAGTAGTCTGTCCTGGTAGTTTAGCTCGATGTGCACAGCGCGGCAGCAATAGATAGTTGACGATCTATCCTTTGAATTTCTTGCAGCCTACTCTTAACAGGCTTGATCGCTTGTAAGCGTAGTTGCCAAGAGTGTCGCCTACCAAGCCGTAAGCCACGGGATTGAATTCCTACATAGTTCCTAGTAGTTGATAACAATTAAAAATAATAAAAACTACGGTTGCTAAACCCCCCCCCCCCATGAATCTACGGAAAGATTCCTATGTTCAGCAGTAAACTTTTATAGGCTGTAATGGATAGTTCATTTTACAATACGCCGAATCAGTAGTATGGACCTACGATGCCTAAAAAATAAAACATCTTTATTTTAATTTTATATTTATTTATTGATAGAATTTTGGTTTAGAAATTCTGTAATTACGTCCCATACAAATACTTTTAGCAATTGTTTAAACTGTTCGTTTCCACTTTAAAACTACCCCGATGCGTTTCAGTTGATTTCGAAAATGTGCATGCAAAATTTGCTAATTACAGCCTGTTTACGTCCCACTAGCCAGACCTAGTTTCAGTACTACTGTTTGCACACTGTTTAGTTCAACCACTGTTGTGCTTGTAGCCGCATTAAACATTAAAATTTAATTAAGAAATGCTGTTTTAGAACCGTTGTTACACTTTTAAAATATGACTGGGAACTTTCACCTAACTTTGGACTAGTCTAGATAGGATCTATTAATGTGGCGTTATTTATATCTACGGTATGTAAACAAAGACCACTTATTTTATTATTTTTCTCTTTAAAATAAAACTATGTTTTTCGAATAAAATATAGCCTAGATCACTTCTGACATTACTCTGTGTTTGTAAAGTTCCATCAATATCGGTTCGTCCATTCTAACGATTAGTCTGTACCTACAGACAAAAGAAAGACAGAATATAGTTTGAAACAAAAATGGTTTTACATGTCTAAATTTAGCGTGCATATAACCTCGTTAATAAATATTACGAACATATACATCAATTTTATTTATACGTATAAATACCATGATGTATTTTTACCAGCTATACGGTATAATTAAAAAAATTTAGGCGATGACATGTTGTTAATTACAAATTTTTATAAGAATGACTATAGTAAGTATTTCAAGAACATGCTCTATTATCTGGTCGGTACTAGGACAATAGAACTATCATGTTCTATTATCTGGTCGGTACTAGGACAATAGAATATGCATCTATTGTCCTAGTACCGACCAGATTGTTGCAGACTTCGATCAACAATATTGTTATTGGTATTGTTGATCGAAGGTTGCAGACCTTTATTGTCCACTGCTAGACTGCACTCTACCGTTGTAGAATCTTTTCATTAATTACATTCTGTGGAAACTCCACAGCAGAACATAGGCTTCCCCACGGATATCCTTATATTTGCCATTGTTGCTTGACTGCCTCGTTGGTTTAGTGGTTGTAAACGCGACTGATGATCACGAGATCCCCGGTTTGAATCCCGGTTCGGGTCAAAAAATCAGTTATTGAGTTATTGCGTCAAGAAATTCTCAGTAGCTGCCCGGAGTCAAGAAGTTGGCGGTGTCTCATCCCAGTGCCTCTGAAACCAGGTAAAGCCGTTGATCCTGCGTCCGATTTCTCTCTGGTCGTGTTGTTTTACCGTCCCATCGGACTATGGGAGTGAGGGAATAGAACGTGCACGTGCGCTTGCGCATACGCGTTGGCATTATAATCCTGTCCTGCGCCGATGACTAGTCTCCGTTGAGGCAGGGCGCCGTGACCGAAATTCGGTCTGTAGGACATTCTTATTAAACTTGGCAGGCGGGGTGGTTAACGCAGTTTTTCGTTGTTTAGAAATATGCTACCGCCCATTTCCTGTTTTATTTCCCACACTCGTCTCTTAGTCCAGGCAAAGAGTATATAAACATTTGCCCAAGGAATGATATGATGTAGTGGATTGGTTTTATAGAATAAGGGTGACAAACGAGCACACAGTGCACTTGATGCTAAATAGATGCTTTGGCTAATAGATATCCACATTTATATTGAATTAAGACTCAAAATGTAGACGCGTTGAGACCCCTGAGTACTAAGATGGAATGCTTCGTTTCCAGTAAAAAGAATTTCCGTTTCTCTACACTCACCACACGAAACACAGCATCATTAAGCTGCTATTTTGCTGGTATTCTATGAGAGCGTGGTGCTACCCCGGTCGAGCCAACCCACTCGTGCTACAGCCATAATATAGCTGCAACGTGTCTCTACCACGTAAAAAACCTCTAACGCAGAATATTTTGCAGTATTCGCCACCTTTGGCAGTTTGTCGTACCGAACGTCTTGCATATTTGATGTAACTTACAGCAAGCCAGACTACATTCGCAAACCACGGTAATTTATATGTCATATTTTATGAACTACTACTTATCGCTATCATAAACTACTACGTATCGCAGGCCATGTGATCTTCCTAACCTTTATTTAAGATGGCTTATTTAAAAAAAAACGTAATCTCCACAGTAAAGTTTTATGTATGATGGAGATGAATTTACATTATAAATTACGCAAGGACACAAATTAGTACCGAGTGTTTGCTTGCGGAACAATTATAAGGACACAAATTCAGGCCCGTAGTGTCCATTGTCAGGCAAGAAATCACTCGCTACGTAAGTTAATCGAAACCTACCAAACCCATATGCCTGTAATGAGCCCACGGGACAAAATTAGATGGATTTTTTACGCCACTGCCAGCAGCCCTTAAATATATGCATCTGACTCAAAGCAGAAAAGTACTTATAAGTTCCAGTTTTCAAATTTAATATTCCGAAACCTAACATTGTGTAAACTGAAGCTTTGTGTTAAAAATAGGTAAAAATGTCAGATAATTTTTTCTTATTTCTGAATAACTGACAGAAAAGAGAAGGACATAAAAGAAACACTAAGGTAAATAAGATCAATTGAAAAATTCATCGCAACGTATAGAACCACGTCCAGCGGTCAAATATTACACTGTCGCTGGCTGACTCTCAGTTGGTGTAGTGGTGGTTCAAATCCTGGGTTGGCTAAAATCGTTTATCAGGAAGTTAGCGGTGTTTCAACCTTGCCTGCAATGCTAACCATGCCTTGGACAGCATGGACCAAAATTTATATTTAGAAGTTGAAAGTAACCGGTTAGCTATGATATTGGGATGCCAAATATCTAAGCCCCCCTCGTGATCATAACGCATCCAAAATCGGGAATGAAAAATATATTAAATGCGATGATTTCCGAATAACTGGTAGTAAAAAGTAGTTTTATTCGAGAATTATTCCAAAAGTTTGAGTAAACCTAGTAGACAGTAGAGTCCAAGAGGTAGGCATTGGCCGTTAGTTTGAGCATTGCGCAGGCCTTCGATCGGGTTCGGTACAAAGCGCTTATTTCGAAACGTCCTTCCTATGGGCTTCCCGAGAAATTGTGAAATTGGATCACCAGCTTTATTAGACTCTCGATACCATTCACACCACCTGGATGCTTGGCGGTCCACCACTGTTCGTTTCACAAGGAATTTTCTTCCGCGTACGACCTATCTGTATAATAGTTTACCACCAGCGATATTTTCGGACCGATACGATCTAGGGACCTTCAAGAAAAGAGGTAACGCACCTGCAATTCTCCTGGTATTGCGGTTGTTCTTGGGCGGCCGTAGTCACTTAACGTCAGGTCAACCGTATGCTCATTTGCTGCCTCTTCTATTAAAAAAAAACCTTTCAGAAATGCACATCAATACGTCGTATAAAAGGCTATAACGTTACATTACATTTGTATTAATTATGTAGTTGGTTGCGCGGAAAAAACCATTGGATTATATTTGACGGTAGAGGTGCCAAGCCGCTTGTTCCTTTCCGAAAAACGATATCATTCATACCCTCCTCGATCCTCCATCGACACATCGGGGTGGTGGGGTGGGAGGGGCAAGAAGATGATTCTAGAATGTCACGTAGTCATCGGAGCCGAGGACATATAAGACGCGCACGACCGTTGCGCGTCCTCTTTCCTACCGCGCCAGTCATTGGAACAACAGCTCTTTCCTACCGCGCCAGTCATTGGAACCACAGCTTTTCCACCGCAGTCATCGCTGAAACCACACCGCTAGTAGAAACCGCTTTAGCCTGGAAGCAGTCGAGCTCCAGGAGACCCGCCTCACATCGTGTGAGATATAGTCGCGCACCGCCTCGCCCCGGAGTGTTCCAGAAGTTCCAGAAGTTGCAGCTATAGTGCTCAACAGGATAGAAGAAACCCCGGTGAGTCAACATTCCTTAATTTAGCTCCTGCCTTACATAGTTTAACCCGCTCCAATTTTGTTGTTCTCCTAATAAGGCAGGATTCCTTTTCAGCGATTTGGCACAATAACAGTTTTAGTTTTAGGGAAGAGCAAGTGCATTATACCGCATGCTATAGTAGTCGCCTTTACGTAAGCGTAGAAGCAACCGCATATACAGTCCACTTTAATTAATATCTCGCGTAATAGGTTTAAGGTTCGACCGGGGAACTAGACTTCGGCAGCCTTAAACACGTGGCTCCACCAGTAGTATTAATTTGTATTAATTCACAGTGCTGTATTAGTCCCTACTTTAACGTATGGTAGTGAAAGTTGGGTGTGGCAGAAGAAGCACGAGAGTAGAATAAATGCGGTAGAAATGCGGTCGCTAAGGAGTATGTTAGGGCTGAATCTGAGTGACAGGGTGAGAAACTGTGTGATAAAAGAAGAGTGTGGTTTGCAAGATGATGCGGTGACCAGGATTAAGAAAGGAATGCTTCGGTGGTTTGGTCATGTAGAAAGAATGAATGCGGAAAGACTGACAAAGCAAATATATGTTGCAGAAGTGAATGGAAGAGTCGGAAAGGGACGTCCTAGGCGGAAGTTTGTCAACCAAATTGGCGATATACTAAAAATGGGCCAAATTAAGAGTACCCTTAACCGACGAGCATGTATGCGTAGGTATATGAATGTGGAAGAGGCGAGAAAGGTTTGTCAGGATCGTGCTAAATGGAAGTCTGTAGTCTCTGCCTACCCCTCTGGGTGACAGGCGTGAGTGTTTATGTTATGTACATTTGTATTATTATAGTAAGGTAAAAATAGTAGTTTTATTGGCACTTATTAATTTAGAACTTTTGTCAATTTATTACCTATGACTAAAAAAACAACATCTCAATTTTTGAAGTGGGTCGATTATACACAATAGCCTAGTTTTCACCATAATCCTTACATACTTTATATATAATCCAGCGCAGTAAGCGTTGATGTTATCGCCCGTAGCCGGCGGCGGCTTTCAGAATGCTAACTGGACGCTCAGCACTCGCAAAGGCTCTATCTGTACATCTGTGTTCCCCATCCACCAGGGATCCACACTTTGTTGCCTGCCCTCGCCTCGAGCTAGTTTTCTACGCCATTTAGATTGCCAATTGTTTATTGTCTAACAAAGGACCTGTTAAGCAACGTGTTTGATGTGCTCGTTCTTTAAGTCTAGAAATAACCAAAAGTTTAAACTTTTATTTACTTATATTTTTCACTTAAGTGAGAAATAAAAGTAAATAAAGGTAACGTCACATGCTAAATATGTTCCACTGTTGGGCACAGGCCTCCTCCCGCATATGAAAGGTTTTTAGAGGGCCATAAAGCCTTGCCTTGCCCTAAAGAGAAATAAAACAATTTTTAATCTTTTCCTATCAGAAAAAGATTTAAGGAATTTTATATGTCAAACAGCACTGAACGGATTCTGCGGTAAGTCCCGCAATAGCAAATTTTGAATGTAACTATAGTTATAGTATACGACTTTGTTTTTTGGTCTCTCTCCTTCTCCTAGTTTTGGTTTTATAGGGTGACAAAGCTTAAGGTGACCATAATATTAACCTCACGTACCTTACTAAAATTATCCCGCAAATAACATCTAATAAAGTTCCAGAACCTTCTACTGTAGAAGAATGTGAAGAATCATCTCGAATGTTTGGGTATACCGGTCCTGACTGACTAGGTGTCGATCCAACCATACAATTTTTTATCAACCCTGTAACAATTACTGAGAACATTGTAGCATGTAAATTTAAAATAAAGGGCCTTAGTATTGTAATAATTAACGTTTACTTGGAAGGTGGACAACAGATTGAAGACGATGTGTGCAAAATTTCGACCTATGCAAGCATCCTAAATGAAGATCATATCATATTCGGAGGAGACATCAATGCGAAGAGCCCCTGGTGAGGTTGCAATGTGGAGGATAGGAGGGGAGTAGCTATGGCAGAAGCGCTAGGCCAACTAGGCTTACATATATTAAATACAGGGAATACGCCAACCTTTTCTGTATAGAGAGGAGACAGAAACTATACCAGTATTGTTGACTTCACTGCATGCTCGAGCAATCTCTTGCGAAAAATCTCCAACTGGAAAGTAAATCCAGAATTTGTTACACTGTCTGACCACAGAGCCTTAATATTTAAGCAAAGCGAAAGAAAATACACAACGACAATCCACACGTATTTGCAATACTAGATGTATTGTAAATACGGGTGGATTGTCGCACTGCTTGCGCTGGAGCACTGGAGCAAATTTATTCACACCCTAAGACAAGAACTAAATTACCACAATATCACCGAGGAAACCGTTTCTAGAATAATTATAGAATCAAGTTCATTAGAGAATCTTGTAAGATTATACACCACATGTGTGAAAGAATGTTATGAAAAGACGATCCCTAAACTGTCCAGGAAAATACTGAAAAAGACACTGTGGTGGACGGAAGAACTCAACAGAAAGAAAAGAGATGTAATTCAGAAAAGAAGGAAAATCAGATACGCAAACCAGAGACGGAAACAAATAGTAATAGATGAATATATTTTAGCCAAAGCGAAATTTAAAGACCTCCTAACAGAAACGATGACAGCTAGCTGGAAGGAATTTTGTGCAAGGCAAGATATAGAAAACATCTGGCAGGGCATTTACAGGATCATACGGAAATCAGCCTAAACATCAGAAGACACTCTACTGAGAATGAAGTCGCAAAGCTGTGTTTTAACTCCAGGGGAATCAGTGAAATTGTTGGCTGATACTTTCTACCCAACCGATGACAGTGTGTGTCAGTGTGATCGTGTTCATCACAAAAGATGAACACGATCACACTGAGATGAGAAATATTTCCGCAGCCATCAGAAAAGACCTGTGTAATGAACTGCACAAGGACAACATAATACCGTTGACTATCACAGAAATAGGGAATGTATTTAACAGCATGAGTCCAAAGAAGTCCCCAGGAGAGGATGGTTTAACGGTGGATATATGTGAGAAATCATATGAAACGGCACCGCAAGTACTTATAGCTATTTACAATAAATGCCTGTCTCATGAATATTTCCCCCAGACTTGGAAATGCGCGGTAATCAAAATTATCCCAAAACCCAACAAAGAAAATGACACTCTCCCTAAATCTTACAGGCCTATCGGTCTTCTACCAGTCTTTGGGAAAATTCTGGAAAAGATGTTCGTAAACCGAATGTCATGGCAACTAGGATAAGAAAATAAGATGATTAACAGACAGTATGGCTTTGTAGCACAAAGGGGAACCGAGGATGCCGTGTATGATGCCATGAAAATAATAGAAAAAGGCATAAAAGACGAAGAAATAGTTGTAAAGAGTTGTAGATTGTCATAGTATCCTTAGACATCGAAGGGGCTTTTGACAACGCTTGGTGGCCTGCTATCATAAAGGAAATCAGCAACAAACAATTAGATAAGACTATCCAAAGACTTATAAGCAGCTATCTATCTGAGAGGCATATAAAAATCAGGTACGCAGGCACTGAGATCAGCAAGGAGACAAACAAAGGGTGCATTCAGGGCTCAATCTGGCGTCAATTGTGGCGCGCAACACTATGAACAAATTTCATATAAACAAATTTTATATTTCAAATTGTTTAATTCACTATGCATACAATAATATTAATACATTAGAATAACGCTCAATTTTTGTAGTAAAATTATGGGCGCTATCGATTAATTTAATGTCTGTTGTTTGGGGGCACGGCAGTGCCCCCGCCAAGTCGAGCAAAAAAGCGGCACGGCCCTACCATACTTTTCTTGAAGCTATTCAGGCCATTTTCGACCCCTATTATAACTTACAGTTAATCAAAGTTTCTTATTTTTGTCTCTCACTGACTGACCGATCATCAAAACTCTAAGGTACTTCTAACAGACATAAAAGCTTCAAACGTAGAACACAATTAGTGTTTAGTGTATAAATCAAGGAAAAACTAAAATATTTTTCAATTTCGGTTCAGTTTTCTAGATACACTGACTGCATAAATAACATTGTAATCCCATATAAATATATAGGAAAACAGAGTTACTTTTGCAGCGAATGAATCAGTGTACCTGTGTAATGTTTATGTATAATATATTGGAATAAAAGGTGTAGATAGGTACTTTGTTGGTAATCAAGAAGTATAGGGTACCAGAAGGAAAAAAGTAGGACTCTCTGCAAAAAGAAATGAGATGCCGTAAAAAACATAACTTGTAAAAAAAACAAGTCTCGCAACTATGTTCTTCTACCGTAAAAAGTTGTGAGATCCACGTAATACTAAATCGGTTAATTTATTCAGTCCCTACTTAAGGGTCCTTCTGTCTTAAATGTCTAAAATGTTTTTAATTTGTCGAGATGTTTATGATGTATATGATGATGATTATATAAATATACTAACGATGTATATTATAATATAAATACACTAGCGATATATATTATAATATAAATATACTAGCGGTATATATTATAGTATAAATATAATACCGATATATATTTTAGTATAAATGTACTAGCGATTCGCCCCGGCTTCGCACGGGTGATTTCCGGATTCTGGGTCCAAACGTGAATCTAAACAATCTAGGGACCCATTCAAGCACACGAAAATAATTTCATCAAAATCAGTCGAGCCGTTTTTTAATTTTATTAAGACTAACTGTTTTTTATATATAAAGATATATAAATATGTCCTTAACAAATTGGTCTATAAATAAAAACGTATTTTATCTATATAATACGTACTATTTTATTCCCGTTTTTCCAAATCAAAAAATATCGGCACGGTAGAAATCGTCCTGGAGGTTAATACAGATTCATATAATTATCTTTACTACAGTGCACATAAGCTACCCAGCATGGTCCCCAGCCACCTGCGTCCATTGACTCCTTATATTTATCATAAAATCAGCACACCACTCTTTCTAAAAACAAAATACCAGTTCAGATACTCGTATATATGAACTGTTTATAGTTTTTTTTTTTTTCATTTTAAGTCATCCTAAGTTGCTGAATGAATTTTGTCATATAAACTGTTAAAAACAAAAAAAAAACTTATCCCTAAGGAGTACGAAAAGTTTCTTGAATACAAAAATCGGGCAGTAGTGCACGTACTCATCGTATTTACGTTACGAAGTTGCTGCTTGAACATAACTTCTATATCACCTGTTATTTCTCCGGAATATATGACTTGCCTAATGCAAACTTAAGTTCTTGATCAGTCATTTCAGCTCACTAATACTACTAAATGAATGTATTATGAATTGTATTATGAATGTATGCCACTAGTAAATGAATGTATTACCCAAAAACTCCGAGTATAGCCATTCCTGTAACCATTACTATTATATTATATTATATAGAGTACCTAGGCGACAGAGCTTTGCTCAAACAAAAAAATTATAATATTTATAATATTTTTTCTAAGCTGTGAGCCGTGTGGGCTAGAATACTAAAGAAGAAAAACTAAAAGTATCTGAAACATTAAAGAGCAGACAAGTAAAATTTGCAATCAGATGCACTAAGACCCTAAGTACAAAGCCTCGTTCCTGGTTCTCATCAGTCCATTCAGCTGGTATTTTCAGTTCTTAAAAAAGTAGTTGACCAACTTGCACACAGTACACCTGACGATATATAAGAGGTAGGATGATGTGACCCATACAACTACGTCTATCCTCAATCAAAATCAAAATGCGGTTGTCCCCCTTACCACCAGGGTGGAATGCCTCGTTAACAGTAAAGAGGGTCTGTTATTATTTTGTTATTTCATGCTGGTAATCTGTTCGAGCGTAGTCCCTGGTCGAGCCGAACCATTCTTCCTAAAGCCTTGCTTCAATATATTTAACAACGTATGAGTATAGTTGTTTACACAAATTTCACCTTTGTCTCAGTAAACTGTTGCAATCAATTTCATTCCGATAAATGCTTGTTGAGACGAATTCAAATGTTTGGGTTGTATTCAGCTAGACACCCGTTCATTGCACCATATGTCCTTACAATAAGACCGATATTCGCTTTATCTCATCGGACTCGATCTCCAGACGACACAGATAGCCGCTGCAGAATTCGAGTGGACCGTAACACAAAACATATCTTACCGCAACCGAAACCAATTCATTCGGCACCGGACGGAGGTATACATGGCATTAACCAAAGGCACAATGGAATGGCAAACCTACTCGTTCCTTATGATGCTAACGTGGACGCCGGACGGGTGCCGACCCGTGTTAAAATGATTAAATCTCTCAGAGTTACTTCCCTCGCTCGGATAGAGTGAGATTACAGTTATATGGAAGTGTATATGCAAAATTATTCTCTGGCAAAGTAAAATTAGCAATAATTGAGATTAGTGCGTTTCCACAACAGTTTGAAGAAAATATTATCCACAAAATGTAAACAAATTTAATTTTTTTTTCAAATAAAGAGATATTTTTGTTGGGACACAAATCCACTTATTACGCAAAAACTTACATTCTATATCATTCTCTCATTTGATAATGTTACAAATACTGATAAAATCTTGTTAAGAAATATTGCGAGTCAATTCGTAGAAAAAAAATTACTAAAATATATTATATATTTCTTATGTTTATGAGAAATATATCTTAAGATATTTTAACGCAATTTTATTTTCAAATTTAAAAGCAGTAGTTTTCAAAAAATGTTATAAGTAAAATAATGTCTCAAAGAATCTGCTATAAAAATTGGCTCAAGTTTTGTTAGCAATAATGAGCAGGTTCGATTATTGCTTAAAGAAATACATTCGATTGATCTCATCGATCGCAGAGCGGTTCGAATCGTCGGCGACCCAGTTCTTTCTGAACGTCTTGAATCACTGGCACTACGGAGAGATGTTGCATCTTTTTGCTATTCTACACACAACTATTTGCGTAGCCGCGCATCTGCATTTTGATTCTTAATCGAGGATATATGTAGATGTTTATGGGGCACAGCATCCACTTACCATCAGGTGGACTGTGCGCTCGTTTTTCACCCTTATTCAATAAAAAAATCTACCACGGGCAGTGCTCTGAGGAATTGTTTGGACTAATTCCAGTCGCTTAATTTCACCATCGTCGCACATATCATCATCATCATATATCATCATCGCGATAAAACTGGATGATTGGCGGTCCACCACTGTACGATCTACTAGAAGTTTTCTTTCTCGCACATTTTCCTTGTGAAATCGACTACCACCAACGATTTTTCCGGACCGATGCGGCTTAGTGACCTTCAAGAAAAAAGTCTAATCTTTTTTTTAAATGTTGGCAACGCACCGGCGATTCCCCTTGTGTTGCCAGTCTTTATAGGCGGCGGTCAACACTTACCACCGTGCAGCCGCATGTGCAATGTGGCCTTTTATGTAAAAAAAACATTTCCACCAAAATCGATAACAAAAGTTCCTTGATCTAATTTGACTTACTCTTTAGTTTTTAGGGTTCCGTAGTCAACTACGAACCCTTATAGTTTCGCCATGTCTGTCTGTCCGTCTGTCCGTCCTCGCTTAATCTCTGTGACCGTTAGCACTAGAAAGCTGAAATTTGGTACCAATATGTGTATCAATCACGCCGACAAAGTGGTAAAATAAAAATTGGAAAAAATGTTTTATTAGAGTAGCCCCCCTATATGTAAAGTGGGAAGTGATTTTTTTTTAATTTCAACCCGAACGTGTGATATATTGTTGGAAAGGTATTTAAAAATGAATAGGGGTTTACTAAGATCATTTTTTGATAATGTCAATAATTTCGGAAATAATCGCTCCAAAAGTAAAAAACAATGTGTCCCCCCCCCCTCTAACTTTTGAACCATAAGTTTAGAAAATTTGAAAAAATCTGAAAAGTAGAACTTTATAAGGACTTTCTAGGAAAATCACTTTGAACTTGGATGGAAAGTCGGAGCGCCTGCCGCGGAGCGTGCAATGTTGCACGCTCCATGTTCGCGCACGTACCCACTACCGGGAGCAGTTGCAGGAGCGCGGAGCGCTGCTGGAGCGCGAACATAATGGATACCCACCTTTAAACTCCTAAGTGGGAACACTTATTGTGACGGACGGGAAACTACGGAACCCTACACTGAGCGTGGCCCGACACGCTCTTGGCCGGTTTTTCTTCTTACTGTTCTACCTTAACGCACCACCCTGTGTATACTTCACCTTTGTTTTGAGAAAAATTTTCTACTTCGATAGTAAACAAGGAAGGCGTAATATCTTGCTTTGAATGACAGAAATTGACAACTATGCTGAATATACATATTTTACCGGAGTACAGATATTTATGTCTGTTCACCTGATGCTAAGTGAACACTGTACCTGTTCTCAATTAAGAATCAAAACACAGTTACGTTAACAGAAAAAGTTGGAGCTTGCTTCAAACAACTAAACTTCACCGACTTCAGAATATGATATTATTTAATTATTTTTGTTTGTTTGAAGTCGGTTTTTAGGGACATTACAATCTCAGTGTCGTTAAAATAGTTCCATTTTTTATATAGAATAAGGATGAAAAACGAATACATAGTCCACCTGATGGTAAGTGGGTGCTATGGCCCATAGACATCTACATTTATCCTCGATTAAGAATCAAAACGCAGATACGTTGTGACCCCTGAAGACTAAGATGGAATGTCTCGTTTTCAGTGAAAAAGGGTCTCCGGATCTCTTTACTCGCCATACGAAACACAGCAGTATTAGGCTGCCATTTTACGCTGGTATTCTGTGAGACCGTGGTCCTGCTCCGGTCGAGCCGACCCATTAGTGCTACAACCATAATATAGCTGCAGCGTGGCTCTACCACGTTAAGAAATTCATTGAAGTCCATTAGGAACTTAAACCCGTATTCTCCACCCATAGCGGTGGAATTATTTCTCCAAATATATGGAACCATTCCTCAAGTATAATTTGATAAAAAGAATAGTCAAAGTCTATTTACAATTTATTGACGAGGATACCGCGTAACGTACATACAACTAAACTGAAACGTCGGAAATTAAAAATAAAAGTAATTAAAAGTAAAAATAAACGCGATAAAATGCGTAAAAGTAGTTTTAATCGTGTGTAGTGTTCGCGTAAATATAAGAAATCATTAAAAAAACTTTAAGTCAAACAAAGCAGCGTTACACTGGTTTTTTTACGCTGGCATACTACAATAGCATCGACAATTCTTGTTGGAGTTGACCCATTCTTGCTTCAGATATTATACATTTGCACACATTTACATATTCTACATAAAAGTAATAAGAAACAATTTCCGTCAAAAATATTTCTTTTTGAAAAAAAAAATCTGCAGCTTTATAGTGAAGATCACATTTTTACGCAAATTCCTCATCGATAATTAGAACATTAAATTAAAAACGAATTAAAAATCATTTTCATGGGCACGCTACTATCCATACCTGTCTACCAACTCAATTTAGCAGCTCGGTAATAAGATAAAAAAATATAATTAAGACATTTCAGATTCCGGCCCCGAGCACACGGGAAGCGCCTACTTATCTTCGTAATTTTATTACAATTATTAAATTCCTCGAAAAGCTCGCTGCGAGAGAAAACCGCATCACTAAAGCGGCACTTAACCTCATAGCCCTCTCAGTATAATTAGACACGTCGATACGGCTAATGTGCGGTAGATCACTTAGTAAACTACATGCTATGGTAAATTATGTACGAGGCTCACCTTTGTGCTAAGATTACATAACTTGTGTTTGACTGAAAATATTATTATCAATAACGTAGTAATGTGAGGGGAGAGTTGCCAAACCTAGTATATGTTAGGAAACGATATACTATAACTCTAAAAATATTAAAGAAGCCGAAAAAACTTTATTTTACCAAAGGTTGACTAAGATAAGATGAGGGTGTAAATAAAATTTCAAAGCGGAAAAAAGTAGTTGTATATGTTTATTTTTTACTATGGAACTATTTTACATAACTTTTACGGATATTAGCCTTAAACATACTATATAAAAGAACATATTACATTATATGTGAAGGTGTCTATGAAGAGAGTCGTTATTTGGCTGACCATATTTAAAACTTCATGTAGTATATTGTATTGTGTGACGTAAGCGCTACCACTACATTATGGGCTATATAAAAATAAAATAAATAAAACGCGAAAAAAATCCGTAAAAGTAGTTTTAATCAATGTACAGTGTTCGCGTAAATATAAGAAATCATTATGGGCTATATTATGATCGATTTTATCGCATAAGATATTTTATAAGTGGTAGAGTCATACTGCAGTAGTATAGTTGTAGCCCGAATGTGTCGGCCTGATCGGGGAATGACCACGCTCTCACAGAATACCAGCGTAAAATAGAAGCTTAATGCTGCCGTGTTTCGTAGGTGAGTTTAGAGAACCGGAGACACTTTTTACTGGAAACGAGGCATTCCATCCTAGTTCTCACGTGTAACAACGCATCTGCATTTTGATTCGTAATCGAGGATAGATGTAGATGTCTACGGACTACACTAACCACTTACCATCAGGTGGACTGTGTGCTCGTTTGTCACCCTATCCTAAAAAAGCTATAACACAGTGGGCATGAGTAGGTTGAAATGTCATATTGGTGAAGGCAAGGCAGTCTACCTAGTGGTAAATGTTTGCTGATGCCGATAGACAACTACACCGATCATATCTTAGGCAGATGGCTAGTTTCCGTGGAGTCTGGTCGCCGTGATCGAAATTCGGTGTTTAGGACACACATTGCATCCATTCTGTAATAGAAATAAAAATGCTTAAACTTTATTATTACCAGTATAACGTGACTTATGGATTTAGTAATCTAGCAGCGATTCCAAAACTAAGAGCTCAAATCACAGAACCGACACGGAACTCTGACTCAATGTTTTATTTTAGTTTTAAAGAACTCGCATTACGCATTTATATTCGCGTTATTTCACTGGTGAGTGTTTAAGGGAATCCATTAACCTTTCTCATCGATGACAGATGTAATGGACTTCAAAAGGCACATCACTTTAATTAACAAAATTATGATTGATGCCCTTTGATATTTCGACTTCGGAGTCATTTTTCATTTAATATCGGAATTCGACAGCAACGCAGAAATTATACTTGTTATGTTATAATATTTGTAAAGATTTCATTTTTTTGCCGTGTGGACAATCGTGAGGGAATCCATCAACCCGTTGTTAGCCGACTTCAAAAAGTAGGAGGTTCTTTATTCGACTGTAGGTTTTTCGTGAGTTACCCGAATTCTTCGTGAAAATCGAATCGATTTTAATTAATTTCTTATTAATAAGTGCCGAGTAGTGGCAGTGTAAGAATATCTACTACTTATATCGACATGTGGGTGTCGTAGGAGGCGTCAGAGGGAAATTGAAACAGGGATGGGATGGGCAGCAGCATTTTCCTGATAACAACTTAAATCAATAAAAAAACTGCGGTTGCCAACCCGCTCGCCAAGCGTGGCAACTGTGGCAACCCCTCCCTCCTATGAGGCAATATCTGGGAGAGGTCTATGTTCAGCATTCCAATTTTATAGGCTGTATTGGATGGATGGATGAATTATTAATAATATGTTGTATGTACAGGTATTTTAGGAGTCGTTCGAAATACATTTGAAGGAAATAGGGTGGTATTTTAAGGGTGGAAAAATAGGGGATAATTTTTTTATGTAACTATTTCAACAAGATAGCTTTTGATATTTCCTAGTCCAGTAAAATGAGTCCAAAAATACTTTCAATTAAATAAAAGCCGACTTCAAGGAACTAAAAAGAATAAAATCATTTTCACATACGAGTGTAGCTTCTGAAGTCAGGGCCTATATATTACGACACACCTCGTAAAACAATTACTGTCCTGCGTATGGTAAGCGAAGAGAGCAGAAGACATTACACTGGTAACTAGGCATTTTATCTTAGTCCATGGGATATATTAATTTCAAAAAATTTTACGTGGTCGAGTTGCGCCGCAGAAGGTCGGTTCAACCGGGGAAAGACTACGCTTGTATAGAATAACAGTGTTTGTGGCCGTGGGAAGAAAGGGGTGGTCTCCCGCCGGGCTAGGTATTCAGCCCCGGATGCGGCCAGTACTCCGTGTTATTTCGGAGCTGTTCTATATGTCACGGTAACTTGACGACGATGACGGCTACGTGGCGCAGTGGCTTAGCAATGAGTTACAGCGCTAAGGGCCGCGGGTTCGAATCCCGCACAGAACAGATATTTGTATGGCCTACAATTAATTGTTCCGGGTCTGGATGTTTGTCCTCGTTAAATTTATGTTTGTAAACAGCCCCCACGATACAGGAGAAAATCCTAGTGTGGAGGTAACGTTTTAAAAAAAAGATAAAAGATAGCTTCGGAACTTTGATAACGTGATTTACACTTCAGTGTGTTTTGCTTGGTACGAAAGCACCTTTACACGTTAAATGCTGCTGTGTTTCGTATGGTGAGTGACGCGAAACCCAAGATTTTTTTACTGGTAACGAGGCATTCCATTTTAGTCCTCAGAGGTGACAACACACCTGCGTTTTGAATTTTAAGCAAGGGTAAATGTGAGAGCCTATCGGCCACAGCATCCACTTATTATCAGTTAAACTGTGTGCTTGTTTGCCAACTTTGATTTATTGAAAAATAAATCCAGACCGTAAATCCTTTATTTTCTAATATCCAATATTACTATCCAATATACCATATTTTAGCATCAGTCTTTAGCAAGCATTTGAATCCACAACTAACAAATTAACAATCAAGATCGCCCAACATTCAACTAAACACATAAATTTCTAGAAGTACGCATAAGAAGCACTCGAAACAGTTCTTTTTAAAACGTATTTCTTTCTGCACTACCAACGTATCAGCCAACGTTTTAATTCCCCACAGACAAAATCTCTTTATACAGATCTTGAGTTTTAAACAGCCAATTTTTTCATTAAAGCAAAATTAAAAGAAAACTGTACATTGCATGTCCGCACGACGAGATATGCAAGAACGCGGTATAAGTGGCCCTACTGGGTTCACGAGGGCGCGATATGTAAATCGAAACGCTCTAATCGTCATAATGTAAACAAGATATCATTATTCCCCTCGAGGGCTGTCTAGGCTTTTTATTTTGCGTATTAAGGCGATATTTTACGCCAGTTGAGCAGTGATTTAAGATGGCGGAAGAAGGTATTCGTGTTGTGTTCCTGTCTTGCTTTAGAATTTAGATTATCGTCTACTCGTCATGATTGTTTTAACAGAATTTGGGTGACAAACGAGCACGCAGTCCACCTGATGGTAAGTGGATACAGTTGTCCATAGACATCTACATGCATCCTCGATTAAGAAACAATACGCAAATACGTTGTCACCCCTGGGGACCAAATGGGATGCCTCATAACCAGTAAAAAGGATCTCTGATTCTCTAACACTCACCATACGAAACATAGCAGCATTAAGTCCCTCACATTGTGCTGAAGACGTGGAGTTGGCACCGACCTTAACGCGTCTTTTCCGGTACTCCTACTCCCAAGGCGTAGTCCCGAATTCATTGAAGACAGCTTTGGTCCACCCGATCCCTAAAAAAGGCGACCGTTCAGATCCGTCTAACTACAGGCCTATCGCCATGACCTTCTTGTTTTCCAAAATAGCTGTGGTTGATCAGTCAGTCAAAGAATGGGAGGGGGGGGGGGAATTGGCCGTTAGTTTGGATATAGCGAAGGCCTTCGATCGGGTCTGGTACAAAGCGCTTCTTTCAAAGCTCCCTTCCTATGGGCTCCCCGAGAAATTTCACGCCGGTATTCTGTGAGAGCGTGGTCCTTCCCCGGTCGAATATAGCTGCAGAAATACTATATCACGTATAACCACAGAATTATGAACTTTTATAAGCGATGCAAGGAGACCTTAGTAGAGACGTCATGGGGCCTGTGGTCCAGCGACGCGTTCGGTATTCACACCGCTACTACATCCTATCAAGTCTCCTGTAGAACATATGTCTCCCAATTGATTGCCTCACAGGAGGGATATTTCCCGTAGTTTGCTCGCTTGGCAGACGATTTGACAACCACTGTAAATTTATTGTTTTGAGCTGTTCTTATGAAGATGCTGCTATCTTTTCATTTAGCTATGTCACCTCATACAACACCCACGGGGTGACATGGGGTGGCGGGTTCTGATACGCCGCCGGATTCGACGGTTTTAAATATTGCACATAAGTAAGTTAAGTAAGTAAATTACATATTCATAGAGAAGTGATTAAACCAAAATTAAATATCTAAAGCATGGTATGCTTAATGGGCTGACAGACTTTCTGAAAATAAGATTTATGTCGCACGTTTTATATTGCTAACCATGTTTTCCTTTACCACCCAGTCACGTAAATCAGCACTTAAAATTGCATTGAGCAGTTTTAATAGTATCAGCAAGATTTGAACATATATGAACACGTTCCTGAATTTCTGTGAATTTTAAATTTAGGTACGTACCCGACTTTTGAGCTACCACAACTACGCTTCTGACTTTCGAATATTTTATCGGCATGTATTATTTTGTTCACTTTATATATCCTGGCAAAGAGATAAAGCGTTTAATTCCAAACTACCTAAATTAGCTTTTAAATAATAAGGCGAACTCCGAAACGTTTTAATAAACATCAAAGGGAGAATTTCATAATTTAAAAGCGAGGTTTTTTTGTGAGTTACACAAAAGAATCACATCCCTCTTAGACTATAAAGACGAACTTTATAGTTAAAATCTAAAGTATTTTTCATTTACTCTGCTAATATTCTTTGTTTTTATAAAAATGTTTCATAAAACTAGTAAAACGTTTAAAATAAACTCCTTATAAAAGTAAAAGGACTTCAAAGAACTAAAGTTAATATTACCAAAAATTAATATTAAAAAAAAACTGAAGGTAGCCGAACTAACTATGACATTGGGACGTCAAACATCTCAGTCCCCCCCCCCGTGACCATGGGTTCTGTAAAGCATCCGAAACGTCGGGATAATAATAAAAAATAAATTAAAGTAAATAAACGCGATAAAATCCGTAAATAATAGTTTTATTCAATTTTACTCATAACTTTTTCATATAAGAAAAAGAAGCGCATCTGTCATAATACAAACTTCATATCAAAACACGACGTAACCAGGGTCGGATTTTATCCTAATTGTACCATTATTTCCATAGTTTGTAGTATTTAGTATCGTAATAATACTAAGCGAAAATACCATAATTTTACCTAAAGGTCGACTTGTATTATATTACTATTGGGTCCTTTTACATTTTAATATTAACCCTACGTTATCGAGAATTTCTGTATTGTACATGAGTACCGCGTTTTTTTAATAAAATTAGAATTAGCTCCCTTGCTGATTGATGCTCGATCGATGCATTTATGTTGCATCTTTGATACAACTATAATGAGGCGCTACCACAATAAAAACTCTATGCTCCAGAAGCAATCGGTTTGAAAACAGAATTTCAAAATATTTTATGAATCAGATTTTCAGATTCAACGTGATATAATTTTTTAAATAGCATAATTTTATTTTCCATGTACAATATTTTTGAGGGTCTGAATCCAACCCTGGCCTAATCTTGGTAACGTAACTAAACTAACTGTAAAATAAAACTTTAAAAATGTGTTTACTTAATAATTTAATTGCAACAAAATTAATATAAGGTTATTAACGATGATACGACATCCTATGGTTTTTCTAAATCTTTGTATCGTAATTTTTGCATTTTTTTTACCACGAATATATACATATTTAAGACAGGCAAATTTTCCTGCGCGCGCACCACTGTTGGCCGATTTGCGTTGGCCCTAAACTGTAATTTTAGGGCCAGCGCACTGGTCCGTTTTAGTAGTACGGTCGGCCCGGTCCTTACGCTAGTATTATATAAGTCAATGCAGTACTGTCAGAAAAGTACAAAAAACACACTTTTCTTAAACATTCAGTAGAAACGAATTCTCAACAATAATTATAAAAAAAGCAACGAAACTACTTCACAACCTTGCGCTAACAATTACTCAAAAGGTAAGCTTTCTTGAAATTACCGCTATTAATTTAAAATTAACAAATCATTTGTTGCGGCAATCAGGCAAGTAAGCGGCTTGTACATTTAACTTGGCTTGTTACTACTATAACTCGAGGCGTATGTCCGTACATTGCAATATTACAGTCTCAACGGATATTGGCGTCCCATAACTTTACAACTAACTGCATTCAATGTGTTTTATAACGATACCCTAGCATGTTTGAAATGCAGATACTTTTTTATTACTAAATAACATCTTATGATATTTCCAAATACATTGCAAAAAAATCATTACCGTTACAGCCTATTAAGGGGATATAGTAAGTCAGCTCAAATTCTAATTTCGCCCCCACTTCCCCGCGCGTCGTATGCTATGTACCGACATGTTTATAATCACTAATACTGCAAGTAGATAGGTCGTTAGATACTTATTTCATTTGGTTTATCATATTTATGCCTGTTTCTTAACGCCAACCCAGTCGCTTCTTATTTTTATCACGGTTATTTCCCATTTCAATTTGTTGCGTAATGTGTATTCTGATCGTAAGCGACACAACTTCTCCCTTCAAAAGCCGGAGCGATACTAACGGGCGGGGCGACGACAGGACAGGAATCAAGCTTACGCGCCGATAGTTTAGGTAATTTCTTTTACAATGAAAATAATGGTATTTTAAAAAAAAATTAAATAACATAAGCACTGCTTTATAGTTAGTTAAGTTAGTACGCAAAGTTTCATGATCTTATTTAAAGTATTTTATGAATAACAGCGGTTTATTGTTCAGTTTGGAGGTAAATTTGGATTTTTTTCTATCGAGAAAATTTTACGAAATCGTGTTTTCGTCTAACATAGTCCTTAACATTAATCCTCAACTTTACCATATATTTATTTCAAAATTAATGCTGCAATACTTTCGGCATAACGGAGGATCTTGCTAAGCCATTTGAGGTTATATTTTCCTTTAAAGTCCGCTGCTGAGCATAGGCCTCCCCCATAGATTCCTTCATAGGGGGGATACTTGCCATAGTTGCCACGCTTGGCAAGCGGGTTGGTGACCGCAGTTTTTTTTTAATTTTTAGTCGTTGTGAGGAAGATGCTGCTGCACATCTCCTAATTTGTTTCCCTCCGTCACCTGTTACGACACCGAGGAGACGATATGGGCTGGTGGATATTCTTACACCGCCACTACACGGTAAGTAAAATTGTAAAAAAAAAACATATAAATAACTGATGATGATTTGAGAGAGATGAAACTGTACTAAAAATGTAAACTGGCTCAGGTTTACACTGAACTGAATATGGCCACTAACATATGGCAACGTAGCCGCCACAGTCCGATATTTTAATCAACAGGTTAATTTGACATCCAACCGTAAACTACCCGCGTTTAATTAAAAAGCTTCGCATATGTCATTATAGGTCATTCATTTTAATGAGGTGAGATCAAAAGCCGCCAAGATCTTTATATTTAGTTCTTTCATCTGACACCAAGGGTGGAAAACGCTCGCAAAAAAGCCTGAAACTGTATAATAGTACACGGTAGAGCCATAAGTTTCTATTAATATATAAATAAAGTAATTATTTAGGTCAGCAGTGAAGAAAAACATCGCTAGAAATCTGCATGTCAAAAAGATAAATTGAGGTTTGTGTTCAAGAGTGGAATTAGGCTGTTACTTTACATTTTTTATTTACACAACTTAATATACTTTTTAATACTAATAATGTTATTTTAGGTCAGTAATTATGCCTGATGGTAATTGGTGATTTTGCTGCAATAGTAGACTCGGGTCACAAAACATCATTGTAATCGGAACGTCAAATACTAGCAAGTCATTTAATAGATATTCTTTGTTTCGAATGCGTGAAAAGAAATAATTTTATAAATTAATATCCAGGCTGTTGAAAATTAAGGTACGTAAGGGTAACATGGTCACCTTAAGCTTAAGGGCGGCAACCCTATAAAACTAGAACTAGGGGGAAAACAGAGACAAAAACACAAAGTCGTATACTATAACTAATGTATTAAGAGAAAAATAGCCAAAAGCTATGGCAATAATTAGGAATATTTCGAAAAATCGACCTAAAAAAACTAACGACACTACACAATACTAAAATCGACTAAAATATTTACTTTAATGTCAACTGTCAAAATGGCATTGACGAAGCAAACGCCCTTTTGACTTCTTAATATTTCATTAACTAATAACGAGCTGTAGTATCTGTATATAATAATAGCTGCAGTCATCTATGCAAACAACACTTTAGTTTTCGAGTTATAGGAAAGTGACCATATTAAGCGGATGACCATGTTACTCTCACGTAGTATATATACGAAGGAGACCATAATATATGTGAATTAAACATCTTCAACTTTTAACAATAAGAAACTTGTAAAAACTGATTGAAGAAATGTTCTCGAGTACGCCCTTGTACCGGGTAAGCGCAGTGAAGCGCACAATCCCAAAAAATTGTAACAACAACCAGGTCAGAGGTGACTCAGGACCATGTTTTGCCGCATTCCAGAGGCTGCTGTTCAGCAGTGGACTTATGATGTACTATTTTTTTTTATAGGATAAGGTGACAAACGAGCACACAGTCCACCTGATGGTAAGTGGTTGCTGTGGCCCATAGACATCTACATCTATCCTCGACTACGAATCAAAATGCAGATGCGTTGTCACCCGTGAGGACCAAGATGGAATGCCTCGCTTCCAGTTAAAAGGGTCTCCGGTTCTCTACACTCACCATACGAAATACAGCAGCATTAAGCTACTATTTCACGCTGGTATTTTGTGAGAGCGTGGTCCTTCCCCGGTCGAGCCGACCCATTCGTGCTACAACTATACTACTAATACAACTGCAGCATGGCTCTACCACGTATGAAGATTACTATTATAATAATGACGATGATTAGATACTAATTTGTCTTATATTTTTGATTACTTACATTGTTTTATTGAGTTAAGTCATAACACTTTAGTCCAGTATAAATGTTATGATGAAAATATACAATTAAAACATTAAGCAAACCCACAGCGCGACGCTAGTAACATCTAATTGCCATAACTCCATTTATCCGGGATGGATGGGATCACGCGAGGAACGCATTAACATACGCCTCGCGGGGAAAACTGCTTGAGCCTGTCGCTAATTAATGGATTCCTTGGATCACTTGACGTTCAATTTTCATTGAGGCGGTTACGTGCGACTTCTATTTAAGACTAGACGGCTGTGATTTGGCGCATAAATTCTAAATCTGGGAATAAATTAAAAGCATATTTTTTTATAAATAAGGTTTTCCTTCCATTACCGTTTGTTTCAGTCAGTCTGTCAGTGTGGATAGATACTTAGTTACTAGTTACCAATTAATACTAAGGTAAGTATATCCACTACCGCGTTTCTATCCGTGGGTAAATAAAAAACTACGGTTGCCTACCGACCCTCCAAGCGTAGCAACTATAGCAAAATCTCCACTATGAGACAAAATATGAATTTTCTATTCTATACTATTCCTAGATTGCCTCATTCAGAATCATTTCTATACAATCTAGATTACAAGAATACTTCTTGAAAGTCATTTTTGCTTTTACCACTAGTTCGGAAAAAAACCTCTGTCCTGGGAAGAACCAGAAGAACCCAGCAGGACTTTTTCTTGAGGTTTGAGGTCACCGCTGAGGATTAAGATGGAATAACAAAAATTGCTTAACTATGTGAATAAAAATGTTTCATTAACTATCTAATGAATTTAAATTATTAAGCGAAAGATTATATAAGAATCATTTGTTTTATTGGTCAAAAACCGAATGCTTTTATGTCGTTAGAGATTTTTTTGATAGTAGTTAATTGATATTGTTAATTATGTATTTGCATTCTATGTACCATTGTTAGCGAAACATGAGTGCATTACATAAATTGTAATATCTTTTTATACTGTGATTCTTGCAAATAAAGATTTATGATTTATTAATGCCTCACAGTGTGTAAATATACTGGCTCTAAACCTTTCACAAACCTAACCACTATAACTTAACCTTTCAGACCGAAACACAGCAGTACGAGCACCGCTAATTGACTGCACAAATAGGTAATACCTATTGCAAGTGTATGATTACACGATAAGATATTATGTTTAATAGTTTATTATTTCTTAATCTAATGTAATTTTTTGAAAATGATAAGCGAAATATGTTTATTTTAACCTTGTTTAATGAACTACAATTATTATTAATAAAAAAAATCAGTTTCTCATCAAGAATAGTTTTGAAGAGTTACAATGAAATAAGATTGTGCTCCACTACTATTTTAACCGTAATATATACCGTACCGGTAACCGGCTACTGTAGTCCATGGACACCTGGGGCCAACTTCCAACAAGGTGGGCTACAGATACGCAATGTTGGACTGGGAGAAAATGCCCTAAGCGGATGCATATGTAACACCCATTATATTAATTTTGATAAACCACAAATCCTCGTCAAAGAACACTAATTGTTGCGAAGGATTATTCGCCAGGCCATTAAAAATAGAGAATATGACTGGCTGCTACCATCTGCTTGGGATCCTATAGTTAATTTAAAAAAAAACTAACATACTTCTATAAGACTTCAAGATATTGTAAGCTCGTTCTGCGTAGATCAGATCAAAAACTAATATTCAAAGCTGAAGGTAGCCAGGGTTAACTGTTATATTGGGACGGGACCAACGCCTCAGATACCCCCGTGACAATGATGCTGTAAGCTTTACAGCTTCGAAAGCTTTCGAAACCTCGGGAATTAAAATAAACAAAGGTTACGTGTGCATGAAGGTATAAATAAATAAATACGTTGTTTCCTTTGAGGACCTAGATGGAATGCAATTATTGACACAGTACGCAATTACACTGACTATCTCAATATACTTAAGAGGATACCTTGAAAATGAATCGAAGTTTTGGGGGCGTTTCGTTATGGATTAAAAAACTGGTTTATGAGAACTTAGATACGATTATTTACTATGCCTTAAAAATATTTCCATGAACTTATTCGTAAGAATATTGTGGTGTCATGGAAAAATGTAAATAATTAGAGCTTACTTTGCAATTTTTTTCTATGAGGAAAATTACATGATATCGTGTTTTCCTTTTATGCAATCCAAGTTCATATAGTCAAAAATCATATACCAAAATTTTGGTTTGTAATCTATAAAACTTACAAAAATATGTTACCTTAAGATAGGAACACAGCGCTAGACTTATGCTATTTGTTGTCAAAAATAGGTAATAGCTTGGCACATGGTACCTACCTTGACGGACTCCTATGCGGAAAAAAGCACCTACCATCTAGCGGTGACTCTGGTGAGTAATTTTACCTAGTACCAGTATTAGGAAATACCTCTACAACTAATCAGCAGAGTCTCTTCGCTGAATGTAAAATTTAGGAACATAAACTTTAGGTACACGTCTTGAAACAATAACATTAATACATAATAATTAATAAACCATGTAGCGGCGGTGCACTAATCCATTTTATCGCCTGGGTGTCCCAAGAGGCGAAAGAGGAGAACTGAAATAGGAGGTAGCCTGCAGCATGTTCCCGATAACAGCTGAATAAAAATAACAACTGTGGTATCGATCATGCTTGCCAAGCGTAGCACCTATAGCAAGTATCCCATCAATGAGGCAATTTATGGGGAAGGCTTTCATTCTGTAAGAGACTTTTGTAGGCTGTAATGATAATATTAAATAATAATGCAGCCAAACCCGATTCCCATCAAACTTTCATAATCGCACTGTATATTTTTATTTCGTTGAATCTGGGTCATAAATAATCATCATGTAAAATATTCAACCTATGTTCATATGAAAGACACCTGCATTATAACTCATCTGCTTCATCCAGGCGTCTTTGTCTTCTTATGTTTGATCTCTTGTTTTCGAGCGGGCCTCAAATATTGACACACGGATCCCTCCGGATGTGGGGAGACCCTAACAGGCGTACGGTCCTGTTTTGTAAGATTAAAATTATGTCTCTTAAATTTCAAGTTGGATGTTTTTGGTAGAGCACAAATGTGTCGGAATATTATGTACGTTTTTTTTTAATATGTCGTATTTCCTGAGAAAAAATAATGTCGACCCTGTTTATAGCAAATCATTCTCATCTCTTTTTTATTTTGCATTACGGGTATTCAACATTACTCATTTTGTTTTATAACATTTTTAAGGTTAATAAAATATGGCTTATTTGTATCATGTCGTGAATATCGTAACAGTTTACTATTAATAAAATAAATATTTGTTTGCCAGCGATTATATATGAATAACCATTTGTTGAATTTCTGTCCATCTAACCAGGTTAATTATTGTACTAGCTGAGCCGTGGTGATGAAACTTCACAAACAGATAGAGACCAACACCGGAAGTTATCTAGATTACATTTAATCAAAAACATTTGAAGATATTTTTTGAAAAAACGAAAAATTTACAAAATAAACGATCTTTGATTACCTTAAATCTAAAAAATACCACATTAATAGATCCTACCCAGCGAACTTAGATTGGGTCACTAGTAATAATAATAATGTCCTCCAGACCGAATTTTGTTCCGGCGGCCAGCCTCAACGGAGGCTAGCCATCGGCGCAGGACAGGATTATAGTGCCTAAGTATATGAGCAAGCACAGTAGCACTCTCTATTCCCTCACTCTCATGGTCCAATGGGCCGGTAATCCGACACGACCGGAGAGATCAGGCGCATGGCCAGCGGCTTTACGTGCTTTCCGAGGCACGGGGGTGAAACACCGCCAACTTTCTGACTCCGTGCAGCTACTGAGAATTTCTTGACGGAAAAACTCAATAATTGATTTTTGGCCCAATCCGGGATTCGAACCCAGGACCTCATGATCAGCAGTCGCAGTACTTCAACCACCTGGGTCACTAGTATATACTATGTTAAACTTAAAAGCCTTTATTCCGTAGCTAATATCGCTGTATGAAACCCAATATATTGCAAATTCAACAAACACGGCTCGTTAAATACAGCCTCGGCGTCTCAGGTTGTATGCGTAATCCGAAATAATGATGCATCGACGTCGTACGTCTAATGCCTTCAAGGGCAAACTTTTCGGGCGTCCCCGCGCCATTTGTTAAAGCAACACAAAGGAAGCGAAGTATTAATCTTCTGCTGCTCGACAAGCAGCGCAATAGAACCGTCGACCCCTGTAGCGAGCATCCAGATTTTACTTGCTACTCGTTTCAACGTTGTTTTTCCTCCCCATGTGTGACATACGGCTGTAAACATCGACCCGCGTTATTCAATCGCCAAAAAAATAACATTTCGGAAACATACTATTTATTTTATCACAGGCTAACATACGGCGACGATAATAATTTTTCATTGGCCTTTTTTATAAAAATACGTTAGCAAAACCTTGAAGCATCAATTAAGCTCATTAGTGTCATCATACTAATGTACATTTTTGAAGTGATAACTTCTTGAGGCACGTTGGGACTTTAAGGATGGGCAAAAACACTGAACTCGCGTGACCGTCACGCTCAGATACAGATATACAGATGTGTGTGTAAACTAGGAAGTTTTCTCTTCTGACACGCAGTTCTACGACTAACAGTTTTTTTTTAATTTCACGTATTAGTGAGATTTATAATAAAATAGACTTAATGAAAGCGGATAACGAAACCTTAACAAGTCGACAATAAATTCCAACATCTCCGCGTCGTGTTTGAAGGATGCAAAAATATTTTTCGTTATTATTTTAATAGATAGCTAATTAACGTCTTATTTTATAACGTACGGTGTAAATATAAATGTAATAATGTCTTCTAGATCAATTTTTTTCTCACGGCGGCTAGTCTCAATGACGATATATTATCTGCACGTAGGTATTATAGTGGATTATAGTGGTTCAAGTAAGTTTCCGCCGCGCTGCCGCACTGCGTGTTAGCTGATATCACATACCTTTTACTATATTAGACAACTATTATATTTTTTTATCAGTATCCGCATTTAATACGATTCTGTAACACTTGTAAGGTAAATGCGTTCGATCCGATATATTTTCCTTTCTTTTTCAAACATTATCATCGTATAGATAAGATACGACAGTTGAAAATGATTAATTTTGAATCTCACAGAAACAGTGTGTCACGGGCCGTAAGAAATCAACCCTCGACTGTCCTCGCCCAGCTGCACTTTTTAAGTGATTTCTTTTATTACTAGGCACGGACACAATACGGAATATGAAAAATCCGTAATGTGCGAAAAGTGCACTTTTACGGTGTATAAAAGGTGAATTGAATTTAAGCTTTTTTGTGATTCTTTGGTCAAAGAGCACTGTTAGCAGAGACACGCGTTGTTTTTAAGAGTGATAACCAAGCTGGTCAATTCATTTATTCATTATTGTACTTTACAAGTCCACTACTTAACATGGACTCCAAGTAATGCCACAAAGCGCGGTCCTTTTACCAGGTCGTCACTCCATCTAGTGGGGTCGCCCTACACTTCACCTACCGGTACGAGGCTGCCACTCGAGAACCTTTTTTCCCCAACGGTTATCGGTTCTTCGAGCTATATGGCCGGCCCACTTCAGCTTACTAATCCGTTGGGTTATGTTGGTCACTCTGGTTCTACTGCGGATATCCTCATTTCTAAGTTTATCACGCAGAGAAACCCCGAGCACAGCCCTCTCCATAGCTCGTTGAGCGACTTTGAGCGTCCTCATACGGCCAGCAGTGAATGACCACGTCTCGATTCCGTAGGTCATCACTGGCGACATCCACTAGTTGTACACTTTAGTTTTCAGGTTTTGAGGCATAGCTGACGAGAAGATGTGTCGTAATTTCCCGAACGCTGCCCAGCCGAGTTGAATCCGTCGATTGACCGCTCGGTCGAAGTTGGACTTACCTAAGCGGACTATTTGTCCCAGGTAAACGTACTCGTCAACAACTTCGAGCTTAGTGCTCCCAACAACTACAGGCATAGAGTTGACTAGGAATGGAACGGTGAACAAATGTTTTTCAAAAAATCTCAATCTAATTTAAAAGAAACAAAAGCATGTCCGCTGCAATTACAGTTCCAAAATAATGCCCCTACATATATAAAAACAAATAAATAATATTGCTTTCTGTTGCATTCATGATTTATGAACCATTCCCATTGGCCAAAACAGCCTATCAAAAGTCCACTGCAGAACAAAAACCCTCCCCCATTGATGTCACAGAGGGGAGATATTTGTCATGGCTACCATGCTTTTGGCAACCGAAGTTTTTTAAATTCAACTGTTATCAGGTATTCGTAATTGCTCCTGCCGAACTCCTGATTCTCCGCTTCTCTCTGTCGCCTGTTACGACTCCCACGGGATGTAATGGGATTATATTCACCGTGTATTGGTGGTAAAAGAATAACGCCATTTATAAAAGTTTGAAGCATTTCTTATCATTCAGACATTTTTTGTAATAAAGCATCTGTTAACGTTTGAACTTATTTCGTCATGTACGTCTTTTATGAGCGATAATATAGATAGAAATTTTGAGTACCGTAACCGACGACCACGTACGTTTTGGTGTTTATGACAGTGGTAAAATTTGTGATTACACGCTACACTTCATATTGAAAATGTGTCATTAATGTCATAGAATTCTCGCAATATAGATTTAGGTTAACGGAACACTATATTAGATAGTTTGTATTTAATTAAAAATTAAAGTTATAAGGTCTATTACGTCGTGTACGCTGGGCACAAACCTCCTCTTATTTCCAAGAGGGTTTTATGGCAAGGAAATGTTCACCGCGGTACTCCCGCAATGCATATTGACGAACATGTCTTTGAAATATTTTTTCTTATTTCTCAGACATGCAGGATTCCTCACGATGTTTTCGTTCACCGCCGAGCACTTAAAATGGCTATTAACAATTTCATTGGTGACTGCGAGGATCGAACTCAGGTTTGCTCTCGTATTGTGAAATTTATAGCAAGCGGTTAAAAGCTCCTTTAAGCTACCAAGGCTTTATTACTTATTTAAATTATTTATACATATAACAGATAGCTCTTACTTTTGCGGTGGAAGGAAAAGGAGAGATCTCCCGCCGGGCAAGGTGTTCTGCTCAGGGAGCGGCCAACGCTCCGTGTGATAGTTCGGAGCTATTATATATATATATATATATATATATATATATATATATATATATATATATATATATATATATATATATATATATATATCTACTAGACTGCACTCTAATCCCTTACAGTAACAAGGTTAAAAACCTGGGGTTGTATCTTGACTCCTGTATGTCTTGGACCTCACAGGTTTATGAGGTCAGTAGAAAAATGTTTGCTGCGTTAAGCTCTTTACGTAGATTACGTAATTTCCTTCCCACAGCAACTAAAGTTACACTCGCTCAGTCTCTACTTCTGCCTATCCTTGAGTATGCTGATATTTGATATCTTGACATTACCGAGGAGCAGCTAAATAAGCTTGAGCGCATTCAAAATTTATGCATTAGATTTATATTTGGGCTTCGCAAATATGATCATATCTCCGAATTTCGCAAACAGCTCAAATGGTTCCCGATCCGCCTCGCCTCTTCCGCCGCAGGAATACTCACATTCTCTCCGCGTTGTATAGTGTGCTGTTTAATCCTTCTACTCCTCTTTATTTAAAAAAACCGTTTCCAGTATCTTTCTCTTACCCATAATCGGTTCCTTCGTTCCTCCGTCAATCTTTCTCTCTCTACACCTTTAAACTCTTCTTCCTTTTTCAAGAAATCCTTCACCGTAAATCTCCATATTCGTCGTGCTAAATCTCTTCACTCTTTCAAAATTCTTGTTAAATCGTATTATTTAGAACGCTATTAGATAAATTACTTTACCTTTCTCTTACTCTTTTCATTTAATCTATTATATGACATTTTATATACAACTTTCACTTACTTTTATTTGTATGTATTACTGTATTTTTTATTATTATTTTGTATGCCCCCCTCTATTTGTAACTTTTGTTTGCATCATTCCTCTACGCAAAAGTTGTCTGGAAGAAATCACTTTCAGTGATAAGACCGCCTATTGTACATACTTTAATTAGTTTTAACTATATTGATGTTTCTGTATTGTGGTGTACAAAAAGAATAAATATATATATATATATATATATATATATATATATATATATATATATATATATATATATATATACTGTTTTTAATTCGGAACGTTGATAGCGATGCTAGCTTAGTTTTCCTAATACAATTAAGTGTTCCGTGTCGTTCCGTCCGTCCGTTCCGTCAACGATTGCTTCATGATCATCTCAGAAATTAGAGGAGGTCTTTGCCCAGTAGCAAAGGGCAGGAAGTTTTTGGTTGTAGACGCACGCTACAGCTATATTATTTTTGTAGCACGAATAGGTCGGCTCGACCGAAGAAGGGACACGCCCTCACAGTATACCAGCGTAAAGTAGCAGCTTGATGCTGTCGTGTTTTGTATGGTGAGTGTAGAGAACCGGAGAACTGTTTTACTAAAAACGAGGCACTACATCTTAGTCCTCAGGGGTGAACACGCATCTGCATTTTGATTCTTAATTGAGGATAAATGTAGATGTCTATGGGCCACAGCATCCACTTACCGTCAGTTGGACTCCATAAAAAATATGTTGGCTGTAAGGTTTTATTACCTTGACATAACTAGCACTTAAAAATATTTTTTCTAATTATTTTTGGCCATGAATTTCCGTTTGTCTGATGAAATAAATAAATATATTAATTTTATAACGTACCAAATGATTTCAAAGAAAGAGACGAAAGTGTTAAAATATCAAGAAGCATAAAAATGTCCACATAATAATATATCGTTTAGTAAGGATCTTATCTTAATGAACCATAGATTAATCCTACTCGTAGTTAGGTGAGCAGTCATTGTTTAAGTAGGACCAAGAAATCTGTTATCCCTTTCAGCATTAACAAAACGACTGGGGTGAAGAGAGAGGCAAGAGGGATGTAATGAAATATGAGGTTCCAAAGTATTTACCGAGACGTTGTCGTAGATTAATAATATATTATCTCGTTAATGTGTCCTTATTTATTTCAATAATAGCGATTCATCGAAATGTGTAAATATAATTCGACTATTAATATAATTGAACGTAGTAGAGCTATGCTGCAACTATATTTTGGTAGTAGCACGAATGGGTCAGCTCGACCAGGGTAGGATTACGCTCTCACAAAATAATACCAGCGTAAAATAGCAGTTTAATGCTGCAGTATTTCGTATGGAGAGTGTAGAAATACGCAGACTTGTTTTACTGGAAACAAGGCATTCAATCTTTGTCTTCAGAGTTGGCAACGTATCTGTATTTTGATTCTTAATCGAAGATATATATATAGATGTCTACGTGCCACAGCATTCACTTACTATCAGGTGGACTGTGTACTAGTTTATTACCTTTATTTTATAAAAATGATAGTGTGTGGTATTAATTTCAATAGCTCTTTCAGGAATATCGTTGAAAATACTCTTTCCAAGATCTCGCCAGCAGAACATTGCGATGACGTTACTGAAGTATAAGATCCACGACTGTGAGTGTGATTTATTTGTTGACTGACCTCTTGGTCGAAAATGGACTTGTCCAGTCCGACAATTTGTCTTAGGTAAACATACTCGTCAACTAATTCAAGCTGTTTCCAACTACTTTTAGCGTAGATGTGACATGGACGTTACCGATTACCTTTGTCTTTTCTTAAGACCTAACTATTGGGTGACACTATTGAGGTCATTGCACACATAGTGCTATGTTCCCCACATGATTCTATAAAAATTACTAAGCTCACTCTGACTATGAGTGATGTCCTTTCCCGTTGATAATGATCCTGTATCCTTTCCAGTGCAGTAGCTTGAAATTGTCTTCCAATCGCCGTCCCCGTCTTACATCTCTCTGTAGTTAGATAGGTTTTTTTTATAGAAGACGAGCATACGGTTCACCTGATGTTAAGTGACTACCGCCGCCCATGAACAACAGCAACACCAGGGGAATTGCAGGTGTGTTGCCAGCTCTTTAGAAAGGACTAAGCTCTTTTCTTGAATGTTTTCTTAGTTTGGTTTTGTACTCTGATAGCCATCAGACTAGACAACGGACTAATATGGGCTGATAAAACAACCTATATTAATTTAAATAATTTGTCTAATAAAAGCAATTACATTAGTATATTTTTCCAAAAGATTCAAATACATATTTACATATTTTTTTTTTAGATTACTTTCCCCGCCGCCCAACTATTCACGCGGTCGTCAATCAATTAGGGGTCATAGTTTTTGCTGACAGCGTGTGTTTTTGTCAAAGATCATAAAAAATATAGATGAGAATATTCTGTACCATTATCACTGTATTATGGCCGATTTTTTGGGGACCAGGGGCGACAAATGAGCACACAGTCTAGGAGATGGTAAGTGTGTGTTGAGGCCAATAGAAATCTATAACTATTCCCGATTACTCCTGCATAAAACTTTCAGCTAAACAATACGGTGTTAGTTTCATCACATTTACCGGAGCTACAGGAATGCTGTGGCATTCTATCATTTTGACGATACCTTAACAGACTTCGTCATGTTGAGGTTGTGAGGACAAGCGAGAGCTCTGCATCCTATTTTATAAAGAAGCATACAGGTCTACCACGTGTACCGATTCAAGATATCATATAGTAGCAACGTATCTCCTCGTATTCGGTGTCTAAGGTCTCCATTATGACATATATTTACTCTCATCCCATGTGCTCACCATGCCTCTGGCGGCGGATTGTGATATTTGCAGCTTTTACCAAACTACTTACTCATCTAGGCGCTATGCATACAGCGATCGAATCATATTAAGCAATATATCACACATGTCGTGATGGAGAGGGATATCACCAGAAATGGTAGTTTTTTTGTATTCGTGAAAAAGACACATTTTTCAGTGACGTACAATTTGGATTTATGTTTAAGCAAGAATTTCAACAATCAAACACAACCATGTCATAAAATGTAAACTTGCCATGCTCCTAATATGAAGGCTGGTAAGATTTCAGACTGAATGACATTCTAACTTAGTCCTTAATGGTGACAAAACATCTAAAGCTTAAACAAACATTTTTTAAAGTTTGAGGCAGATTATTACGAGTAGATTATTCTATAAAAAGCAAGATGTCCGTGGGCTGCAGTAGCCATATCATGAGGTGGACTGATGGCTCGCTTGTCACTTAAATTTTATTTAAAAAAAAAACACGGATTCGATAGGTTAGTTTCTACATTAATTATAACGTTTAAAATACTTTTTCAATTTTGTTTTTCGGTACCATAGAGTGGATTTGTTATAAGCTACGTTATTAACTGATCACTCTCTGAACATGTTAAACTGTATCTTTTAATCTCTAAATGAAAAGTCAGTCTTGTATTTTGATAGGTATCTTAATCTTTTGCTCATATTTAATACCGCTTTAACCTGGTTTCGTTGTTTCTAATGGTTTAAGTATATTTATATAATTTTAATAGTTACGCGGTACTACATCTTAGTCCGCAGGGTTGTCAAATTCTGCATTTTGATTCTTAACCGAAGGTAGGTTGAGACGTCTATGAACCACTATATCAACTTTCCATTAGATTGAATATGGGCACGTTTGTCACCATTATTTCTGATAAAAGAAGCAACTTGAATAACTATATCTATGTTTTGTTCCGCTTTGTGAATAAACGTAGATCAAATCATTTTCCAATTAGTCCTGGGTCACAGCATCCACTCACCAACAATTTAACTAATTGCTCATTCATTAATCTAACGTCTGTTGAAATAAATCTTTTTACAGAGAAGTTGTTCTTCACTACGAGCCGTATGAAAACGCTCAGTCACACACCGAGCTTCGGCTATGCACAATCGTATCGCCTGCCTATAGAATTCGGAACAAATGTATCCTCATCTATACAAATAAATAAAATTAAACTGTCTGTTTATAATCTCAAAATAACAGCTTTTTACTAAATGTACATGTAAGTATAAACGGTACTTATAACCAAAAAATCACTTTATGTTTCTTTGTCTGTCTGTCTGTCCGTTTGTTTGTCTCTCTGTTTGTTTGTTTGCTACTCTCTAAAATGGCTGGGCTAATCACTGCTGATGTTATAAGGAGTAACTTAAATTATAAGCTATATATATAGCTATATATAAACTATATATATAGCTAGTTAGAAGCTACTTAATACTCGGTAATTGTATTCGTATAACGGATCTGTAAGTTAAATAGACAACCGCCGGCATTAAACTTACTGAATTAGCAACTCTTGAGAGAGGTTCTCGAATTGCAGCTTCGTACCGGATAGCCCAGTGTAAGACTACCCTCACTAAATGGAGTAACAACCTGATCAGTCGATTGTTTGTTAAATAGTACGCCGCGCTCTTCTTTCATAATTTAATTTTAAATTTATAAGACTTCATAATTTACAATCATGAAACTTCGTACTTTACTTTGTTTATTTGTACTTTGGTGTATAATAAAGGATTTTATTAACTGATTATTTGCTTACGACACCCATGGGACGATGAGGGGTCGTGGACTTTTTTTCGTCACTATAGAAACAGGGAAACTGTAACATGAAATGGGTAGCAGCATTTTTCTGTTATTAATCCAAACTAATGAGAAGCTGCAGTTGCCAGACCGCCTGCCAAGGGTGGTAGCTGTGGCTATAAGGTAATCTGTAGGAGAGGCCTATGCTCTGCTCTAGACTTTCATACATTGGACTGTATTTTTTACTTCGTTGGTTATAAGTTTGCGACCATGCTTTAAGGCATTCTAAAAAGGCTCATTCTACTCTTGAAACTGTGATAATAATAAAATTTATCAATTTAACAACATATTTAAACATTTTCTGTATAAAATTGTATCATCATCATCATCATCATTACAGACCTTCGCAAGTCCACTACTGAACATAGGCCTCCCCCAAAGAAGCTCAAAGTCGCTCAGCGAGCTATGGAGAGGGCTATGATCGAAGTTTCTCTATGTGATTAACTGAGGAATGCGTAACCGACTTAGCCCCACGGATTAGTAAACTGAAGTGGCTATGGGCCGGCCACGTACCTCGAAGAACCGATAACCGATTGGAAAGGTTTTCGAGCGGCAACCTTGTACCGGCAGGCGATGTGTAGGGCATCCCCCACTAAAATTGTATAGATATTGACATTTTATGGCTGAAAATAATAATAGTGAAGAATTTATTGTTGCAATCTGAAATTAATATTCGAATTAAGTTAAAAGCCATTTTTATCTACCCATATAAATAAAATTGAAGTGTCTGTTTGTAATATCGAAATAACTTGTGGCGGCGCTGTCGTCGCGCCGCTGGCGGAACACATAGAAGCCTAAATCGCGCTATCAAAATTCCGAATCATAAACAATATATATAGAACAGCTCCGAACTATCACTCGGAGTGTTGGCCGCTCCCCGGGCAGAACACCTTGCCCGGAGGGAGATCACCCCCTTTCCTTGCACAGCCACAAACTCTTAAGTTAACTATTAAGACATAAATAACCATATTAAAAAAATGTCTGTCTGTTTGTCCCGTCTAATCTTCGAAATGGCTGAACCAAAACGAAGCCGGGTTGAGTCACTAGTCTAGAATAATATTTAAGTAATATGTGGTCACCTCTTTAAAAATTAGGACACTTTAGTAAAGTAAATAATATTAATTAAATTCACATTAAAATATCGCTACTACAATTCCGGTACATTTATTGCCTATTCTAAGTTATTAATAAGTTCGCCGATAACTTTCCCGTGGGCGCCACCCCTCTTATTTACTCTTCCTAATTTCTCTCACAAGAAAAATATTATACGTCTTAGTCGGGAACGCATTACGGTAACTTCATATAGAATGGTTTTATTAATATCAACAGTGTTCAACTTTTTGGGCATAGGTATAGAACATTTAACATACAACAATGGACGTAAATGGACAAAAGAAAATTCAACCCGCAATATAATCCATAGAACCCATATAACACCAAAAATAATTTTAATAAAGACTGGTAAAGCAAAGCTAATGATAACAATAATAATAATTTTGTTCTCGGCAGCCAGTCTCGACGGAGACTAGCATCTGCGCAAGATAGAGTTATGGTAACCGAGGATATGCCCAGGCAGAGCTTCTCTCCATTTCCTCTTATAGTCTGATGGGACGGCAATTCGACACTACCGGAGGGAGATAAGGCGCAGAACCAACGCATTTACGTGCTTTCGAAGGTACGAAGGTGAAACACCACTAATTTCCCGTCTCCGGGCTACTACTGAGAATTACTTGACAGAAAAAATATCTTTTTTGCCTTAATCCGAGCCTGTAACCCTGGACTAACAGTAAAGAAACTAAAATTATAAACGATAAGAACACGCCGAATTTTTTTACTTGAGTACTCTTATGAATACGATTATTTTCTTTTTTAAACGTAACGCTATAACCAGAATTTTATCCCTTATCGTGGAGGCAGTTTACATACGTAAATTACACAAGGATAAACATCCAGACTCGGAGATATTACTTGTAGGCCATACAAATAATTGTTCGTGCGCGTGCTTGGATTCGAACCCGCGAACCTTAGCGCCGTATTTGACACTGTCATTGCTAAGCCGCTGCGCCACGAATCCGTATATCGACGATGAAGTGTAAAGACCTCCTATCTAAAAAATATGATTTTAGAGGAAACGAAAAAAATTTTCATAATATTGTTGTACCTATTAATGAAAGATTTGTATATTGTGAATTTATAATCATAAGGTCATACGTTCAATTTATGACGTTAGTGAATATAAAAAAAATCCTATGATTTACTGAATTAAATGTAGTTAGGTGATGTTGATTTGAATCAAATTAAAACAAACATGAATGCAAGAAAAGAATAGTTATTATTATACATTTTAACTGTTTATACTTCATTTATTTATTAACCCTTTTTAAGTAACCAATAGAAACAAAGTTTGTGATCAAAGTAATCAGTTCGACTCACAAGATTATTCATAACGTCGTGTCTTAAAATTTTACGTTTTTGTATCATACTGTAACAAATTATAATTTAAATAACATTATTTAATTGATCATGTGCTTTGCTGGTCAACTAAATTTTAAACAGAAGGTAAATCGTGACATCATAAAAAGCGTGACAGTCACGAAGTTGCTTTAATCAGTAATTTTCTTGTGTAGCATTTACCTTTAAAAAAGTGGTTTGTAAAGACAATTTTGAATAAAAATATTTGACTTTGACTTTGGTAATGAGTGCCACGTGCTTTTAAAGTGAAAATTCATTGAAAATATGAGACGACCCACCATTTAGTGGACGCTATTAAGGCCAGTTATAAATTAATCAGGCTTGTGCCCAAAATTTGTCACGTCTAAGCCCCGCTAGCGTTTAACAAATGAACGTCAGGGTCACAAGCAAAAACTTATAATTGGTGCGAATACAATCAACAAGACAAACTGAGCTTAATTAAACACTGTCACAAATTAAACATCCGCGGATCAAGAATAAATGTAAGGGTGACTCGGGCCGACGCTCGAGAGCCCGCCAGAGTTTTAGAAAGCAAATCCTCGGGACACATCTGTTGACAGGAGAAGTTTTAGATTTATAAATGAATTGCCCAGAACTCATTAACTGATTTAAATCACGTCTATTTCATATATTAAACTCCTACCGCATAAAAAAAACAACATTATATAATTATAAATCTTTCCGAATTACGAAATCTTTACGAATTTTCTAGGGTTTAATTAAATTATTTTAACTGTCTTCGATCCGAAGGCTCAGTGCCTATTGTTTTTTTTTTACAACAGTATTCTAAGAGCAGTGTTTGGACTGCAAACTCAGGGAGTCTTGGGTTCGAATCCGCCATTCGACTGCTGTAGTGAACCAATCTCAACACAAACATTTCCAAGCTTACTTGGAATGGTTAACAAGTGTATTCGTAATGGTGAAATAGCGTTGCTAGTATTATTTTTAAAACACCTATAGTCACGACACCTAAATTGTGGCAAAGGTGTCTGACGACCTTTATGCCATTGGTCAAAATAACGAATTAATGTTATTTATTTATTACGTACTATCAAAACATAGGCCTACCCATAGGCAGTCTCATAAGGGGTATATTTGCCACGCTAAGCAGGCAGTTAAGCGACCACAGTTGCTTTTTTATTTAAAACGGCGCTGTTGTCCATCTCTATGCCTGCCTCCCTTCGTTTTGGTACAAGATGTATATTTCTATACCGCCACTACGCGGATAATATATTAATACATTGATCCCCAATGCGCCTGCCAACGATTACGTCAAATGAGTTGCCCAGGTCCAACATTAGATGTGGTAGAGAGGGAGCAATAATATTCCAAGAAAACTTAAACTTGTTATATATACAAACGATCCGCTACTTCACCTGGAGAGGATCTGTTATTGTGGAGTCGTTTAGATTTAAGATTGACTATCTTAAATCGGCCATATAGCTCGAAGAACCGATAGCCGACGATTAAAAAAGGTTCTCGAGAGGCAGCTCGTACCGGTAGGCGAAGTGTAGGGCTACCCCCCACTACATGGAGTGACGACCTGGTAAGACACTCGGGAGGTCAATGGATTCAGATGGTTCCAGGCTGTGCTTTGTGGCGTGCCTTGGGAGACTCCTATATTTAGCAATGGACTTGTGAAGGGCTGTAATTGTGGTAATGATGATCTAATTCAATCAAAAGAACATTTATTTTTCTCAATTCTTCGTTTCATCAACAAAGAAAACATCCCTCTGATCCCTCTTAACATTAATTACTCCTTATCTATTCATAATATTTCATCACAATTAATCTAGCCATTGTGAAAATTAGCCCGGACAGAAATAGACATAGACATTTTTTTTAAATTATCATTTAAGTCTCAAAAGAATGCAAATAACTCCCTTATCTTAATAAAAGCCAGATATTTCTATATTATAAACATCCGCTTCAAATTTATTTATTGTATGTAATGTATATATATATATATATATATATATATATATATATATATATATATATATATATATATATTTATGTATATTTATATTAGTTATTATAATTCACAACAGTCGAATATTACATATGAACTCAAAGCTTTATAGTTTCATAGACCGTATCCTTACCCATTTAAGCCTGTCCCTTACCACAATTAAAAAAAATGGCGCATTCAGCTTAGACTTTTACTATAAAATAAAACTAAAACACTAATATTACAAGTTCATCTCATATATGAGTAGCTTAAGGCCATATCCGTTCTTAGATTACAACAAATCTATTTATCTAAAACAAGCTAAACTCTAACAGAATTTTGATTTCGTTGTGAACAGTCGACGAGTTTAGAGAGTTTTAAAAGAATTTAAATCATTGGCCCAAATGTTTATGTTGTGCAAATGTTTGTTAAAATATTCCCTCGATGAGATGGTTTCTGGGAATTGAGGGGTGAGTGTAGGAACGTTAACTAGATCACACTCCCCTAACCTATGAGCGGGAGATTTATTAATCAATCTCCTAAACGCGTTTTAACTGGGCAAATTGAAAAATTATGTGCCGACGTCTTAATCCCCTCCGTCTGCTGGCACAGATGAGATGGTATTCCTATTTTATATATTACGAAATATTTCAATGTCGTTTAGTTGCATCCGCTAAATTATTTTTTTTTATAGGATAGGGTGACAAACGAGCACGCAGTCCATCTGATGGTAAGCGGCTGCTGTGGCCCATAGACGTCTACATCTATACTCGATTACGAATCAAAATGCAGATGCGTTGTCACCCGTAAGGACTAAGATAGAATGCCTCGTTTCTTCGTCCAGTAAAAAGGGTCTCCGGTTCTCTACACCCATACGAAACACAGCAGCATTAAGCTACCATTTTACTCTGGTGTTCTGTGAGAGCGTGGTCCTTCTTCGGTCCAGCCGACCCATTCGTGCTACAAGTATACTACTAATATAACTGCAGTATGGCTCTACCACGTATAACGTGTTCCTTATACGGAATTACCTCTTTTACCGTCTGAAAAAAATAGGGTGTAACATGTGAATGGAGTAGGCTGTAACAGTAAGGGACTACTTCTATACCGGGTGGTCCTTTTAACCATCTGGAAAAAAGTAGGGGGTAACATGTAAGCGAAGTAGAAGCTTACGACACTGATATTTTAGAAAAAATAAAAACAAAAATGTTGAATTAAACGTTTGAAAAAAAATTTTGGACACTATGCCCTTGAGTCAGTGACCCGAGAAGTGACAAATTCAAAGATGCCTACGAAATTTATTGTTTTATTGCCGTTCGTAAAGTAGAGTGGCTATGATTTGAATTTCGATAGATTTTAATTAATTAACGTATTTAACTGAAAAGTTTGTTTTTATTTTTTGTAAATTGTCAGTGTCGTAAGCTTCTACTTCGCTTACATGTTACCTCCTACTTTTTTACAAATGGTAAAAAGACCACCCAGTACAGAAGTAGTTCCTTACTGTTACAGCCTATTAAAGTCCACTGCTGAACATAGGCCTCCCACATAGATTGCCTCATACGAGGGATATTTGCCATAGTTGCCACGCGTGGCAAGCGGGTTGGCAACCGCAGTTTTTTTTTATTTTTAGTCGTTATTAAGAAGACGCTGATGTCCATCTCCTGATTGGTTTTCCTCTGTCGCCTCTTGCGACACCCATGGGATGATACAAGTAGATTAACAAGTGTTGTTTATCTACTGGTGTAGGACTTCTTTTCCGATTACGAGTCGTCAGTGTTGATACCACCCCTTGCCTTCTCCTGACGCACACAGTTGTGTTCTAGCTTAAAAGACAATAGTCATAATGATTTTTTATTTTAACGCGAAAGCTCCACATCGAATGAGACTTAGATTTTAGCTTCGACGCGTCGGTAGCGTGGTGGATAAAGCAACAAGTAGTTATATTTTGTACAACGCCCTTTATTGACCTAAGAATATACTTATAATTTGACTGCCTTGGTAGTCGGGTCGGGCCGAAATAAGCTATTGAGTTTTTCTGACAAGGAGCCCAGTAGGCAGTTCGGAGTTAAGTGGCTTCCAGACTATGCTATTATATAATACCATATAGTATATAGCTCATAGCACAACAACATCGCGCACCATACATTGTTATGAACACGTTCACATTGTACTGTGCTATATATTAATAACAATGTACGGTGCGTGATAATGTTGTACTAAGAGCTATATACTATATGCTACTTAATATATTATAGCGTAGTGTGAGAGCCGCTTCAGGAAAAAAGCGAGTAAAGGCGTTGGTCCTGCACCTGTACTCTCTCTAGGTACAACCCTCTTATCAATTTTTGTCACTAAATAGAATTGCCTGTACCACTGTGATTCGGTTTAAAGGGTAATAACTACCACTTACAAAAATTAAACCTGTAAAGATTAAAACCGGCTAGAAACTAAAATCGTTGTTTTTTTTCTTTTTGAAAAATCGGCAGTCCCTTAAATAATGTAATAAATGTTTATATAATTATTAAATGAAATAAAAGTTTCAACGACGAACGTTCTTATTACGTTACGTGTTGTGTAATATTTTGGACTAGCCGTTCCTTTGACCGCGTGGAACTAATTAAGATTGGGTATTTTATGAATTAAAAATAATCTAAGTTAAAGTTACTCCTTATAACAAACATCAGCTATCAACCAGCGAAAGTTCCGTCAAAATCGGTGCAGCCGTTTCGTAGAATAGCCGGAACAAACAGACAGTCAGAGTTTTTTTTATAAGTATCGTATATATTTTCATATATATTTAGTAAGAAGCTGTTATTTTGACATTACAAACAGACACTTTAATTTAATTATTTGTATAGATAACGTATGTTAATATTAAAGATTAATTGGTGAGAAGATCAAAATAATAACATTAATTTTATAATATTAGGACATAATTAATTTATATTTTATATAGCTTACGTGGTAGGGCCATGCTGAATTTATGTTAGTAGTATAGTTGTAGCTCGAATGGGTCGGCTCGACCGGGGAAGGACCACGCTCTCACACAATACGAGCGTGAAATAGTAGCTTAATGCTGCTGTGTTTCGTATGGTGAGTGTAGAGAACCGGAGACCCTTTTTACTGGAAACGAGGCATTCCATCTTAGTCCTCACGGGTGACAACGCATCTGCATTTTGATTTGTAATCGAGGATAGATGTAGATGTCTGTGGGCCGCAGCAACCACTTACCATCAGGTGGACTGTTTGCTCGTTTGTTACCCTATCCTATAAAAACAATTGAAAAAAATAGAACTCATAAATGTTAATGTTTAGGTCGAGTTATGACGCCCACGTTTGTTTGTTATTTACTTCATAACCAAAACTAGAAGAACGAATATATATATATATATATATATATATATATATATATATATATATATATATATATATATATATATATATATATATAACTATTTGAAGATTCAAAACTAATAAAATATTATAAGTTATTTGGTCTTCAGGAGAATATTCCAGCTGATGGTAAATGGGCTTTGGACACTGTGTCGTTGATAGTACGCACAATAACGGATATAGTGCTCGCAATGGGGGGAACGCCGAAGCTTTAAGTTTTAATACTCAAAGTGCCGAAGGCGTTTCAAACTAGGTAATATATATATATATATATATATATATATATATATATATATATATATATATATATATATATATATATATATAATTTAAAGGATTTCCACTGAGTACCGCCTGATTCCATTAATTATAGTGGTAAGTGGACGTCGTGATCAAGAAAATGGCAACATTGGACACTGTTGGTTCGTTTGTCATCCTTATATGTAAATATGTTGATATTTTAATGATCGCCACACACGGTCAGTTCAACTGATCATTCCAACTGATCAGTTCAAACTAAAATTGTTGATATTTTTTTAAGATATTGAATTTTAGTTACAGGAGCGTATTACGCGTCATTACTTAACAACTGATGGCAGACGTTGCGAAAAAACGGCCACATCTGCAGAGAAAGAATATTCTGTTTTACCATCACATGCATAAAAAGTTATCTATTCAAGTAAACCTCACTTTGAAATGCTAAGAGATTGTTTTTAATCCGTTTTTCAAATATTTTTTTCGTTACGACATAAAATAAAATAATTCTTACATTAAATTAAACTACCATTTTTTATACCGTTGTCCGTTACAGCCTATCAGAAGCCCACTGCTGAACATAGGCTGCACTGATAGATTACTTCGTAGGGAGGATATTTGTCATAGTTACCGGGGTTGAAAAGCGAGTGGGCAAGCACAGTTTTATTTTTATTTGTCATGAAGAAGACGCAGCTGACTATCTTCTGGTTTGTATCCGTGGGTCGCCTCGTAAAGCACCCTGAGACCCTGAGGACGGTATTGTATAGAGGGTATTCTCACACCGCCACTACATATACATCATCATTTTTGAATACAGGCTTATAATATAAATGTGCTATTTTAAAAAGTGATAAACGCGAAATTCGTAAGAGAATATAAAGACACATATTTTATTATGTGAAGAATTTATTACTGAAGAAAAGAAAAACGTTGGGTCATTGTCAATATATCTAAATGCTTGGTAAGGGAAAAGTAAACTCCCCTACTGAATGAGCATAACACGAAGGGTTTGTGGACACTGCTCTCATCGGACCTCCTGCGTAGTCAATACTGTCGAATACAACCGAAATCGCTTACCGCCATTGTCTGTATCCTATTTCGAGATGATACATTTGAGTTTGATTACTTCGGCTATACTTATATTCATCTTACGTTGTCATTTTTGAGTGCCGTAAATGAAAAAAAAGTGTTTTAAATCATAAAGAATCCTTATTTGAAGCGTACCCTAATGTGATTGCTGCAAAACAGTGTTATGAGAAATTTTAATATTCCTTAAAACTTAAGGTATAATTTCTTGATATAAAAATTATTTAATTATTGACCGAGTAGTGAGTTAGAATATCCGCTACCCAATATCGTCCCGTGGATGTAGTGAGAAACGACAGAGTGAAACTGAAATTGAAAGTGAAACAGCAGATGGGCAGCATTATCCTTATAACAACTCAAAATTATAAAAAATTATCTCAATGACAGGGTAAGCAATTGTGTAATAAGAGAAGAGTGTGGTTTGCAAGATGATGTTGTGACCAGGATTAAGAAAGGAATGCTTCGGTGGTTTGGTCATGTGGAAAGAATGAATAAGGAAAGAGTGACGAAGAAAATTTATGTTGCAGAAGTGAATGGCAGAGTCGGAAAGGGACGTCCTAGGCGAAAATTTATCGACCAAATTGGCGATTTATTGAAAACGGGCCAAATTAGGTAGTACCCTTAACCGACGAGCATATATGCGTAGGTGTATGGATGTGAAGGAGACGAGAGAGGTGTGTCAGGATCGTGCCAAATGGAAGTCTGTAGTCTCTGTCTACCCGTCTGGGTGACAGGCGTGAGTGTTTATGTATGTATAAAAATTGTGGTTGGCAACCCGCCTGCCAAGCATTGGAACTACTACAAAACCTTCCCATGAAGCAATCCATGGAGCTGGTCCACTGGATGGAAGGATATTAATTTTAATTGTAGAAAGTATCGCGCACACAGTAGTTGGAAGAAACAGGGACGTTACAGTAATGCTGAGCCTTTTTTAGCTTACAGGATCTTAAGACTGCAGTTGACGTTTTCCCGGAAGTGAATGGACAGGTTTATGAGGAAAAAAAGGAAGCTTTAAAGTTCAGAATTCAAAAGGTTGCAAGTTGAGTTTTTTTATATAGGATAGGATGACAAACGAGCACAAAGTCCACCTGATGGTAAGTGGTTGCTGTGGCCTATAGACATCTACATCTATCCACGATTACGAAACAAAATGCAGATGCGTTGTCATCCGTGAGGACTTAGGTGGAGTGCCTTATTTCCTGTAACAAGGGTCTCCGGTTCTCTACACTCACCATACGAAACACAGCAGCATTAAGCTACTATTTTGCGCTGGTATTCTGTGAGAGCGTGGTCCCTCCCCGGTTGAGCAGCATGGCTCTACCACGTGTTAAGAGTGTTCATATTACGCCGGGGCTTTGGCTTTGGCTGTGACAGATAAGGAGAGATTCCGTGTCGCGCAAGGTGCTCCATTTGTGGTCCGGAGCTTTTTATAAATATGATGAGTCGTTTAAAATCATCGATACGACACACCCCTGCGGGAAGACAAAATCTGTTACAACTGGTTATTATTATTTAAAATATTTTAATTTAATAAGTGAGTTTTACTTCAACGTTTAGACGTGGTAGAGGCTGCAGCTATATTAGTTGTAGCACAAATGGGTCGGCTCGACCGGGGAAGTACCACGCTCTTACAGAATACAAAATAGCAGTTTAAGGCTGCTGTGTTTCGTATGGTGAGCTTCGCGAATCGGATGCCCTTTTACTGGAGGTGAAGCATTCCATCTTAGTCCTCAAGGGTGACAGTGCATCCGCATTTTGACTCTTAATCGAGAATAAATGTAAATGCCTTTGGGCGACAGCATCCACTTACCATCAGATAAACAATGTTATCGTTTGTCACCATTATACTATTAAAACATTAACAAATGATCTCTATGATATTTTACAGTAATATTGTTAAAAAAATACTTTTATGTGAAAGGTAATGCAACGCCCCAGGTGTCTTTATATTACCTACACGTCATGATGGCCATAGCGAGTGACCGGGGATTAATGGAATATTAATTGCTTTTAAAGAGGCAGACGGATTATCCGAATAATTAGTCTGTTGATAGCTTTGTGTAAAAGGTCCCCTCGTGTTTATTGAAAAAATATCACAGAAATAATTAAACCGTTTTATACGGTTCCGATGTACAAACAGTTATAACGTATCTGTCCATATTTATTTATATACTTTCCTTTGAGAGGAAGACACCAACACCTAATGGTTAATTGGTGAATTGCTATTTATTTTATTTTATATTATTAAAATTTACGGTTCTGTGATGTTCTTTATTAGCAATTAGTTGCAGAGTCCATGGGCTGCAGTTCCACATATCATCAGGCCGACTAAATATCCGTTAGTCACTCAAATATTTAAAAGAAAAACAAAGTTCTGGCTTCCCAACGGAATAAATCTATGACACGTATTTATTTATTTATTTACGCATTATTGTTATCGCCTTTATTAATAGAGTAAGAGGGCGGACTTTATGCCTATCGGCTTCTCTGCCAGTCAACCCGTGGAGTGATGAAATTTTGTAGTAGGTGGTATTTTACGTGGTAGAGCCATGCTGTAGTTGTATTAATAGTACAGTTGTAGCACGAATGGGTCGGCTAGACCGGGGAAGTACCACCTCTCACATAATACCAGTTTTTTATGGTGAGTGTAGAGAACTTGAGACCCTTTTTACTGAAAACGAAGCATTCAATCTTAGTCCCTATGGGTGACAACGCATCTGAATTTTGATCCGTAGTCGAGGATAGATGTAGATGTATATGGGCCACAGTAACCACTTAACATCAGATGGACTTTGTGCTCGTTTGTAACCCTATTCTATAAAAATACTTTCTATGATATACATACAATATACCAAATCTACACATATGTTATATGGTTAATATATAAAGAAAACGTGAAATATATTACATTAATATGTTGAAGAATAATCCATCTATGTATTGTTATCATCATTTCAAACAAAATAATGTTAATAAATATTATTCGTCACTCGTTATCTGACCGCTGATTTGTTACAATATCATCCGAAATATCATTCATAACTGTCACACAAACATGAGAGACTGCCGACGTGAGCGATAGCGGATACCGCAAAATAAAACCACATGAGATGAAATCTATGCTCGATTACGTCGCGGACCGCAAATTGATTTAATCAATATGTTACGCCTCTCTTCTCACTGTGAACGGTCTGGAAATGTAAAGTAACACATTATAAAATTATTTTTACGGATTGTAGCGTTTATTTTTGTCAACCTTATACTGCCGATGTTTCAAGTGCTTCGCAAAATGGTTAAGGAGAGAACTGTGTTTCAATAATCTACTACACTGAGATGTGACATGATTGTTCAGCTTTTAAATCTGTCTATGCAAAGAATTTTTGAATATCAACGTAAAATATCAGCTGCACGCCGCTGTGTTTCGTATGGTGAGTGTGGAGAGCCGGAGGCATTCTATCTAAGTCCTCACAGGTGACAGCGCATCTGGATTTTGATTCGTAATCGAGAAGAGATGTAGATTCTATGAGCCACAGCAACCACTTACCATCAGATAGACTGTCTGCTCGTTTGTCACCCTTATCATGTAAAAAAGAGCCAAGGCGGCTCAGGGGCTTAGGGCTCGCTGTATATTTCACAGTCCACGAGCAACCCGGATTCGACACCTGTCTATACCAATAAAATTGTTAGTTGCAATTTTAAGTTCTGAACCTGCATGCCCGGGAAATTAAAAAAAAATTCGGAGATGTTTGAAGTCCGCCAACATGCATTGGGACAGCGCGGCGGACACTTTCTTGCCCTAAATCTCTTTCTGAAGTGAAAGGATGTCTGTGCCCAGCAGTGGGGCATATATTTAGACTACAACTTACACTTTAACGCAAAGTGTGTTTACAGTATCCTGCAGTAGCTTGCAGCGTATGGTGTTTCACTATATTTGTATATCCTTTAAGGGGTTTTTGACTGCCTCGTTGGTCTAGTGTAGTAGTGCGACTGCTGATTATGATTCATGAGGTCCTGGATTCTAATCCTAGGTCAGGCCAAAAAATCAAGTATTGAGTTTTTCCGTCAAGAAATTCTCAGTAGCTGCACGGAGTCAGGAAGTTGGTGGTGTCTCACGCCGTGCCTCGGAAAGCACGTAAAGCCGTTGGTCCTGCACCTGATCTTTCTCCGGTCGTGTCGACTTACCGTCCCATCGGATTATAAGAGTGAGGGAATAGAGAGTGTATCTGTGCTTGTGGGTACACTTGGGCACTATAATCCTGTCCTGCGCCGATGGCTAGCCTCCGTTGAGGCAGGCCGCCTTGGCCGAAATTCGGTCTGGAGGACATTATTATTATTTTTGGGGTATATATAGTTTTCTCATCTGGTTGGATTCTATAAATATATAATTATAAATTAAAATGAAAAGATAAATATACATAAATATCAATAAAATAAAATAAATACATAAATAAATAAATATCCAACCAGATGGGAAGCCCTTGGCAGGGGAGACCAAACGGCCGAGGGTTAGGGGGAAAGGGAAAAAAACCGGCGGACGATGCGACACTGCCTTTTGCATTTGAGCCCGAAGCGGTCCGTCACGGAGTCCCAGTCGCCTCAGATGACCCGAGCGGCTGACTGGGATTAGCCCATTCACAGAGACGACTACAGGAATAATTTCGGCCGGCAGACCACCCCACATGTCGGTCACCTCGTGAACCAGGTCCAGATATTTTGTTCGCTTATCTGTTTCGACTATTATTATTATTATTAAGGGGTGTTACTGACCTTTACATTTGCTCTTTAAAGTTTATACGAAAATTTTAAAAAAATAAACATAAAACAAACAATTTAGCTACTTTTTAGCAAATTCTTCATTATTTTTAAATATTACCTATGTCTAAGCAATTACCGTTATATTAGTATTTTATTACATTATTTATCAACGAAAGATTTATATAACTTTAAGTCACAGCATCCACGTACCCTCAGGTGGACTATGTGTTCATGTTAACTACCCTACTTCTATTATATATCTAACCAGTAGAATATTAAATTATATTAGCCAATTTGACACCCGTACGTAAATCTGTTTGTGTGTTGACGCTCGCGGCACGCCAACATTTTTACGGCAGGTTTGACAAAAATAAAAGCCTCAGCGTGTAAACGAAACGACCAGTAATGAAAACACATATTTTTTTTTTATTTCACTTCGTGGCCGTCGATGTTCGATTATTGTGGACACGCTATTATAAACCCAAACAAGACAAAACACATTTTTGTATCATCGCACATTTATGTAAAAATAGATTAGTGGATTAATTACAATCCTTTGATATAATTAAAGCGAGTTTGAGATAATTAAAGCACAATAAAGGAAACTTGAGATTTGATATAATTAAAGCACAATAAAGGAAACTTGAGGCATTAAAATCAATAATCGTTTCCACTGCATTTCTTTTAGCAATAAAATATTTACTAACTACTAAACATTAACCTTATTCCTTACATTCACTTTTCATTGCTCATCATCATTTCGTCTTTTCATTAAATTTTATTTTTCATCGTTTCGTCTTTCAATTGTTTTTGTCACGGGTATAGTTTAATATTAATAAATGCTATTTTACAACACTGTGAATGTAAGATGCTACTACCTATTGCGCGACTATGACCTTGAAGTAGTAGTTCTTAATGCCAAGCAATGGTATGGAACAACAAAATTAAAACTGTTTGTTTCTTAAATTTCAATTGAAAGTTTATTTTCTTTGAATATCAAATATTTTATTTACTTAACGTGCATGAAATACTGACTCGCTCTGCTGAACACGCCAAGCTTTTTAGACGCATATTTGGCCTTCCCCTCCACGTAACCACAAAACAGAACACTATTCGATATTTCGACGCCGAGGATTCCGATGCTAGCTGAAGCAGCAAAGAGAGTGCCTTCAAACTGAGGAGATACGACAAAGGGGTTCTTTTTAGCCGTTAACACGCAAACTTATGTCTTCCGGGGATTAAATTGAACTAGATTTAGTCCCTCCCAATCAGATACTTCGAAAAAAAAGATTCGACTTCAGACATAAGTTTGTCCCGGTACTCGGCGAAATTTTCGCAATGTTGGCACGGCCAGTGTATAAGGCATCACCAGTGCTAACGTCTGCATAGCAATGAATGTTACCAGAAAATTTTATTTTAATTATATTATGCACATGGACAAAAATATACTTGAAATAATAAAACTAATTACTGTTATGAACGAAAGTAAATTAAGGTGACCAGGACCTTATTTTTCGACTGTAAAGGAGGCATAAATTCTACAGTATAGCAGTAAAGACGTGCTGCAACGATGATGCTGATGGTATAAATGTATAGCTCCCATTCCAAAATACTTGTCTTTTGATCATATTGCATTTTAATATAACGAAATCAAAAAATATGCTAAATAATATCTTCATTAACCTAGCTTGCAATGTGGAAGTTATTCATGGCACATTTTTCCCCCGACTAGTCATAATCGCTCGCACCTGTCACACGAAGCGCGCCACCCGCTCCGTCACTGTCCGACCGTGCACGCACACAAACAAACATCCGTTTGTTTAATATCGAAGCTCTTTGTGCATTTTAAAAAATTACATTTTGAAGGACTAAGTTGTTACAATTGTCGATGGGTGCTGAATTATTTATCGGAATGAAAGTGCACAATGGGGACTACTGGCAGTGAAATTTCTTAATTTTTATTCTTCTCTTTATCTTTTAATTTATCTCATTTATTCGTGCAAATTGTAGAAAATATGACAATGAATAAAATACATTAATTAAACGTTATATAAGGTAATTCAAAGGTCAATACGATTACGTAAAATAAGGCCAGATTTTACCTTTTTATTTATTTTTCTGAGAAACATGAGTGTAGAAGAATCCGATATTCGATATCGTGAGACTCACATTCATGAGTACAAGTTGTACAAAACTTTCAGGGTGTATTCATACGCTGAAAATTTTGTATAATCCAATAGATATTCGTGGTATTGACTATAATTACGTCACGATTTGCAAAATATTAAAACCGACAGAGGTTAGAAATATCTGGTACTATAATCTCCAAACCATCAGCAAAGCGCGGCGTTTTTGCGAATCCTCCAAAGTGTTGACGATGTCTATTGTGTTCAGCAGTAGCCATATCAAAGGCTGACGAGAAGCCGAAAAAGAGAAAGAAATAAGCTTTTTTATTTCCTGTCAAGTACCTAGTCCATTTGATCATAAACATTATCATTACAAATCTGTCAAAATTTTACTGCTGAACATAGGCCTCCCGCGTTTATTGCCCCATGGGGTATTTCAGATTCTTGCCTCGCATCACGCCACGCCCCATATTATCACGCTTACGACCGCGGTATGATATAGGGGTAGTGGTTATTTTTACTCCACCACTGCACGGCACATTTAGATCTATGTAACGTGTAATGATTGTGAGTGAGCCTATTGGCAGTGTTCGGACAGCGTGCTCTAAAAGTCGTGGGTTTGAATCCGCTATTCGACTACTGGAGTAGTTAAAGGTAGTATTAGTAATGATAATAGCATTACTTATCTTTTTATATATAAATTAAAAAAAACGATTACGTTAGTCTTTGGTCACACTAATACAAGAAATAGAATATATTTCTATTGCTGAATTATCGAAGACCTAATAAAAATATCTTCTATGATCTCGTAAAGGAGTTAGCTTCCGAGAAGCTCGCTTAGTAAAATAACCGTGCTTCGTTTAGAAATAACTCCATCTGCGCACCCTTTTTATACAATACGTTACTTAATTGCGGCTCAGGTGCACTTTCCGTGGTAATAATATACGAGTCGAATGCGTCGACACTGTCTACGCGTGTGTGCTAATCCTAAAGTTGAGTGAAATCCAAGAGTGTAGATGTGTGAAACGTAATGCATGGGGAGAAAATACTCATGCCGTTATTATGACTATTGCATTATAACTGGATGTAATTATGCAGAAAGGATTAATTTCATCTCATATTACGTGAAAAAGTTGTACTATACGCCAAAATATCCACACTTTCATAGAGCAAAATCGGTCAAAGTAGAAGCTGCAGTCGTCAAAAAGTAAAATTACAAACTCATTAAAGCAAGCTGTGAACATTATATACTTATCCCAGCGTTGACCGTCAATATCTTAAAAGTAGATTGACTCATTTCTGCATAACACGTCCAAAGTTTAACGTAACTTGATGGTGTTTAATAACTTAAGATATATAAAAACATAATTTAATAAAATATTTACAGAGACATACAACGTACAAAGTAGTGGCAAAGTATCTGCAGCCTTCCTTGCTTGAGGTTGGCTGCAGCAGTTCATGCTGCAGGAGTTCGTGGACTGTAAAAACCGCTTACCATCAGTGATGTGTTCGTTTATCAATTTAGTTTTTTTTTAATTAATCTGTTTTATTTTATTTTTTATAGGATAGCGTAACAAACTAGCACATAGTCCACCTGATGGTAAGTGGTTGCTGCGGCCCATGGACATCTACATTTATCCTCGATTGCAAATCAAAATGCCGATGCGTTGTCACCCGTGAGGACTGGAATACCTCGTTTCCAGTAAAAAGATTCTCCGGTTCTGTACACTCACCATACGAAACACAGCAGCATTAAGCTACTATTTGACGCTGGTATTCTGTGACAGCGTGGTCCTTCCTCGGTCGAGCCGACCCATTCGTGCTACAACTATACTACAAATATAACTGCAGCATGGCTCTACCACGTATAAAAAGTATTATCTCAATTTTATATTAAAATGAAGCCCACACTGCCATAAAAAAAGAATCAGTTTCATATTAGGCAGCAAAGATAATTCAATTGATTTCATTAAAAAAAAAACTACTAACTCTCGCAGCATACCAGCGTAAAATTACATCTTAGTGTTGCCGTGTTTCGTATGGTGAGTATAGAGAGCCAGAGCCCTTTTTACTGGAATGAAGTGACAAGGCATCTGAATTTTGATTCTTAATCGAGGATAAATCTGGACGTGTATGGGCTACAGCATCCACTTACCATCAGGTGGACTGTGTGCTCGTTTGTAACCCTTATTATATGTCAAAATCAAGTTCTCACAGAATACCATCGTACCCTGCTATGGTGTAGAACTACTGTATTTCGTACGGTGAGTGTAGAGAATCGGAGATCCTTTATACTGTAAACGAGGTATTCCATCTTAGCCCTCAGGGGTGATAACGCATATGCATTTTAATTCTAAATTGAGCAACGTCTTACAATCAGGTGGACTGTGTGCAGTGTAATCTAACTATTCATTACTTCGGGCGCAAATAGATTACGCAGCAAAATAAAATAATCGGGATTTTATATTCCAATCTGTATTTGTGAGAGGAATCGATATAAAAAATTAAACATACTCGAAACGCCCATATTTAAGCATCGCCTTATTTAATCCGTTATCCCACAATAAACAGAGTCCATTGAGACCGCACTTCTCGTGTTGTGTCAGGGCTCGTCAGTGAAGGACGGCGTCAAAAGCAGGCTCCGTGGGATTACTGCAAAATTGGAAACGTGTCGCGCCCGCTATTTCGGAGGCACCAATTAATCCATTCTCGGTTTTCGTCTATGCAAAATGCGGACGAGGCTTTACCTGAGCACTTTATAAAGCTTTAGAGCTGTTTTAAAAGCAAAAATGGATGGACGTACGATTTATTGTCCTTAAGCTTTGCCGCCCTATAAAACCAAAACTAAAAGGAGGACAGAGACAAAAACACAAAGTATTTTATACTATAACTAATATATTTTAAAAAAACAAGCTATGGTAATAATTAGGAACACTATGAAAAATTTACCTAAAAAAACGAACTACTCAACAGCGTACAAAAATCAAGTAAAATATTATATCTGTGTTACAATGGCGTCGATGAAGCAGCGCCCTTTTGACCCTTAATTATTTGATTGACCGATGAAGAGCTATCGTACAAAACAAATGCAAACAAGGCTGTAGCTTTCGTGTTATAAGAAAGTGACCATATTAACCGGATGACCATATGCTTACTAACCATATGAGATAGGAATTTAAGACATTTGATAGACTAAAAGCTATCTAAGACGAATACCCCGAAAGTTGTAAAGGAGTTTTAAGAGTATTTGCGACTGTCCGTTTTTATAAACTAATGAAATTTTACTAGTCCAGTTATGAGATGAGCATGTAAGACGTTTGATAGACAAAAAACTATGCAAATTAAATAACCTGAGCACTTTATAAAGCCGCAGAGCAGTTTTAAATCAAAATTGAAAAGTTTTATAATTAATTTTCTGGTTTTGTATGTAAAACGTTTTATGGGAAGATGTAAAAGCTTGTTAAAGATATCAAAAGTTCACGACACACGTTCCTTACGGGATACATACCTACCGGCAACCCCGTAGTATCGCACTCTGAAGCAAAGGTGTACCGCCATGTATTGTGTTTCGCTGGAACTTCGAATATTTCTGTCATAAGGTGGGTTGAAATGTGGAGATGGAATCTGTTAGTATAATAAAAAACTATTCATATAATATATTCATGTAAAGTATTACTTTAAATTTACAATACTGTTCATTAATACACTATATAAAGGCGAATGAACAAAATCACGCATTTAATAGTATGCAAATGAATTTAACATTTCATTTTATAGGTTTTCACTAAGTAAATGCGAGTAACATTTGCTCATTTGTCATCCTTACTGTCATAAATAATATACATCCTGTGTACTCCAAACACTGAATCAACAGACTATGCATAATGGTATGGCTGTAAAGCACACAAAATGTGACTACATTATAAAATTACTGTAAATATTTAACGATATTAAATATGTGTACGGTTTACAGTTGTTTATACTTTCGAATGTAAAATAATTTAAACTGGATTGTATGACGAATAGAACACAAAGTGAAGGACGGCCTCCCACTAGATGGATTGACGACCTGGTAAGATATGCAGGAAGTTGTGACGGGCTGTGATAATGAGTTTCGTTATAGAATAAGGGTGGTAAACTACCACACAAACACTTGATGGTATGTGAGTGCTGTGCCTCATAGATACGTTTTTGAAATTATCATTCTCGATTAAGGTTCAAAATGCAGTCTCTGGTCTCCTGTTATTTACACTAACCATATGAAACACGGCTGCATTAAGGTGTTATGTCACGCTGATATTTTCATGGTTCTTACCCGGTTGAGCCAACTTTCTTCTCTTCTTCTTCTTCTCAGACATACAGGTTTCCACACGATGTTTTCCTTCACCGCAGAACACTTAAAGTTTTATTTTATTATATTATGTATTGATTTACCACTAAGTGGTAAATCAATACTTAAAATTGTAATTAACAATTTCATTTGTTCCAGCGGGGATCGAACTGAACTAAACACGTCCTTGAAATTTTTATAGTTTATTAAACATGCAGCAAACAAACAAACAAGCATGCATTCCTTCACCGTTTAGAGAACGTGTAGCTACTCAATTTTGTTATTTAAACACGCTAATCTCTGGGACCGCCAGTTTATTTTTGTATTTTATGGCCAAATTCATGAGAAATAGTATAGGTTATCTAGCACTAGGCTACATCTCTCAGCAGCCTAATTTTTTTGTAAACATAAGTGAAAACGAACTTACAGTCCACCTGATGGTGTCTACTGTAGTCCATTGACAATTGTTGCTAAATTTAAACAAAGAAAGCTACAGAAGCGCCGTCCCCTCTGAGGTCCAAGTCGGATTGCCTCACAGTGTTATTATAGTGACTTATTCTTTCAGACCGGAAAATAGTAGTGCAAGCACTGCAACCATCATTTAGGAAGCTTTCTTATGGATATTTCATAGCTCAGAATTTCCTGGAAGGATTACATTGGAATATTTCTACCAAATAAATCAGTACCGTTTGCGACTATTCGGCATAATTCGCATCATTTCGCGTGGCCGCGTCGCTTCTGGCGCATGGGCGGCAAATTGGTTGCGAAATCAAATAAAAAACCATCCGCGCTCATCTCCCTGGATAAGGGTGGATTTCGACATTCTACAGGAGTTATTAAGATGTCGCTATGGTGATGGGATCTGTAGTTATGTCTTCATAGAGACGGTAAGGCGAAATAAACTCGATTGTGTGATTTATATCTCATCACCTGTCGGAAATGAAGATTTTATGGTCCGCGAACGAAAATGCACTTATAGAGTAATTAAATTGCGAAGAAAGTATTACGTAATGTTTTAGATGACAACCTAGAAATAGAAAAATCACACTGGTACACTGGTAGGTACACATTTACATAGAAATTTCGAAATTAGATGCGAAATAAAAAATAATGCAGATATACTAACTACACTTACAATACAAATTATAATAGGTTTTATACGTGGTAGAGTCAAACTGTAGTTATATTAGTAGTATAGTTGTAGCACGAATGGGTCGGCACGACCAGGTAAGGACCACACTCTCACAGAATACCAGCGTAAAATAGTAGCTTATTGCTGCTGCGTTTCGTATGGTGAGTGTAGAGAACCGGAGTCCCTTTTTACTGTAAACGGGGCATTCCGTCTTAGTCCTCACGGGTGACAACGCACCTGCATTTTGATTCGTAAGCGAGAATAGATGTAGATGTCTATGGTCCACAGCAACCACTTACCATCAGGTGGACTGTGTGCTCGCTTGTCACCCTATCCTTTAAAAAAAATTAACTGTTCAATACGTTAATATATTATGAAATTTTAAAATAAAAATAAAAAAAAATACTAGATGATAATCGAGAGAAATATACATTAACATCGAAAAACAAAAAAAAATATTTATACCTATAACAATAACCGATTATTATCATTAAAAATCATCAAATTAATTAACTAATCCAATAATATAGTTCGATTTTTCTGTAACTCGATGCTTTAAAATACTATAAAAGAAGGAATTAAGCTTCACATTAAAGATACAAATATTATAATATATATAAGTTTTGTTTGTTCTTTGGTTGTCTTTTGGTTTGGTTGGTTTTTAAATAAATGAAAAATTTTAAAATTTTAAAATCCAAATAATTTGGAAATTAACAAAACCATAACTTTAAAATGTGCATAATGTATTTTTGGTATTTTGCATGAAAACCGCGGCAAGCTATGAACAATAACTTAGACATACAAAGAGGATGTTGAAATCGTTCATGATTTAAAACGGCACATGGTTCAAAGCCTCAAGGAAGCACCATTGAACATTTACATAAACCAAGTCTAAGTATTAAGGAAACATATGAAGCGGGAAGGTGTAAAAAATGTAACTCGTGAAGAGGACTCGAATTGAAACCGACATCGATATTGTGGTTACACCCGCGCCGGTGTGGCGAAAACCAAAACATCGCGTTTGAGATCAAAGCGACAATGCGGGAGGGTGAATTTGTCTAGGTGATTGTAAGTCGCGGTCGTAAAATTGCTGGAAGGAAACAATCGCAATATTTTTTATGATATAGATACAAAATGGCAGAATTTTAGTTTTCTGTGTTTTATTTTATATTACGATTCAAATATTATATATATTTACGTTTTTATTTGGTAAACTTAAAAACAGCGTTATATTTCAGCGTTATATTACCGAAAACCGTGAACAATATTTATTTTTAATATACACGCACATTCATAACTAAAATTCAAATGCATAAAGTTATTTATTTATTTTGTAAAATTGTATTAAACATCTGAATAAATAATAATTATATGCGATCTACATGCTATTTGGCATCCTCTCCCAGTCCCAGATATGTTAAAATAATGTGATCAGTACCAAAAAAAGAAAATCATGGTAAATCAGGAAAACAATAACGCTCTTATATATTATAATGATTAAGCACTTAGGTTTGCTCATCAAAATTTATAATCCGTATCGAACATACATATGACCATAGTTTAGGCAGGCTGCCGTGACCGAAATTCGGTCTGGAGGACATTATTATGATCATAAGGGTAGCTCGCCATTGTAACCGGAACATTTCCTCTGGGGGAACTCTTTAACGGCTGGAATTGTTATGTACTTTTCCTCTCTCTCTCTCTCTCTCTCTCTCTCTCTCTCTCTCTCTCTCTCTCTAAAAAACTTATTTAGTTCAAGGTACAGCCTTAAGTCCTATATGTGGGCACAGGCTTGTTCTCATTTTTGTCTGAGTACGAGTGCTAACTTGTCCTTGAAATTTTTTAAATCTCAGACCTGCAATTTTCTTTGCGTTGTTTTTCTCTACTATCGAACACGTAATAATCAACACCTACAATTGCTATTTACAATCTGAAAGTTTCTGGCAATATGAACTCAATTTGCTCGTGTACTGCGAAAATCAGCAAACGCTTAGCCCCATCTACTTCGTTAGCTCGTAGAAACCTATTGCTGGACAAGAAATTCTTCCGTTTTAGTTAGACCTTTAGATGTCGTTTAACGACCGCAATACCATACGTTTTGCAACTCTGAAGCTACTGCTCGTCGACGATCTGGATATTTCACGTCCACGGTATGTGAGATGGTACGCAGTTATCTATCGAAAACCAGAAGATTTTTCTGGCATAAAAAAGCGTTTGAACATTTTGCCTTTTACGATACCCAAAGGGCAAAACGAGGTGATACCGACACTAGTCGGCAAAGCTATTACGGCTCACTTTTAACTTTATTTGCTGAGAATGAGATTGACAAGGATATTTTTTTTAATTTATTTGAAGGACAAACGAACTTCACTCCATTTGATGCTAGATGGCTGCTTCAACACATAGACCCTGCATTAAATAAATGGCACTGGACTCTACTAGAGTCCACCAATTTGGATACTTTAGTAGTATTCAGACAATATTTAAAATTCAAACAATTTACTTCAAAGTTCAAAGTGTAATTACTAACTCAGCTTTTATTGAATCAAAGGCCATACGTTTAGTTTCCGAGGAGCTGTTTGTCTGGAGGTTTTGAATCTCTTCGGAAGTCTGGAGATAATTTCAAATGTCAGGAGAATCCAGTCGAATCCCGACCATTGGGCAACCCTACTTCAGACCGACATACGGCGGTGCAAACATCAGTGTATTTCGCAACCAAAATAAGTAAGAGGGTTATACCAAACTAACGGACTCTTAGATAGAATTTTTTAAAAGGAGAAGAAGAAAAAAAGAAAGAAAATGTGACTGGCCTGGTAAACTATTGCCATTAAATGTGTTACCATGGCCATTAAATTACAGCCTAACGTAGTCTAATCTAGTAACTTTATGTGCCGTTGATACACTAATAAGTACGGTGAGCGACACAGCGCGTACGTCATTACAGCACAAAGGGCGCGATGCGTCGTGCCGCAAGAGGACTGTCAGCAGCCCTTTGTGGGAGAGTTTTATCGGCCTCTCTATTTTCCTTCGGTCTCTGAATGACTCTTCAACGCTAGACTATTAAATCGATTGAGTACTCGGCGCTTCAGAAAACTCCAGACATAATCCGATAGAAATGAAGTAGAGAAGTTATAAAATTTCAGAAAAATCAATTTCCATGTATATTAAACATATTTTATTTCATTTTACTCTCGATAAAATAAAAGTTAATATATGTCACACTGTGGTACACAGGCTTTCTCTCATTCTTAAAATAAGCATTAAACAATTTAATCCGTCGAGTTTTCCCAGTGCGTGTTGGCATATTTCACTTGCCTTTGAAATATTTTTGTTGCTCAGACATGCAGATTTCCTCACGATGTTTTTCTTTACTACCGAGCATATGATAAATTAGCAATTAAAATTGCAATTAATAGTTGCATAAATACTGATGGGGATAGAACTCGAGTTGTTTGCGTAATGAGAAATTTACGGCGAACGTTTATTCTAGAACTAGCACGGCAGTACAGAAAATAAATGAATTACATTTTAAATAAGTCAATTTGTTTTGTAAAATACTGACATCTTATTTTACGGAATCTGTTTGATCTGAAATCCACTAGGTATACAACAAGGTAGGCGCAAGGCGTCCGTTTAAATATTGAGATATTTAAACAGAGCCGCCTCCGTCATCAGCAGAAGGCATAGCGAAAATCACTTGTATTCTGGCGTTTGAAATTCTGATCCAGATATACCTACTACAATAGATATAATATACTATTCAACTAGTATATATTTCATTAAAATATAATATGTTTTCATCGATTTAAGCTAAGATGACGAGACAATAATTTTTCCTAGATGTAACACACGAGCACACAGTCCATTTGATGGTAATTGGATGCTGTGTCCCATATACAGCCATATTTATTCTCAATTAAGAATCAAAATACATATGCGTTGTCACTCTTGCACCAAGATGGAATGCTTCATTACCAATAGAAAGCGCCTTACACTCACCGTACGAAACACGGGAACATGTTTTACTTTTTTACGCTGGTATTCTGTTCAAGCGTGGCCTGTTCCCAGTCAAGTTGACCCATTAATTCGTTGCCAAAATACGTTTAATCTTTAGGATATATTCCAAGCAGCATCTATTGGTCTGTTTCAGTTTAAATAGTAAGGCGATCTAGTTTTGTTACTGAGACAATTCGAGCTCAGTGATGACTTCGCGCGGCTTACTTTGTTTAAATTTTATTGCCGTTGTGAATAGGCTGAAATAATCGCTTGATAAATAAAAGTTTTCTTTCTTTCATAGAACCAAATTGACAAGAGAACTTACAGTCTACCTGACGGTAAGTGGCTACTGCAATCACCTTCAGCCAACTTCTAATAAAAAGGCTACAGATGTCTTGTCACCTTTGAGGTCTCAGATGGTATTCCATCTGTGACCTCATAGGTGACAGATATTATCTCACAGCCTGTAACCATACTGGCTCCACACACCCTTCAGACTGGAGCACAGCAGTGCAACCGCTGCTATTTAGGGGCAGAAGTAGGTACTAGATATCCAAAATGATGAAGAATAAAAAGCATATTTAATTCAACCAAAATATATGCACAGACAGAGAGAAAGAAAGAGAGAGAGAGACAGAGAGAAAAAGAGGGAGAGACAGAGAGAGAGAGAGAGAGAGAGAGAGTTTTCACATATTTTTTTTAGTTTTTAAATCGTTATTAGCGACTCGTTACAACATTTTTTATAAACTCTTACGATGCAATTTATCATTTGACATAAAAAGGTTGAAGAAAGTCACTTGCGTGTCATCAATTATATCGTCTATGAATAGACCAGGTTCAAGATCTTAGGGAGTTGTTAGCTACTGCTAAATTGTTTTCTTGTCAATACGCAGATGTGCCGCCTACGTTATTGTTTTGAACGTCGGTCCTAGTTTACACTAGCGAGGGTGGTGCCAGCTGCCCCAAGCCACGGTATTATTCTTGAAGCGTATGTAATATTGTGTTGCGATGTAAAATTTTACAAAGTCGTTGCATGTGTTCAAAAGAAATATATAAAAATGGAACACTACTTAAACCAAGTAAAATTTTATATTACGCGTTGTTCCTTGAGTTAAAAAAATAACAAGGGATTTATTTCATATTATTTCTACAATTGCCGTATTCTTGTCAAGGCTTTTTTATACAGCAGTGGAATAAAAAAGGGGTATTTAATAAAACGTAAAGTCACTATATAAAGCCCTTCTGAAGCTCCTAAGCAGAATTCAAAGACTTCAAAGATCCAAAAAAAATTTTTAGATCTTTGAAGTCGTCTTTTACTTTTTATTAAAAGTCTAATTTTGTGACACCTATGAATGGATTAAGAAATATCAAGTTATTATATCGTTTGGAGAAGAAACAAGCTCTCACAGAATACTAACGTAAAATAGCAGCTTAATGCTGCTGGGTATCGTATGGTGGGTGTAGAAAACCGGAGACCTCTTTTCACTGAAAACGAGGTATTTCATCCTAGTCCTCAGGGGTCTGTATTTTGCATTTTTATTCATTAAAGATTTTCAAAAAGAATCCATTTTTCGTTCCAGGCAACAATACGTTTCAAAATTCCTTCGTTTGTGTACCTGTTGAGCTGTGCAAGGCACGTCTCGACGCTTATTTCTCGCTGAGTTCGTGGGACATTCGTCAAGCTTTTTTACCTTCTCAATTTGACGCAAATGGACCGATACTGTTTTGATGCAAACTTCAAAAGCTGCTGCTAATTCAATCGTAGATTGAGTATCATTAGCTTTTACGATCGCCTTTTATTCGTCATTGACGACCTAAGTTTTCGGATGACCACGGGGTTTATTTTTCAGTTCGAAATTTTCAGCACAGAAACGGGCAAACCAATAACAGGTGGTGCTTTCGTTTATAGTATTCGCTCGGCAACGTCAAGCCTAGACGATACCCATATTCCATAATCACGAATTTTTAACGTATCAATGTTGACTAATGTGTAAAGACTAATTTTGAAAAAGGAATTCCATGTTTTTAAAATAAAGTTTATTTGATTTGAAATAACCAGCACTGCAGTACGGCAATTTCATGGGTAAAGACTTGTTATTATGTAGATATAGAGATCACAAAATAAACAGATTTGATTTGATTTGTTGTTTAATTAGATGTATTTCTTGTACTTTTTCATAATGGAAACCTTATTAGCTTTACAGACTTATATATTTTATATCATTAAGCTTAAAGCATATGTTAACCAGAATAACACTGTCGTGTTCGAACGTAACAAATGATCGTTCCGCATCAATTTGTCTGGCAGTCGTTAAAATCGCGTTTCCTCTTATTAATTTTTGCTCCCCTAACGCTGCAACACGCACTGTCTATATCCGGTCGGTACAAACCGCTGATGTACTTATATACCCAAAAGGTACTTGTAAACGCTCTATTGATTTCGAGCCGCGATTAAAAAGAATTGCTTTAGACGTTTCTATGAGGACAAATTCAAGCGATTTCGAACTTTATCGACACGATTGAATATTTCAAATTGGTCAAATATCAGAGATAACCGTTCCGTCGGTGTCGAAGTTTACTTCCGATGTCTTTAACGAGTTTTATGGGTGAAATCGTTATAATTCCAATAGAAACACAAAAGGATTTTATACTTTAAAGTGGATTTGAAATTTTATACATTCTCATTAAATTAACTTTAATTTTAAATAGATAGAAAAGTTAAAAACCTTTTAAAAACAAATCTGTACGATTATTATCATCTTTAATTTTTTATAGAGAATATGTGAGGACCAACGAACTCACAGTCCACCTGATGATAAGTGTATTATGTGACCCATAGACTTCTAGATTTATCCTCAAAAGGTCTCCGGTTCTCTACACTCACCATAAGAAACAAAGCAGCATTATGCTGGTATTTTCTGAGAGCGTGGTCCAATCCTAGTTAAACCGACACATTTGTGCTACAATGATAACATAGATGCAGTGTAGCTTTGCTATGTAATTTGATCTTTAAAATTGTTTAATAAGAGTAGTTCATGACATTAGTCGAACGGTGGATACGAACTTACGAATTTATTCTACGATCTAAATTACTACGATATAAATATTTTATTTTTTTCATGTCTTATAAGGTATACGACGACGTCCTACTAAATGGAGCATCGAACTGATAAGAGATGCAGAAAATCGATGGATGAAGGTTGCTCCAGGACCTTGCGTTATGACATTCCTTGGTGGAGGCCTATATTCTGCAGTAAACTTGTGATCGACTATAATGATGTTAATGAAATCGTTGTTAACTAAATCTGTTACAAGTAAATAATAAGTTTAACTTCATGCTATAAATTCAGGTGATAGCCACACAGATATTACTGTAAACCAGTATAGATGTAAACCAAAAGAAAAACCTCCAGACAAAATTTCTGAGCACAGCAGGCTACTTCTGTGTTTTGATCAGGACAGAATTATAATACACGGGTGTATATTCAGGTGCAGATACACTCTGTTTGCTTACTTTCATAGTCCTGAAACTGTTGCTATCGAGAATTTCCTGACAGAGAAACCCAATGACTGATTTTAGTCTGACACAGGACTCGTACCTGAGACGAGATGATTAGCAGCCAAGATTCCGAACACTAAGCTATCGAGGTACTCTTAGACCTATTAGGCAGTTAATTAATTAATCAAGCAAACTAAACTACCAGGAGCTCTTAACTAACAATACTGACTAGGGCGTCTCTTCTTCTATGAATAAAAAAATACTGACTACTGACTAACACTAACTTAAAAACAAACGGTGATTTTTAATTTATCTCGTTTAAATGCATTTGAAGATCCTTTATTATTATTTTTTATACCGTGTAGTGGCGGAGTAAGAATAATCACTATCCTATATCATCCCGTGTGTGTCGTAAGAGTCCACCAAGGGAAATTAAACACAAGAAGGGCAACAGTATCTTCCTGATTACAACAAAAAATTATAAAAACCGGCCAAGAGCGTGTCGAGCCACGCTCAGTGTAGGGTTCCGTAGTTTCCCGTTCGTCACAATAAGTGTTCCCACTTATGAGTTTGTACAAAAACTGTTGTTTCCATCCAAGTTCAAAATGATTTTCCTAGAAAGTCCTTATAAAGTTCTACTTTTCAAATTTTTTCATATTTTCTAAACTTATGGTTCAAAAGTTAGAGGGGGGGACACATTGTTTTTTAATTTTGGAGCGGTTATTTCCGAAATTATTGACATTATCAAAAAATGATTTTTGTAAACCCCTATTCATTTTTAAACACCTTTCCAACAATATATCACACGTTAGGGTTGAAATTAAAAACAAAATTACTTCCCACTTTACATATAGGGGGGCTACCCTAATAGCACATTTTTTCCAATTTTTATTTTACCACTTTGTCGGCGTGATTGATACACATATTGGTACCAAATTTCAGCTTTCTAGTGCTAACGGTCACAGAGATTAAGCGAGGACGGACAGACGGACAGACAGACATGGCGAAACATAAGGGTTCCTAGTTGACTACGGAACCCTAAAAACAGCAGTTACCCCCTGCATGCAAGCGAGGTAACTACGGCAAACATCCCTATTTGAGAGAATCTATCAATATACAACAGCGGACTTCTGAAAGTCTGTAAAGACAAGGATATAACGGGGATATTTACTTTCTAGTTATTATTACAAAGACCATTCTGCTCATCTGCTGACGTTTCCCTCTGGTTCCTCTTATGATACCTACGAAATGGCTTAGGAGACAATCTATGGTGAAGCCTATATTCAGAAGGTATAAGTAATGGTAAAATCATTTAATTGTAATTTAATTGCGTTCTCCCTTCTAAACTCCATCGAATAAAATTAATTTCGAAAATGATCATTCAAACCGAATATAAATCATACTTCAAGCTGATTCGCACTGTAAGTGTATTTCTTTCAAGATTCTTAAATCGTCAAACACGTCTTGACACTACTACGAGTACGAGTGAATTAAATAACTTCGAGTTTTTATTTTTTATTTTATGTATCGAACAAGTGATTTTTTCTAAATTTTGTAATGAAAAATTTAATATTCTTCCTATTCTCTATTTCCTTCTTCTTCCCTATTCTTCTCCATTTCCTTTTTTTCATATTCCTACATTGTCATCCGGTCTCATCAGGAAGTGCTCAAAATTTGAGTTGCAAGATTCCACCCGGAACAACAGACAGACAGACCAACAAAAAAGTGACTTAATTAAAACGTGGGAAAATAACTGTTATTTCAAATGATACAAATAGTGGCGTAAGAAACTTTTGCTTATTTAAAATTAGGAATTAATGATTAGATTCACCAATAAAATTACAACGTCGAACACACTAAATATTACATATACACTATATAAACATATCCATGAAATAATTTTATAATCATAATTTAAGTTTAAATAAATATAGTTTAAATTATTTAACAAATTACTTAAGAAATACCCTTTCGTGTTGTATTTTTAAATCTTAAATATTATTATAAAATACAAAAGTATATTCATAAAATAATACGCTACTGATTCTGTATAATATAATAATACAATGTATTTGAAAAATACTATTAAATGTAACAAGTCAAAACTCACTTTATTTTCACTTTTAAACTTATGTCGTTAAAAATTAGTTAAATTTAACCTTGGTACCGGAACCGGATTTATTCCCCCAACACAAACTTCCGACACCATTTGAAATTCATTCTTCACAGGAACGTGTGATGTAATAAAAATAGCGTTGGATGGAAGGTAGTGGCCTCCAGATGATAAATTATGCACCCCTCGATTTAGAGATTGCTCGCGCCATGCATTAACGGCTCCCCTTTGATATACTTTTTTAAAGTCGAATAGGAGTCAAACGCGCATTAAAACGTAATAGAGCGGTATGAGTATTCTGACAAGTAATTGAAAGTTACGGGCAGGTTCCGTTTGCTGAGCATCGTGAGTTATTGCACTAAAATGGTATTTCGGTGGCTGGCCTCCCATAAATGAGGGTATAACAATAAAAAGGAGGCTCAAAGGTGCGAGATATTAGTTTCGAGTTACTTAGAAGTTTTTTTTTTACATTTTTCATTTATCATCGAATCGACTACCAAATATTATAAATGATATGGAAAATGCTCATGTCCGGTATGGAATTGTTTACAGGCTGATTGAAATAAAATTATGTATCAAAACGCACCATAAATAACATGATCTTTTTCTCATATTCTTACTTTGTCGTTCGCTTCTGAGTGATTCCGAGCTTCTAGCTTATCGGGAAGTTAGTTTAAAATGAATTACATAAATCGATCCGAACAGACATATACAAAAGTGCGTTTATAAAAACCATCATCGTAATAAACAGTTATAAAGAGTCACGGATGTTTCGGCTGGACCGCGGACAGACCTATACATGATAGAGTCACGCTGCAGCTATATTATGGTTGTAGCACATAAGGGTCGGCTCTACCGGGGAGGAACCACGCTCTCACAGAATTCCAGCGAAAATAGCAGCTTGATGTTGCTTTGTTTCGCATGATGAGTGCAGAGAACCGGAGACCCGTTTTACTGGAATCGAGGCATTCCATTTTAGTCCTCAGAAGTGACAATACATCTGCATTCCAATTCTTAATCGAGGTTAAATGTGGATGTCTATGGGCCACAGCATCCACGGTGAACTGTGTGCCCATTCGTCACCCTAAATTTATAAAAAAGACCACGCTACCACAGAATACCAACGTAAAATAGCAGCATCATACTGGTGTGATTCGTACGGTAATAAGAACTAGAGACTTTTTTACTGATTCGTTATCATACCATCTTAGTAGTCCGGGGTGAAAAAGCACTTTCATTTTGAATTAATGTATGGGATACAGTCATTCACATACTATCCGATCAATTATATATGTATAAAAAAATAACTCAAGAATGGTAAACAAAATCAAGGAGTCCAATTCCTCAGATGTATCCACCGTTAAAAAAAACAGGCAACATAGACTAATCTGGTGAACTGGATTCTGGCTTTTTCCTTTGATATCCAACGAAACGGTTGAAGACAATTGATACGCAAAAAGTCATTACTATTGACGATAACAGGAGGCCCATCAATATCTCTCTCGACGACGACAAATCTCTTCTATTGTTTTGCTGTATCATGAATATGTTAGATTTACTACTTACATACATATAAACAAATATACATGCCATAGTAGTTTGATACTCCAGCACATGGACATAATAAATCTTCAGATCACAGAAATCTAAATAATAAGGCACTTATTATTTAGATTTCTGTGGTTCAGGTGGAACGCCACAGAGCGAGGTCTTGTTTATAATGCCTTTACTATAATAATTATAAATTTTTATATATCCATTCATAAAATACGTCGTCTAGACTAAAACAATGTTCTCCAAATCCACATGTACTTTATACCCCATATGAAGGAAACGATCATCTATGAGCTTATAGGTCTGGCGCCAGCGGTCGCTCCACCTCTCCCTAATTCGGTGCCATTTGCTGAATCACCGCCGCATAATAGAGTGTAAATTTATTTATCTCCCTCGGTTTAGATGACTGTCTTTATTTGGTGTTAATGTTTGAACTTGCTTATTTAGTTCAATCTTGCGTTGTTTTTGGTAAAATGTAATTATCACAATTTCGTTTGAAATGCACGTACAATATTCTAAAACTGTTTAATTTGCATTTTAATCCGGACAACCCGTCATTAAAACCCAGACATTACGTATCAACCAAGAATGAAACGTTTTTAATCACTACAAAATTTAAAAACCTTAAGAAAGTTTAAAAAGTAATATATACATATGATTATATATATACTAGCTTGCCAGGCAGACGTTGTTCTACCCATTTCGACGACAATTTGTCATGTCCTATTAAAAATCCTTAAATTTGCAAAAACAATTGTGGGCAAAAAAACTATTTTATCTCTCAAGTTTCATAACTACTTAACCGATTTTAATCAAATTTGCACACCGTGTGCAGTTTGGTAAAATTTGAGAGATAGGATAGTTTTTTGCCCCTGCCTGGCAAGCTAATGTATATACTTATATATATATATATATATATATATATATATATATATATATATATATATATATATAATATATATATATATATATATATATATATATATATATATATATATATATACGTACATACACATATAATATATGTTATATGTGTATATGCAGTAATAAATACCTATATACTAAATGTGCAACTGCAATTAAGTACCCACCCACTACAACTAAAAAAGTCACCCACAATTCGCAATTGACTGTGGAAGCTGTATTCAATTAGCAGCCGACAGGCCATCTGCATACTTCTAATCCACAAAACCTGAGTGAGAAACATGTAAGGATATATATGTTAATGTCCTCCTAGCCAACACTAATAATCTTAATATTATATAGAGCGGCGGAAGCTTGGGGGCTAAGTGTTCCAGGTAAATTAAATTATTGATGAAATTATTAATTGACATAGATATAGACACAGACATACGTTTTGTTGGTATCAATACACTCACATGGTATATAAATCTAGAAACAGAAAACATACAAGATTAGGGAAACATAAATGGCTAATATATATACTAGCTAGCCAGGCAGACGTTTTTCTGCCCTTTTCAACGATCCTTTGTCATGTCCTATTAAAAATCCTTGAATTCGCAAAAAATAAATTGTGGGTCACTCATGGACAAAAAAACTATCCTATCTCTCATGTTGGACCAAACTGTACACTGTGTGCAAATTTGATTAAAATCGGTTAAGTAGTTTAGGAGTCCATCGTGGACAAACAACGTGACACGTAATTTTTATATATAAGATATATATATATATATATATATATATATGCACACCAACACCATACAAAGTTTAAACAATAAATACAAAATATTTACTTATTCTATACACCAGTATTTCAGCTGACGCTTACAATAGAAAAACCTTTGCTGCAAACGTCAGTACTCTTTCTTTTTTACAATATATAAAAATTACACAGTAATAACAATTAATCTCATGAAAGGGTAAAGTCAAAAAAATATAAAATTTGACCATTTTTAAGGAAAGCAAGATACCGTTTCATTTGTGTGGGTGTGTGTGTGTGTGTGTGTATGTGGGTGTAACTATGGTATATACGGATAATATATCAACTTATGGGTTTCAGCATAGATTCCGTTGTGTTATTATCAAGACTTTGTAGCCACTTAATAATATTTTGATAACATTATTTACTTTTTTGCACTAAATGAATCAACAATTTAATCAAAGTTTATTCTATCAATTAAATACAAGTCATACATATAAAAATAACAAGCCTGTAGAGACGCATCGAAGCTAACAATAAATTCGATTGGTAGAAGCTACATGTATTGAATCAGCGCAACGTAAAGGTTTATAGAAATTTAGCTCATTATAAATCCTTTGAGATCATCTCTTGTGGAAACTGCGAAGGAATATGATGAATAATTGTAATTTGTTACCACATCACTACCTGCCGTCGAAAATCAGACAGTGGTTCTCAAACAGGCTTTAATATAAATTATATAAAATGTGAAACAGAAGCCTCATTTAGCAATAAAAAAAAATTATATAATAAAACCAATAATTTTTTTACAAATGAATACATAACTAACATGTCGTATAGAGACGGCGTCAGAGGGTCCTCCACTCCATGTCAGACAGGCAACAGATCAAAACAGAACAACTCAATATAATTATATAATATAATATATACTAAACTTCGGTTTCCAATTCATTAGCAGTGACATTTTAATGTTAGCGATTTTGACATATACCCTACCATACATATACCCATGTGAAGGCCAAGGCAAATGTCTTTTGAGAGCCTATAATGAATGAAATTATGTATACAGAAATTTAAATTTTTACATATTATTCATTCCTAATGTTTTTTACTTAAATGTCTTTATTTTATTAAAGCAATTCGGTAAAAGAAAACGGCTACTATAAAAATAAGAGATTGTGAATATAGTATGAAATGGCGCAATAATTTCCTTTATTCAAATAAACATGTTATTTGTATAGTTCTTAAAAATTTAATCAATAAACAGACAACTGACTAAATCTGAATATTTTTTGATTTACCATCAAGCGCTACATCGCAACTCACCACCAGGTGGGAATTACCACACAGTCAAGCCTTGAATAAAAATAAGTAAAAAAAAAAAACTGTACCAAAAACAGCAAAATGAAATAAACGTTTATAAGTTAGTCATTGATAATAATAAAGTGAAATTTTGAGTCTGAGGAAATACATAAAGTATAATTGTATGTTACAATATATTTACATTTTGAAAAGAAAACAAAACTTCTCAATTAATCGTAGAACAAGTCTATTCTATCAAACTTATTATAAATACAATTAAGCATGGAAAATTTCAGAATTAATAAAATTGCTGCCACTGAAATTATACTTCAACAATTAAAACACATTTATGTGGTGATAACAGAGACGCTGGCGTAAGAGTACATCCCGTTGTAAAAGCTGCTATTGGTAATGTTAAGTTCTCGTGTGCACCGATAGATGTCAGTAAATTCATTTCTTTTAAACCGGATTTAATACATCCTGACAGTAGCGTCAATAACAATGACACGTCTGGGACTATGATCAAAATCAGTCTGACAAGCGTTAACTTTTATTATAAAATTATTTTAGCGCTGACCGTTATTACGCATAATTGGCCGTATTGCGCATTATAGCGTATGATTGGCTGTGCGTACTATTCGCACGCGCTGATTGGCTCTCCAGTCGCATTTCGTCCCCCGTACTGATACGTCATTCGCAGCTATTCCGAAAGAATACGAATATGCACTATCCCATATTGTTGCGTGGATGTTGTAAGAGGTGACAGAGGGAACCAAACCAGGAGATGGTCAGCGGAATCTTTCTAATAACAACTAAAAAGTAAAAAACTGCGGTTGGCGACTTGCCTGAGAACTGTGACAATTATCGTTGATTGACTAAAAATCACCCCTATCAGGCAATTTAGGCCTATGATGAGCAGTGGTCTTTTGATAGGCTGCTGAAAAAAAATTAAAATCAAAACACCATCACTCATCATTTTCTTCGAACCCTGTGAATGCACTGTATATATAATGGAATAGAATACAATAAAATAGAATAGAATAGGATAGAACAAGATAGAATAGGATAGAATATGTTGAATAGTATAGAGTAGGATAGAGTAGAATAGAATATAGAGTAGAATTTATTCGCATTGAATGTAGGTAATTCACAATAAATTGTTGACAGAGTACATAAAAGATCCGTATTCTGAACTATTCTACCAATTTGCCATGCAAATATTAAATCAATATTTGTTTCTACACAACATTAGTAATTTATCATAAATAGATTAAATATGATAATTATGAGTATAAATAGTTATTACATCATTATAATTAAAAGTAATTCACTATTTTTATTACATAATATGCATTAGTAGTTCACAGACATACAAAATATAACATAACTTTGAGAATCCGTTGTATGGACGTTTGAATAATTCAAAGCAATGACAAGTGATTGCAGCGTTAATGAAGCCTGTACCTAATTGACTGCGAATGGGCCTTTTGTATCATAATGGCACCTATCAACGCCCTTAGTTCCATTTTACAAGCTGAAGGTCTGCTTTCGAACGTCTGTGAGCTTTGCTTTCAATTTTTATCTAAATAATAAGAATTATATAGCTAATATAACATAAACATAACATAGGCTCTCACGCCCGTCACACAGAGGGGTAGGCAGAGACTACAAAGTTCCAATGAGCCACAACTTTTCTGCCACAAAGGCAACCATTTAGGGAGTAGCTGAAAAATTTGGAATATTATATTTAATATTTTTTTATAGAAGAGGGGGCAAACGAGCATGTGGCTCACCTGCTGTTAAGTGACTACCGCCGCCCATGATCAACCGCAACACCAGGGGAATCGCAAGTGCGTTGCCGGCCCTTTAGAAAGGAGTAAGCTCTTTTCTTGAAGGTCCCCAGGTCGTATCGGTCCGGAAAAATCGCTGGTGGTAAACTATTCCACAGAGAGGTTGTACGCGGAAGAAAACTCCTCTTGAAACGTACAGTGGTGGACCGCCAAACATCCAGATGGTGTGGATGGTATCGGGACCTTTGCCGCGTAGTGCGTTCACGAAATTTGGCGGCTGGGATTAATCCGAACAATTCCTCAGAGCACTCTCCACGGTATATGCGAAAGAAAATGCAAAGAGATGCAACATCTCTTCGCAGTGCCAGTGAATCGAGCCGATCGGAAAGCACTCGGTCGTCGACGATTCGAGCCGCTCTGCGCTGGATGCGGTCAAGTGGAAGGAGCTGGTACTGGGGAGCCCCAGCCCAGAGATGGGAACAGTATTCCATGTGCGGCCGAACCTGCGCCTTGTAAAGTTTCAGGCGGTGTGCCGGCATGAAATACTGTCCCGCTCTGCTGAGGACGCCAAGCTTGAATGAATTAAATTAATTCTATGAATTAGATTAGTAGTGAATAAACCAAATAACGGATATTCCTTAAAGTAAAAAAGTAAAAAAAAAAGAAAAACGTCAAAAATGTGTAAAAAATTAAAGAATAAATCACATTCATCATTGTTTTGTTTATATGAATTAAAAACTATCGATCCCACTGAGGTATTTAGATGCTGCGCTAATCAAATATGTAGTAATGTGAGAATAGCCTCCGTGTTGCATCGCGTGCGAGACAGCACCAACGGCATCCTAGCTTCCATATATGTAAGGCAAAATTGCCCTGTGATAAAGTACTGGAACACAGTACATATGGGTTCCAGGCCCAATATATTTAATAATAAATAATAACTTCGGCGCTGTATAATAATTTCTGTATTCTATGGGTTTATTAACTATATATTTTATTAGTACTAGTTTAACTACCCTAGTTTTTAAGTTTTAAATGTAATAACAAAATGGGAGTATTTATCTGAATAATGAAAAAAAAAACATAAACATATACTAGAAAACGAAAAGCTTTTACTTTTAAGTAAACGTTATCATCATTGAAAAGTTGCGTTAAAACGGAACTTTTCATATTGAAAAGAACGGTGACTATCTGCGTAACCTCAAAGTTCACCTTAGTTCCAACCAGCAACATCATGTGGGTGTAAAAATATTAGTCCTCATTGGCACGATCCTGACACACCTATAAGAGATAGGTTCCTTCACATATAATTTGACTCTACTTCAATATATCCCCAATTCGATCGGCGAACTTCCGTTTAGGGCGTCCTTTACCGACTCTGTCACTCACTTCCGCAGCATAAATAATGTTATTTGTCACTCCTTTCACATTTATTTTTTTAACGTTCAAAAACAACCGAAGCAATAATTTCTTAATTATAACTTAAATTTAACGCAATAATTAGATAACTTAGACGTTTTTAATGTTAATTGTAATATTTGGTTATACATTTATATAACTTATAAACACTTTTAACGATTATGTAGTGTAGAGTAGCCCTTACGACATAGTTTAAGTTAATATTATAAGCCTACATACGTCCCTCACACAGTCCGCCACTCATTTCGAAAGGGTTTTAGGGCAAGGAAGTGTCCGGCGCGCTGCCCCAATGCGTGTTGACGAACTTATGTGAAGTTTGCCAACACGCATTCACATGTCTTCGAAATATTTTTTTTATTATTTCTCAGACATGCAGTTTCCTCACGATGTTTCTCTTCACTGCCGAGCACGTGTTAGCTCAGTACCTAAAATTGCAAGCAAAAATTTCATTGGGGATCATTCATGGGGGAACCCCGGTTGCGCGCGTACTGTGAAATTTATAGCGAGCGCTAACCATCCGAGTTACCGCGGCCCACACAACATATATATATATATATATATATATATATATATATATATATATATATATATATATATATATATATATATATTGTTGTGTGAATAAGTCTACTAGCGCCATCTAGTGTCAGGAACGAGAGCGAGGGGAGCTTCGCAGAGAATGACATCACAGATCTCTCAACCGACAGCGCCACCCGAAGAACTAAGTTTCTAGAAAATCTATACTCGAATTCTCGGTACCTTGCGCGTGTTTACTTGAACATTCCGGATATTTTGCTAATTTAAATAAATAGGTGGCGCAAGATGCGATCGACAGAGTTGAACTCAGCGACACAAGCGAAGCTTCGGAGCGGAATTAAGTGAATTAGTGTGTTTAATTATTAGTGTTTTAACTTTAATTTGTGTAAAGTAAATTAAAGTGTTAATTTAGGTAATTTTATCGGCAATTTTTATTGTCACGAACCTCAAGCTCGTAACAATTGGTGTCAGAAGTGGGATAAAATAATGCCGATTTTACCTAAGGAGGAAACGGAGGGTGTCCGTACCCGAAGTCAACGCCAGCAGGAGACGGACCAGAGGAGATTTGGTGGTGCAACGCCGCAGATGTCTGAGGGCCAGCCGCCGGCCACGGAAGCCGGTCCGTCAGCAGCTTCTACGTCTGTGGCACCTGACTTAGGTGCCATCCTTCTTTTTCACCAGCACCACTGGTGAACACCATGGACTAGAGGAAGGTTCAATAACACCATCCTTCACCATTCCTTCAATCATGGTTTCCACTTCCTTTTCACGTGCTACCGGCAATCTTCTTGGCCGCTGACGGATAGGCAATTCCTCTCCTGTGTTTATTTTGTGTTGAACTAAGCCAGTCTTTCCTATGTCAGCATCGTTTGACGAGAATACATCGACGTACTTGAGTAACAACTTCTTCGCCTTGACCAATTCGTTCGGGGACAGAACACTGCAACAGTCTTCCAAAAGTGTGGTCACTCTCGTTTCTGAATCCTTGCTGGGGGTCCCACTCGATATATATTGGCACTGACGTAACCAATCCACTTCCTCACAAGTACTAACCAGTGTGCCTTTTTCTATAATCTGTTCCCGGTCGCAAAGGTTCAGCACACGTACTCCTGAGATGTCAGTGGTCCTGACCAAGGTTCGAGCTACTTTCCATGGAAGGTCATTGTTTACCCTTTCCACAAGTACACAACGGTGAGCTTGCCCAGTGTTTCGAGGAAGACTAACCGGAACAATCGTTTCCGATCTCGGCGGAAGAACAATCTTCTTGATGCTGTACACGTTCCCTGGTAACGCACCTTCCATAAAAAGTTCCCCCTGTCCACATTTCAAAACACCTTGCTTAACGTCGATCTCGCAACAATTATTCCTCATAAAGTCTAAGCCTAGGATGCAGTCGTCCATTATATCAGCCACGATGACATTATGCAGGTAGATCACGTTGCCTAGCTTCAACTCCATCTCCTTCTCTCCACGGACGGGTATACGCTGACCGGTGGCTGTTACCAAATTAATGCGTTCTCGGTTGTATGCGGAGTCCCCAAGGAACTGACTTATAAGTTGGGAACTAACAACCGTACGAGAGGCTCCAGTGTCTATGGTCAGCTTACACGGCATTCCGTTGATCTCGCCCTTTATGATTAGGCTGTTCCCATCATGGGTTTGTGAGATCGAGATCCTTGGAGCTCTTTTAACATCAGCCAGCACCCGCCCCGCAGTTCTGGCTTTTACTCGTTTCCCTGCTGCTGCTGGGCGGCGCTGTTGGCCGCACTACCATCCTGAGATCGTTCAATTTCCCTTTCTAGGGTTCGCTTAGGGCTGCTGGATCGAAGATGGCCCTTTTCCCCACAGCCATAGCACCTTGGGCTGTATCCTTTGTTGCGGTCGCGAACTGTAGCTGCTGCAACCTCCCTGACGCGATGGGAACGATGATCCTGCCGCACGGCTTCCACTTCCAGTGCATGGGCCAAGGCGTCCTTAAGCGTCTCGTGGTGCCCGAGCCTCACATCAGCTCTGACTTCCAGGTCGCGGATGCCGTCGATGAATGTCTGCACCAGGTTCCCTTCAATGAGCGCAGGTACAGATCGGTATGCTTTTCGCACCAGCTTCTCCACTTCTAGAGCCCACTGCTGCAGGTTTTCGTTGCTGCGCTGCACACGATCTTTAAGCTGCGCACGAAAGACGTGTTCCAGGTGAGCGTCGCCATATCTCGCCTCCAATGCCTCAAGGAGTTGCTCATAAGTCACTTCCTCACCGAGAGCTTCCAGAACTGTTAAGGCCTGGTCGCGCAGGCCTAGTGTGAGAGCAGTCATCGCCTGGCTTTTATCCCAGCCGTTTGCCTTCATAACAGCCTCGAACTGGATCTTGTAGGCTGACCAGGAAGAGGTACCGTCGAACGGCGGCACTTTGAATCCACGTAGCGAAGGTGTTGTAACTACTACGGGAGCTGTTGTTCCATCACCCAGTTTGAGGTCGTCCAGTGTTTTCTTCACATCAGCCACCACGTAATCAACCCGATTGTTCACTTGGTCGATTTGGGTTTTAGCTTCCTTGATTTGGGTTTCAGCTTCCGACAGGCGGTTGTCATGTTGAGCAACCCTATCCTTCACCTCCTTTATCTCTTTCCCAAAGGTAGCATGAAGGTCCTTAATGAGGAGCATCTGCTCTTCCGACCGACGGGCCTGTTCCTCCTGTCCGCTCTGCAGCTGCTCTTTCAACTGACGGACCTGTTCCTCCTGTCGGCGGCTCTGTTCGTCCTGTCCGCCCCGCAGCTGTTCTTCCAACCGACGGACCTGTTCCTCCTGTCGGCGAGCCTGCTCCTGCAGCATCACCATCAGAGCACCTAAGTCAGGTGCCACAGACGTAGAAGCTGCTGACGGACCGGCTTCCGTGGCCGGCGGCTGGCCCTCAGACATCTGCGGCGTTGCACCACCAAATCTCCTCTGGTCCGTCTCCTGCTGGCGTTGACTTCGGGTACGGACACCCTCCGTTTCCTCCTTAGGTAAAATCGGCATTATTTTATCCCACTTCTGACACCAATTGTTACGAGCTTGAGGTTCGTGACAATAAAAATTGCCGATAAAATTACCTAAATTAACACTTTAATTTACTTTACACAAATTAAAGTTAAAACACTAATAATTAAACACACTAATTCACTTAATTCCGCTCCGAAGCTTCGCTTGTGTCGCTGAGTTCAACTCTGTCGATCGCATCTTGCGCCACCTATTTATTTAAATTAGCAAAATATCCGGAATGTTCAAGTAAACACGCGCAAGGTACCGAGAATTCGGTATATATATATATATATATATATATATATATATATATATATATATATATATATATATATATATATATATATATATATATATATATATATATATATATATATATATATATATTGTTGTGTGAATAAGTCTACTAGCGCCATCTAGTGTCAGGAACGAGAGCGAGGGGAGCTTCGCAGAGAATGACATCACAGATCTCTCAACCGACAGCGCCACCCGAAGAACTAAGTTTCTAGAAAATCTATACTCGAATTCTCGGTACCTTGCGCGTGTTTACTTGAACATTCCGGATATTTTGCTAATTTAAATAAATAGGTGGCGCAAGATGCGATCGACAGAGTTGAACTCAGCGACACAAGCGAAGCTTCGGAGCGGAATTAAGTGAATTAGTGTGTTTAATTATTAGTGTTTTAACTTTAATTTGTGTAAAGTAAATTAAAGTGTTAATTTAGGTAATTTTATCGGCAATTTTTATTGTCACGAACCTCAAGCTCGTAACAATTGGTGTCAGAAGTGGGATAAAATAATGCCGATTTTACCTAAGGAGGAAACGGAGGGTGTCCGTACCCGAAGTCAACGCCAGCAGGAGACGGACCAGAGGAGATTTGGTGGTGCAACGCCGCAGATGTCTGAGGGCCAGCCGCCGGCCACGGAAGCCGGTCCGTCAGCAGCTTCTACGTCTGTGGCACCTGACTTAGGTGCTCTGATGGTGATGCTGCAGGAGCAGGCTCGCCGACAGGAGGAACAGGTCCGTCGGTTGGAAGAACAGCTGCGGGGCGGACAGGACGAACAGAGCCGCCGACAGGAGGAACAGGTCCGTCAGTTGAAAGAGCAGCTGCAGAGCGGACAGGAGGAACAGGCCCGTCGGTCGGAAGAGCAGATGCTCCTCATTAAGGACCTTCATGCTACCTTTGGGAAAGAGATAAAGGAGGTGAAGGATAGGGTTGCTCAACATGACAACCGCCTGTCGGAAGCTGAAACCCAAATCAAGGAAGCTAAAACCCAAATCGACCAAGTGAACAATCGGGTTGATTACGTGGTGGCTGATGTGAAGAAAACACTGGACGACCTCAAACTGGGTGATGGAACAACAGCTCCCGTAGTAGTTACAACACCTTCGCTACGTGGATTCAAAGTGCCGCCGTTCGACGGTACCTCTTCCTGGTCAGCCTACAAGATCCAGTTCGAGGCTGTTATGAAGGCAAACGGCTGGGATAAAAGCCAGGCGATGACTGCTCTCACACTAGGCCTGCGCGACCAGGCCTTAACAGTTCTGGAAGCTCTCGGTGAGGAAGTGACTTATGAGCAACTCCTTGAGGCATTGGAGGCGAGATATGGCGACGCTCACCTGGAACACGTCTTTCGTGCGCAGCTTAAAGATCGTGTGCAGCGCAGCAACGAAAACCTGCAGCAGTGGGCTCTAGAAGTGGAGAAGCTGGTGCGAAAAGCATACCGATCTGTACCTGCGCTCATTGAAGGGAACCTGGTGCAGACATTCATCGACGGCATCCGCGACCTGGAAGTCAGAGCTGATGTGAGGCTCGGGCACCACGAGACGCTTAAGGACGCCTTGGCCCATGCACTGGAAGTGGAAGCCGTGCGGCAGGATCATCGTTCCCATCGCGTCAGGGAGGTTGCAGCAGCTACAGTTCGCGACCGCAACAAAGGATACAGCCCAAGGTGCTATGGCTGTGGGGAAAAGGGCCATCTTCGATCCAGCAGCCCTAAGCGAACCCTAGAAAGGGAAATTGAACGATCTCAGGATGGTAGTGCGGCCAACAGCGCCGCCCAGCAGCAGCAGGGAAACGAGTAAAAGCCAGAACTGCGGGGCGGGTGCTGGCTGATGTTAAAAGAGCTCCAAGGATCTCGATCTCACAAACCCATGATGGGAACAGCCTAATCATAAAGGGCGAGATCAACGGAATGCCGTGTAAGCTGACCATAGACACTGGAGCCTCTCGTACGGTTGTTAGTTCCCAACTTATAAGTCAGTTCCTTGGGGACTCCGCATACAACCGAGAACGCATTAATTTGGTAACAGCCACCGGTCAGCGTATACCCGTCCGTGGAGAGAAGGAGATGGAGTTGAAGCTAGGCAACGTGATCTACCTGCATAATGTCATCGTGGCTGATATAATGGACGACTGCATCCTAGGCTTAGACTTTATGAGGAATAATTGTTGCGAGATCGACGTTAAGCAAGGTGTTTTGAAATGTGGACAGGGGGAACTTTTTATGGAAGGTGCGTTACCAGGGAACGTGTACAGCATCAAGAAGATTGTTCTTCCGCCGAGATCGGAAACGATTGTTCCGGTTAGTCTTCCTCGAAACACTGGGCAAGCTCACCGTTGTGTACTTGTGGAAAGGGTAAACAATGACCTTCCATGGAAAGTAGCTCGAACCTTGGTCAGGACCACTGACATCTCAGGAGTACGTGTGCTGAACCTTTGCGACCGGGAACAGATTATAGAAAAAGGCACACTGGTTAGTACTTGTGAGGAAGTGGATTGGTTACGTCAGTGCCAATATATATCGAGTGGGACCCCCAGCAAGGATTCAGAAACGAGAGTGACCACACTTTTGGAAGACTGTTGCAGTGTTCTGTCCCCGAACGAATTGGTCAAGGCGAAGAAGTTGTTACTCAAGTACGTCGATGTATTCTCGTCAAACGATGCTGACATAGGAAAGACTGGCTTAGTTCAACACAAAATAAACACAGGAGAGGAATTGCCTATCCGTCAGCGGCCAAGAAGATTGCCGGTAGCACGTGAAAAGGAAGTGGAAACCATGATTGAAGGAATGGTGAAGGATGGTGTTATTGAACCTTCCTCTAGTCCATGGTGTTCACCAGTGGTGCTGGTGAAAAAGAAGGATGGCAGCATGCGGTTCTGTGTTGATTACCGCCGTCTGAACGACGTTACAAAGAAGGACAGCTATCCCTTGCCAAGAATTGATGACACGCTGGACATGCTTACAGGAGTAAAATGGTTTAGCACGCTGGATCTAAAAAGTGGCTACTGGCAAGTTGAAATTGACCCTAAGGACAAGGAGAAAACTGCGTTCTCGACGGGAAAGGGTCTGTGGCAATTCAAAGTAATGCCGTTTGGGTTGTGCAATGCTCCAGCAACGTTTGAAAGGCTGATGGAACTGGTACTTACCGGGCTAATTGGCGATGCCTGTCTGGTCTACTTAGATGACATCATCATCGTGGGCCGTACGTTTGAGGAACACCATCAAAACCTGGAACGCGTGCTCATGAAGATTCAGAGTGCCAACCTCAAGTTGAGCCCGAAGAAATGTTCACTATTCCAACGGTAAGTTAACTTTTTGGGGTTTGTAGTATCGGAAGAAGGTATCCGCACAGATCCAGAGAAAATCGCCGCTGTCAAGGATTGGCCGGTTCCAAAAGACAAGACGCAGGTTAGATCATTTCTGGGTTTGTGCTCCTATTACCGGCGATTCGTGAAGAACTTTGCAGATATAGCCAAACCTCTGCCCAAGCTAACCGAGGAGAAGCGACATTTCTGCTGGGATGAAAGTTGCAATATCGCATTCCAGGAGCTCAAGGACCGTCTGTGCAAAACACCTATTTTGGGATACCCTGATGCAAGCAAAGAATTTATAGTTGACACAGACGCAAGTGATATAGGACTTGGCGGTGTGTTGTCTCAACGTAATGGTGACCAAGAGGTCGTGATAGCGTACTTCAGCAAGTCGTTGTCAAAACCGGAAAGGAACTACTGTGTCACAAGACGCGAATTGCTAGCTGTGGTAAAGTCGTTGCAGCATTTTAGCAAATATCTTCGGGGACAAAAATTTCACTTATGAACTGACCATGCTGCAATAAAATGGCTATTGCAGTTTAAAAACCCAGAAGGACATGTTGCGAAGTGGATTGAACTACTGCAGGAATACGACTTTGAGATCGAACATCGCAGCGGGAAATCTCATGGCAACGCAGATGCATTGTCAAGAAGACCTTGTCCTGAAGATTGCAAACATTGTACTAGGCAAGAGAGTAAGGAAGTGGTATCCGTGAGGATGCTCAGGGCAGACCACCTCAGCAACGAGTGGAAGGACAGCTTACTACATGCACAGCAGGAAGATCCGGACATCAAGCCGATTCTGGAATGGATAAAGGCCAGTGCTCCCAAGCCCAAGTGGAGTGACGTCTCAGCGATGAGTTCGACCACTAAAAGCTATTGGGCCTAGTGGGACAGCTTGCTGCTTCAGGATGGAGTTCTGTGTCGTAAATGGGAAAACGTTCAGGGAGACAGCTGTCATTTGCAAATGGTTGTCCCTAAAGCTAAAGTACCAGATGTTCTACAGCTGTACCATAATGATTGTTCAGGAGGCCATCTGGGAGTTAAACGAACTCTACTGAAGATCCGAGAACGGTTTTACTGGGTCCTCTGTCGAAACGATGTCGAGGACTGGTGTCGCAAATGTACAAGTTGTGCGGCTGTAAAGGGACCTCAGACTCGTAGTAGAGGTGCATTGAAGTTGTACAATGTGGGTGCACCATGGGAGAGAATAGCCATTGACGTGGCGGGGCCGTTTCCGGAGAGTGAAAGCGGTAACAAGCATTTCATGGTTGTGATGGATTACTTCACTAAGTGGCCAGAAGTCTTCGCCATTCCAAATCAAGAAGCTTCAACAGTTGCTGATAAACTAGTTCATGAAGTCTTCTGTCGTTTTGGTGTACCTTTAGAGATTCACAGCGATCAAGGAAGGAATTTTGAGTCTCAAATATTCCAGGAAACTTGCCGAGTTATGGGTACTCATAAAACAAGAACGACTTCTTATCACCCGCAATCTGATGGAATGGTGGAACAATTTAATCAGACATTGGAGAGGTACCTAGCCAAAAGTTGTAGACAATCGGCAACGAGATTGGGACAAGCACATACAACCGTTTTTGTTGTCATATCGAAGTTCTGTTCACGAAAGTACAGCAGTGACACCAGCTTTCGCAAACTTTGGAAGAGAATTACGGCTGCCTGCAGATCTGATCACCGGGATACCACCTGATGCCCCACGCAGTATAACCGATTATGCAAATGACTTGCGGAACAAAATGAATGACATTTATGAGCACGTCAGACAATCGGGCCAGCAAATGTCTGAGAAAATGAAAACCCGGTATGACCGCAAAATGAACAATAAAGGGTTCAACGAAGGTTCATTAGTGTGGTTGCACAATCCAGTCCGCAGCAAAGGGAAATCTCCTAAGCTTCAAGCTAAATGGGATGGCCCGTACCGGATTGTAACCAGGATCAACGATGTGACCTACCGGATACAGAAAGGCGCAAGAGGGACTCCTAAGATCGTCCATGTGGATCGCTTGGCGCGTTATTATGGGACCGATAATGCTCGGGACGAGCATGTCTTAGGAGGGGGCAGTGTTGTGTGAATAAGTCAACTAGCGCCATCTAGTGTCAGGAACGAGAGCGAGGGGAGCTTCGCAGAGAATGACATCACAGATCTCTCAACCGACAGCGCCACCCGAAGAACTAAGTTTCTAGAAAATCTATACTCGAATTCTCGGTACCTTGCGCGTGTCTACTTAAACATTCCGGATATTTTGCTAATTTAAATAAATAGGTGGCGCAAGATGCGATCGACAGAGTTGAACTCAGCGACACAAGCGAAGCTTCGGAGCGGAATTAAGTGAATTAGTGTGTTTAAAATTAAAGTGTTAATTTAGGTAATTTTATCACTATATATATATATATATATATATATATATATATATATATATATATATATATATATATATATATATAAATTTTACATTAAAGTTAACAAAAAAAAAGACGTGTGGCACTCGGGGACTGCCGCGGTAAAGCTATTGCATAGCATTTTGTATCAACTTACGCAATTATAATTATTTATTTATTTTATTTATGCAGTATTTCTTTTTCTTTGATATTAATTCAAGTTACTTAGGTTAATCCAATCAAATTCAACCAGATTTAACCGAACCCGCGATATAACGAACTCACTATTTGTGAAAAATACTGTATCACCGGACCGCGTCGCAAAAAACTCAGGTTCGCGCAGTACATACGTCAGGGCGGCCGTACGGCAATTATATTAACAAAACGCGCAACTACTCAGTTCCACGCTCCACGGCAAGATTTGTCACTTATTATTTATTGTCCAATTCATTGGCTTTAAATTCAAATGGCACGCTCTATTATAATCAATAAACGATAATCGCGTATAGTGAATTTTGAGGTAAATTATTATATGTAAACGTTTTTGAATCGTCGTAATGAAACATATTTCCTAAAGAAAATATCTTCACAATTAATTTGATGTAAAATAACATTAGAAATAACGTATAAAAACAGAAAAATTATCAAATTTTTGATCGAGTTCCTAACCAGTACACAAGCAAAAATGGCGAAATATCATTTTCAGATTTTTTTCTATATAGTTATTTGTTACAGAGTACACAGATAAAATTCACTCTCACAGATAACAAATTTCAAACACCACAATCTCTAATTTTTTTACTCTGCTATCTTCAGCGCTGTACACGAACGGAACGATGTCGTTGAGAGCCGTGGTAGCTCACATGGTTAGCGCTCGTTATAGGTATCACAGTACGGGAGCTACCCGGGTTCGATCCCCACTGGCACCAATGAAATTGTTGCGTGCTGATTTAGCTATCAGTTGGAAAGTCTGTTTTTCTGGGTCGTTTTGTTTTGTTACACTGACATCTCGCAAGTCACTCAGGGACCTAGGAGGTTGTCGGTTGCTTATTTTTTATTTTTCTTTAAAATTTTCGTCGGTAAAATAACATATTTATAAAAGTAAAAAAAAGTAAAGTTACAGCCTATATACGTCCCACTGCTGGACACAGGCCTCCTCTAATTTCTGAGAGGGTTTTAAGGCAAGGAAATGTCCGCCACGCTGCCTCAATGCGTGTTGACGAACTTCACATTTCTTCGAAATATATATTTTTTAATTTCTCAGACATGCGCTACCAGCATGCGACGACGCGGTCCGCGCCTTGCAGCCACTTGCATTTGCCGCGCTTTGTCTCGTCACAGAGTGGCGAAATCACAGTAATATAGGTATTTTATAAACAGCACCTGTCTAATATTATGAAATATGTAGTTTGTTTGTAATATTTTTTTAGACCTCTCTTCAATCGTTTCTGCTTATTCCCCATGTTTTACAAACTAAACTTAAACATTAATAAAACTGTACAATTAATATAACTATAAAACACTACTATTAAACAAGAATCAGAAAAAACCTACTCCACTACTAACAAAATTAAATTTTTGCAGTAATATTTTACGATTTTATTTCGTAGTGCTGAGCTCTCGCAACGCGGCGTACGTCCACCTAGCAACACGATGCGCCCCGCACTGAATTCGTGGACGAATGTGGGGGTGATATAGACGCAGTATTTAATCGGGACGCATTTTTAATTTATTATCATAAAAATAATACATATTTCTAAAAAGTAACCAAACCAAATTATTTTATTTTGTATTGCAAAGCAGTAGATATTTTTTTTTATATTCCTTTGATAAACAATGAAGGAGTAAAGTGGTTTCATCTCAACGATTTGGAGGTGATTTGGGTATTTTTTTTATTCATTATGTGACACCGATAGAAAAATTATGGCTAAACCAAATTACGTATCAGATCATGTAGATTACTAGCTATTTTTTTCATATGTAATTTCTCTGTAAGTGTCGACGAAAAGTTGGTTCATATGCACGCTTTTTTCAAGCTTTTTCAAAATTTCAAAACTCTTCGACAAAGACAAGAAAGACTGAGGAAAAGAAACGACGTTAGACCATCGTTAGACAATGCACGGCCTTCAAGCCACACCTCCGTGCCCGTCGGAGAGCGTGAGGTTTTTTTCGTTACGAAATTTCTGGATTTTCCCACACTCAAGGCCCGCGATAGAAGCTATGCAATAGCTTAATATATCTTAGAATATATACATATAAAATAGCACATGTATACTAATCAAAAATAAATAAAATTAAACAGGAACGGAAAAGAGAAGTATTTAAGACATATTATGTACATTTTTCATTATTTTGTTTTTGGGATATTTAGTGTTTTATATACTGGTTTTATTTGAATAAACTATTTGAAACCGATATTATTTTTAATGATAAATTAATATTTCTTTACAATAATATATTTTTCACTTAAATAAGATACCTATTACATACTGACCTTAAATTTATATTGTTTTATCTATTGGAAATAAAAACCAGAAACTTTTTATTCAATATAGATTACAAATATATATTTAATATAGATTATAGTTATAAAATAAATATGTCAATTTATTGAGTCACTCTTATGTTGAATCTATTATATAATCTCTAAATCTATACACCCGTAAAATTTATTGTAGTTACTCATTTCGAAATATAGACGCTCACTAAGAACGGATTTTACGATAGTCTTATCAAAAGAATTTCTTGATATTTTATATAGTCTACGTTATTACCGTATATTATCGTGCGCTCAGTGAAGCAAGGGTTAACTAGTTTATTATTATAGTCTATACCAAAGTTAACCAATTTCAAAGGCCAGACCACGATAGTGTCCTCTGTGGAACGCACTATAGTAGGCGTACAGTACACTCCCATGAATAATGGTAACGAATAACGACTGGATCACAAATCAATTAACAGTGACCTTATCCAAGGCTTGGTAAGCCATCATAATTCTATTTTAGAGCAATACACCATTTTCTTGGACGATAGACTTTAGTGATGGACTGGATACTGGTTTGAGAAATATTGGACACTTTAAAAATTTGGAAAATTTAAAGCATCTAGGGTTGAAACATAAAAAAATTAATTAATGATTTTTTATTTTATTAATATGACTTACTAACAATCAACTTACACAATAACAATCTTAAATAACAGAAAATATTCTTAAGCTAAGTGTAGTGACTACTTACTAATAAACACAGCATGCATTATAACTATAACTTAAGTAGGTTTTGATTTATAATTTAAGGTAATAATTTTAAAAGAACCGAACGTCGTTCATCCGCAAGACAATAGAAAATTTAATTAAAACTAATTCTATTCAATAATTTGAAAGTTAATAATACAAGAAATGAATATTGTCGAAATTAAGGAATTATTACTGATATTGCTAATCAATTTAACTACTCCAATAAAAATGCAATTTGTTTATACATTATTTATTTTGATTATACAAGAGTTTTCTCCTGTATAGTGGAGGCGTTGTACACACATAATGGCGCATCGACATACATCCAAACCCGGCACAATCATTAGTTAGCCGCATAAACATTTATTCTTGTTCGGAATTTTATTCTCGATGCTTGGCGATCCACTACTGTACTTTGAGTATTTTTCTTCGCACGCGGTTTTTGTGGAATCTTCTTCCACCAGCGATTTTTCCGGATTGATATGATTTAAAGATCTTTAATAAATGAGCCTACTTCATTTTAAAAGGCTGGCAACGCACCTGTAATTGCCATGGTATTGCAGTTATTCGGGGGCAGCGGTTGACACTTTACCATCAGGTGAGCTACATGCTCGTTGGCCCCCACTTTCATAAAAAAATGTGCGTATAATTGTGTACACAAGTACGAAGTTAAACCTCCTTACGATATAATATCATTCTTCTTTTATTTCATTTTTAAATAAGTAAGTATTATTTAAGTAGGTATTTTTTAAATGAGTATATTCATGCATCTCCGGCGATGAAACGTTACAAGAAAACGTGAGTTTTTGTTTTTAATACCGTACTAAAATGCTCAACTAAGACGATAAAGAACTTTCACTTCAAAAATTCTTGGCCTACGTTCAGTAGTGGGCGTGTGAGGGACTGTAATTTTAAATCATCATCATCATTATTGTTACCTGTAATAGGAAATATACCTACTTTTTGATGCTAAAGTTATTTGCACGTGTATGCTACACGCTCATGCATCATGCGGACTAGGCTCTAGGGAACTGTGATGGAAAATTCATCTTAAAACGCTAAACCCCGAATACCAAACTCATCTGTACGAGTTGCGTCCAGATGATTGATAGACGAGGCTCTAGGAAGAGGTGACGGAAAATCCTCCAAAAACCACTAAGACCAACCGACGCTGATTAAAATTGAATGTTAAAGATGCAGCCTATATATGTCCCATTGCTAAGCACAGGCCTCCCCGCGTATATTGAAAGTATACAAGGATAGTTGTGTTATCAGAATGGTTTTCAGAATGTGTAGCAAATAAAGTTTTCATAAATTTATAAGATTTCTTCTTACTAGTCGCGTATACTTTCTAACGCTTATTTATTAAATTACTTAAGAGATTATACAAGGCTAGAACCGACATGTTTAGACATTGTATAAATTTAGGATGTAAGCGCGTAACAAGTATGTATTAGTAAAGTATACACGCTCAGAACTTTATTAAGTAAATGTCATTATATTAAAAAAATATGCAACAGTTAGTTATCAACTAATCATGTAGTTATTACTTTATGGGAATTTAAAGGTAACTGTTAAAATAATAAAGTCCTTTGTGAGAGACACGATTATTTTTAATATAAAATTAGTATTTTATTATAAAATCTTATTTATCTTCATAATATGTCCAATTACCTTCAACAAAAAATACAATTAATTGTCAATTTGGCACATACTTTTTTACGGCATTCATAGTCATAATTAAATATAATTATGTGTACTATATGCATGTCATAGGATAGTAATAAGATAAAAATCATAGACGCGCCCCGACACAACGTAACTCGCTATAAGAATAACCTTTTGCAACCAAAATCTAAATTAAAATTACACAGTACAGATCCTTACTCGATGTCAATAAAAATTTATAATAAATTGCCGGAATACATAAAAGCCGAAACAAATATTAATAAATTCATAAGATTTTTAAAAGAGATACTTATTGAAAAAAGTTATTATTCAATTAATGAATACATTGAGGAAAAGAATTTTTAAGTGTCTGCCCCTCTCCTGTTCATTGCTATGCCTTTCGAGGTGCACGTGATTGTTACAACTTGCATGTTTTGTTTAGTCTCTAAGTCACATGTAACGCAATTTGTGAATAAATAAATAAATAAATAAACCGAATTTTTAGAAAAAATCTTTGGTGATCGCCAAAACACGGTTAATTAGATGATTGGTCGAATCATTTTGACAGATTCTAAAACAAAATCAGCACGCCCCGACTCCATGTAGTCTTGTCTGCCCTACCCCTAGAGTGTTTTTGTAAATCCGTAGGCGCAAAGAGAGAGGCTCACCACCGCAGCTTCGGCTTATTAGTCGCCTTCGTCGACCAGCCTTAGCCGCTACGGTTCGCACGGGTACCTACAGTTTGCTACGCAAGGGCGAAGGGGCTGCACTTCCCGCGGCGCCGAAGCTGTTAAAGAAATAACTTCCAGGGTCACTATTAGTCAATATATTATGTTACATATTCTACGTAGTACATTTTCTTTTATTTTTAAATTATATGACGAAGTTGTCAGGCGAACAGGAAGTAATTATAAGTTTAATTATAATATTAGTGTTATTTTGTATAACATACAAATACTATCTACACACATTAATAAAATACACTCTATCGCATTTATGCTCGATGTATGTTTTTAACTAATGCAGTATGTTTTTCGCTCAAAGTTTAAGCGTACCTTATTGGAAAGTATACGCTATAAAAGCGTAATAACCATGTAGAGTTTTTAAAAATAGTTATGCTCATAACAAATTGAAACTATGTATACGCGATCAGTCCGCGTCCGTGTACGCGGTCAGTACAGTTGTGGTATACTTTCAATATACGCGGCCTCCCCTCATTTCGGTAACCAAATAATCCGCCGCGATGCTAGTACGTGTTAGTTGACTTTACGTGTCCTTGAGGTTGTTCTTCACCGCTGCGTACGTGGTAAGTGAGCACTTATAATAGAAGTTAACAATTGCATTGGTGGCGATGAGGATATAACCCTGGTTGCTCGCGTACCGTGTAATTTACTTCGCTACTAATCTACTTAGCTTCTAGATAGGACAACTTCTTTTAATATAAATAAAACCTCAACTAGTTGTTATGTTACGCCAATATAATATTGGTTATTTATTTATTAAATTTAACGTATAAATAATATATGAAGATATACTATTATACGTTAAATTGAGCGATACAAAGGGCAGACCTAATGCTCTATGTGAATATGAGATTTGAGCAATGATTCCAACTAAAATTAACTTAACGAGAGTATAAAATATTTATCCTACCGAGTCCTTATAGGAGGTCTTTAATATTAGATATTCATAGACGATCCACGGTTAAAAGGAAACCGTTCAAAGATGGCTCGGCGCCACAGCGGTAAAAGCAATCGCCTTAATTTTGCAACAATAGAACTTATTAATAAAGCCACACAAGATGTGCTTTTATATTTAATCGTATTATATTTCAGACAAAGAACAGAAAGTGTTTACTGTTGAGAAATTAGTTTCTATACAATGAAAATAAACTCCACCCCGTGCTTTTATAGAAAGTATTACCAGCCTTAGGGTTAAACTAGAAACGATTGTAAATATATAAGATAAAAGAAGTCCTGCGGAAATATGTGACCGAAAAAGTAAAAGATAATTAGGATTAAAAAATTACACTTTTATATTTGTTATTATAAGCGACCATTAGGGGAAAGCGTATGTTCCTGTGATCGGTGACGTAAATCGGCCTGCTAATGTCTTCAGGATGCTACTGGAACTGTTTCTTACTCCGCTGGTCAGGGAGCTCGTTTTTTTGCGAATGATGGCATCGAAGCCATCAGTTTGGAATTCCACAAACATCCCTGATGCATTGAAAAAACGCGGCAGGCCCAACATCATCCTGATGACTACCCACCAACCTACCAAGCGTGGATACTATTGCAAGCATACCCCCACGAGGCAAGCTATAGGAAGGCCTATGTTCGGCAGTGGATTTTTGATAGGCTATATATTAAAGAATAACATTGTATTTCAAAACAACAACTACAACTTTTACAAAAGAACAACTAGGACGTACTAACTAACCAATCAATATAACTTCCATTACCTTTGAAGAATTATTTCAACCCTTCCGTGTATTTTTAATTAAAATCCACAATAGGCTGAATTACGGTTGTTGGATTCGAATACCGACTATATTTTTATTATTAAAAGTGATAAGAGGGTACTTTTTAGTTGTCATGTCAAACCCTATACTGCAAGCAAAGATTTAAATCGTACAACAGGATGTACCGATCCTATTAAGTGCAACATTGACCAAATATCGAATCAAATATAAATGTTTAATGATTATCATATTAGAGCTCAAAATATAATAAGCAATAGAATCTAACACTATCTGATAGTAAGTGGAAGATGTGGTCCATAGACAACATAAGATAGACGTGAATCTCAATTAACAACCAAAATGTAACTGTTAAGACGACACATCGAAAAAGTGGCTCCAGGCTATCGCCGTACCGACCCAAGTGAATACATAATTTCCAATGATATTATAAGTAAAAACCGGCCAAGAGCGTGTCGGGCCACGCTCAGTGTAGGGTTCCGTAGTTTCCCGTCCGTCACAATAAGTGATCCCACTTATGAGTTTAAAGGTCCATTGAGTTTTTAAACATCCATTATGTTCGCGCTCCAGCAGCGCTCCGCGCTCCTGCAACTGCTCCCGGTAGTCGGTATTGTTGTTTCCATCCAAGTTCAAAACAATTTTTCTAGAAAGTCCTTATAAAGTTCTACTTTTCAGATTTTTTTCATATTTTCTAAACTTATGGTTCAAAAGTTAGAGGGGGGGGGGACACATTGTTTTTTACTTTTGGAGCGATTATTTCCGAAATTATTGACATTATCAAAAAATGATTGTAGTAAACCCCTATTCATTTTTAAATACCTTTCCAATAATATATCACACGTTAGGGTTGAAATTAAAAAAAATCACTTCCCACTTTACATATAGGGGGGCTACCCTATTAAAACATTTTTTTTTTTCAATTTTTATTTTACCACTTTGTCGGCGTGATTGATACACATATTGGTACCAAATTTCAGCTTTCTAGAGCTAACGGTCACAGAGATTAAGCGAGGACGGACAGACGGACAGACAGACATGGCGAAACTATAAGGGTTCCTAGTTGACTACGGAACCCTAAAAAGGTGTAGATAGGTTACCTACACAATATTCGATTTTCAAAAACGGCACACGTGAATGAATATGAATAAATAAATATTGCAATAGCACACTATATTACGATTAGACGTCAATGTAGGATGGCATGATTTAACTTTCGCAAGCGTAAAAGAGACAAATGTAATTTGCGACAGTGCGTGGTCTTATAGGAACGATGTAGAATAATTAATCAGATATGACATTTTACCGTAAACCGTGATTTATGCCTAAAAAGCGATTCACTCATGAGTGCAAGTAGTAAAAGTAATAAAGTGGTAAATATGCATGCATTAAAAGTAGGAAAATAATTTTTTTATTGGTTTTATTAAAAATTTATTATCAAATAAAGTGCTGTAATAATTATTTATATACGAACGTATATACCACTTCGTTACGCTACAAAACAAATAAATTAAACTTATTAATTAATAATGACATAGTTAATTTGACCTTCAATAAAACAAGAAATATATGTACACAATTTGAATTACGATACTCAGAAGATACCTATCCGTTTTTCATATTCTTTGATCAGAAATAATATTACTTCTCTTTCAAACTCACTCATTGGGGTATTTTTACCCCTCTCTATTTTTCTGACAATATATTTTAAAATACGTAATTTTTGAATTTGTAAACAATACGAAAATAAATTAAGGAAATTGTAAACGAATGAACTATGATTCCTTTTGACTTTTGGAAACCTTTCTTGTGTAGTTTGTGCAGAATCTAATCACATAATATGACGGCATTTTCGGTGCAAAAACAAAACACGAATTACTTCAAGTTCGTTGTCAATGACGCGACGATAGCGCGACGACCGAGCTCAGGTTTGCTAATTAGCCTAGTTTTTACGTGCCACTTGCGGTACGCGTATGACCTATATACCTATTTTTCCTAATATATATTACCTTATAATATCATTGATAATTTCTATAAAACTTAAAATAGCGTCGTCATAAGGTCTAAAATTGCGTAGCGCCCGCAACGATTAAGACCGCTTAGAAATTGTCAGAATGTTAAAATATTTTTAAAAAATTATTAATTTAAGTAATAAAAAAATTAGCAAGTAAATTATTAATATTCATGTTATGAATATATTTGAGTGATTTCCAAGCATATAGATTAAGTAATTTCGTTGTAATTTCGACTATAGTGATTTTTTAGAGGTGTTTTCGCAAATAATTATGTTGGAGTCAAAATTATACAATCGTGTTTTTGAACAAGCAAATTCAAGTTAAAGACATGAATTTACTTATATCAAAATTCCACTTTTGTTAGTAGTGTCATAGTCCCATATTATTAGATGAAAGGAGGTGCATTTTTCGCGGTGTCTCTTTAACCTTACTAAAGGCTTCGGATTCGGATCTGCATCGCTTGCCAAAGATGACAGTATTGTTTTTAAGTGAAATAAGTGTGTGTAAAGCAGGTGAGAGAGGCGTGTCAGGATCATGTCAAATGGAAGTCCGTAGTCTCCGCCTAGCCCTCTAGGTGACAGGCGAGTGTTTATGTATTATATAAGTGTGAGTAACAAGCACACAGTCCACCAGGTGGAAAGTGAATGCTGCGGCCCATAGAAATCAAAATTTAGATACGTTATCACCCCTGAAGACCAAGATGGAATGCCTCGTTTCCAATGAAAAGGGTCTCTGGTTCTCCAAACTTACCATAAAAATACAGCAACATTAAGCGCTGGTATTCTCTGACAGCGTTGGCCTTCTTCGGTCGAGTCGACCCATTCGTTCTACAACAATAATATATAGCATTATGCTGCAGCTATAATAGAACTTTTTGGCAAAGATCCTCATATTATGTGAGTTTATTATCCAAAGTCGAATTAATCCTCACCCTCCTTTCTCCAACTTAATTATCAAATTTGTAATTGACATTAAATATGCGTAATTACCTGCGAAAATACCAAGGGACTACTACAATGGAGCAAATAGTTCGAAAACTCGTCGTCTATGATACGTATGTGAAAATATGAATTGACAATTTCCTTGAAGCATAGTTTATAAAAGTGTAAGTAATAGATTAAGATAGATTAAGTGCAGATAGTGATGATAACTCATTTATTAACTTCAGAACGGAGAAGGTATTCAATTTGACTGTATGTTTTATTTTTTAACTTCCCGCTAGGACAACTGAAAATTTTCAATAAATAGGAAGTTAATGGTTTCACTCAGATTTTGGAAAATCGATTTTTCATCGGATCCCGATGTTTTGAGATGCCAGGAGGCTATTCCGACTAATTTCACGTGGACGTCCGTACGGATGTATGTATGTATGTGTGTGTAAGTATGTAAACCTTTCATAACTTTTGAACGTCTTAATCGATTGAGATACGGTGAGATTGCGACGTTCTAAAGATCTCAATGTGGAATAGATTTGATGATAATATAAACCGATTTTGACGAGTAGTATTTTGAGAAATCTCAAAAATAAAAAATTTGATGAACTGTTTTTTTGGAATAACTCTTAAACGGCTTTACCGATCGCTTTCAAAAACTAATCAGCTCTTAACCTCAAAAAATGATGTCGAATGCCGTTTGGAAAATAAAAATCGGTTCATTCGTTTATATCTAAAGAGGAAGAATTTCACAAAAACGTTTTTTTTAACATAACTTCGGATTTCGGAACATAATTTGGTGAAATTTGGAGCGCTTTGCTACAGATCCATCATCACCGCTAAGGTTTAATATTGAATGCATCACAGCCTGATACTATGATGCTCTTTATATCCTTTACAAAAGGATACAGCATAGAGCCATGTTGCAATTATATTAGTAGTACAGTAATGGGTCGGCTCGACCGGGGAAGAACCACGCTCTCACAGAATATCAACATGAAATAGTAGGTTAATGCTGCTGTGTTTCGTATGGTGAATGTAGAGAACCGGAGACACTTTTTAATGGAAAAGAGGCATTCCATCTTAGTCCTCACGGTTTACAACGCATCTGCATTTTGATTTGTAATCGAGAATAGACGTAGATGTCAATGGGCCGAAGCAACCACTTACCATCAGGTGGAGTGTGTGCTCGTTTGTCACCCTATACTATAAAAACATTAAAAAAAACACTATGAAGAGATACGCACTGCTAGTAAGTAAGCACTGGTTTAGCATTAAACACAGACACAACCGCAGACCCGCAAAGTAATCTCTACATAAGAAGCAATCCTACACTCTTACTTTATTAAAACTAAAATACCTACTTCAACTCGATTATGAGTAAAAATACAGCTTTACGTTGTCACTCTTGGGGACTAAGACGAAATACGTCGTCACTAGAAGAAAAGGTATCCGGTTCTTGTCAATTATATTTTAGCCAAGTCAAAAATGGAGAAAGTTGTATGTAAATTACTCGATATCTTAGTCAATTTTGAACCGATTTTAATGGTCCTTTTTTATTTGTAATGACTTCAGGAGTTGCCAAACAACAGGCGATGGCATTTTTAAAGTAACTACTTAGAAGATATTTGAGCTTGTGATATTCCTTAGTCCACTCAAAGGGGTTAAAAAACTAAGACTATTCACAAAAAGTTACTTCAAAAAACCAAAAATAATAAAATAATAATTATTAAAAAGTAGGAGCTTCAATAGTTCTATGAACTATGTTTTAGCATCGACTTCTAAAGTTTTGTGAAAATTCTTTAATTCTTTATAGTTCTTTGAAACCGGCATTTACTTTTAAAAAAGTTAGTTTAAGTTACAGCCTATATACGTCCCACACCCGGGGCACAGGCCTTCGCTCATTTCTGAGAGGGTTTTAGTTTTAGGGCAAGGAATTGATCGCCGCGCCTATGCGTGTTGGGAGGAAACTTCACATGTCTTCGAAATATTTTTTTCTTATTTCTCAGACATGCAGGTTTCCTCACGATGTTTTCCTTCTCCGCCGATCACGTGGTATGTCAGCACTTAAAATTGCAATTAACAATAATTATTGGTGCCAGCGGGGATCGAACCCGGTTTGTTCGCGTACTGTGAAATTTAGAGCGAGCGCTAACCATCTGTGCTACCACGGCTCTATTTACTTTTCATAGAAGTATAATTTGTATTTAAATTTTAAACAACCAATTTTGTGATATTCCGATTACAATTTATAAAATGAAAATTAGTCTATCGGGTTTCATATTTATCTGAGTAAATAGGCCGTCGTTCTCTCTCTCTCTCTCTCTCTCTCTCTCTCCACCTTCTCGATTCGTCGTATTTATCTTACGCAATAATCTCTGAGAGATAACTATGTTTGTTATGTATCCACTTCAATCCTACAACGAGCTACTCTAATATTATTATTGCTATAATTTCCTGTAACAAGATCTGATTATATAAGTTTTACGCGTTGGGAATACTAATTAGAATGTATGTGTGTGATTAATTTGGCATAAGCAACTTGGCGTTATAAAAAGTTACTTAACGTGACGATTTTATCGTGATCATTGTCATAACTAGACAATAAAGGACACATAATTCATACGTATTTACCCCGATTATACAATTGTGCTCATTTTCGTCTCGTTTATCTCAAGGGTAATAGCTGAAAATCAGTGTTTACTCTGAGGAATATTAATGGCAGACCTTATTAGACTTTGTTAAACTGCAACACGCACGTATATTTAGATCTTAAGATAATATAACTTTGATTGTAATACGTTACTTTGTACCTAGTTAGGTTTAGATAATTGTTTTATTTTATATTCCATTTCATTATGATTACTACATGATGACTTGAAGACGTGTACGTCGTGTTTGATTGGAGAAACAAATAAATGCTTTATCTAACTATTTAATAATTATATTTATAGCCAATAAATTGACTACAGGTTTTATAGCCAACTTCAGCTTCAAATCCTTTGCAATCGCGTCGCTACCAATATAATATTTACGACATCATTGCACAGCTGTAATGGCAGCTCACTACCATTTCAACTCTTGCACATATACTTCATCCGAAAACTTCCATAATATACTCCACTACATAATGTAAGCGGGTCTAACATTACGCATAGTAGAGAGTCGCCGTACACTGCGCTTGTTGCTATGGGTCTGCCACTCGAGAGTCTATTCCCCAACGGTTGTTGATTCTACGAGGTGCGCTAATGGTTAACAGTCATTATTTTTAATTTATACACATGGATATTCAAGGACTAGCTATTGTGGAGATATTTCTTTTCTAATATTTTTCGTAGGCGACTTTTAAGAAGCCTCCGCTAACACAAGCATTTAAGGTTTACTTGGCGTGGTTAGTGAAAGTTTTAGTAATGTTAGTAGCTTTAGCATTGTTCTTCTATAATAAAAATAGAAAAATAATTTTTGGTATTTGACTAAAAACTTTTAAAAAGGTTAAAAACTATGGTGTAATATAATTTCGAAACAGACAAAAATGTGAGCTTTCTGGTCGACTTAAAAAAAAAGGAAGTCTATTCGATAAGTCATCTCTTACGCACGTTAAGCTATATCCATGTCACTTGTGAACCAGAATCTTTGCTAATAATGTATTTTTTAAGAATTAGTATTTTAAATTTATACCTAACTATTTATATGTTTTCATGACGATTTATTTTTCTTTTTTCTTTTGCTCGACCTGGATACGCAAGGCTTTAGCTTATTTTTTTCAAACACAAATAAATTGCTGAAGAACTTTAAGAGATTAAAAATTTCAGAAGATTATCATTTTTATTTTTATTCATATGCAATTGTAAGCAGTTCTTAATTTATTCATTTAGTCATTTTAGAGAGCCGTGGTAGCTCAGATGGTTAACGCTCGACGTAAATATAACAGAACGTGAGTAACCCGTGTTCGATCCCCGCCGGCACCAATAAAATTATTAATTGCAATTTTAAGTGCTGATTTACCAAATGCTCGGCGGTGAAGGAAAACTTCGTGAGGAAACCTGCATGTCTGAGGAATAAGAAAAAAATATTTCGAAGACATGTGAAATTCGCCAACACTCATTGGGGCAGCGGGGCAGACACTTCTATGTCCTAAAACCCTCTCAGAAATGAGGGGAGGCCTGTGCCCAGCAATGGGATGTATATAGGCTGTAACTTTACTATACTTTACTTTTAGTCATTTTGAAACCGTGGTGTCTCCCGCCGGCACTAAGTAAATTGTAAACTGCAATTTTAAGAGCTGATTTACCACGTGCTCGGTGGTGAAGGATAAGAAAAAAGACGCGTTTGGACAACGCAAAGGACACATCCTTGTCTCAAAATCCTCTTGAATATGAGTGGAGGAGACTTGTGTCTAAGAGTGGGACGTGTATGGGTTATATACTTTATTCATTTTTGTCAGTCAATCTAGCTTTCACTCAGTCAGTAGCTTTCACTCAGTGTTAAACGAAGGAAAAAGGAGACGAAATTAATATATATATATATATATATATATATATATATATATATATATATATGTATATATATATATATATATATACATATTTATATATATATATATGTATATATATATATATATATATATATATATATATATACATATTTCAGTAATGTCGAAACATTATTTACAAACAAAACAAATGTATTATTTCTATGATGCTCACATCATCATCGTTACAGTACTTCACAAGTCCACTGCTGAACATAGACCTCCCCCAAGGAACGCCACCAAGCACGGTCCTGAGCCACTGCATCCATTGACTTCCTGCATGTCTTAGCATTATTTCTATCGTCAATTTAAAATACTCAGCAATACGTTATAACGCTGAAAATATTGAAATAATACTAGTTTTTACGGAATTTATCGCGTATATTTAACTTTTTAAATACCCGACGTTTCGAACGCTTTACAGCACTCATGGTCACGGGCGGGACTGAGATGTTCAACGTCCATATGTCATAGTTAACCGCGGTTACCATAGATTAAAATTTAACTTTTGTTCCGATCTATGCAGTATAAACTTATGGTATCTTGAAGTCTTGCAGTTGTATGCTTGGGTTGGGATTTAATTTTATTTATTATAGGGTCCCAAGCAGATGGTAGCACCCAGCCATCTTCTCTATTGAAATTAGGATGTTTTTTGATTTCAATAGCCTCGCGAATCATCCTTGGAAGGAATCGGTGTTCTTTAGCGAGGATCTGCGGTCTATCAAATCTGATGTAGTGACGGGGGCGATCCTGTACGTGTTCACAGACTGCAGACTTCCCGGAGCGTCGATTCTTCACATCAGCTATATGTTCTTTAACGCGGGTTTTTATTGATCTTTTAGTTTGTCCTATGTAGGAGAGACCACATTCACAATCAAGCTTGTACACTCCTGCATCTTGCAGAGGGACATTACACTTGACCGATGGTAAAAACTGACCAATCTTCTTCAGCGGCTTGAAGTATGTTTTGATGGAAGCGCGCTTCAAGATGTAGCCAATCTTGTCAGTGACTCCTCTAACATATGGCAGTACAGCAGGTACCCGCTCGACTGTGGCCGGCTTCACTCGTTCACTGTGACGTAGGCGCGGGACTCGAAGCTTGTTGTCATGCAAAACTTGCTTGACATGGTGGAGCTCTGCAGCCAGGTGTTTACTGTCACAGATCCCTCGTGCTCTCTGAAACAAAGATTTACCCACGGTAGCTAGCTGTGAAGGATGGTGGTGAGAATCACCGTTTAAATATCTATCTGTATGGGTCTTTTTTCTATACACAGTATGGCTCAAGGTGTTATCAGGATTTCGAATTACTAACACATCTAGAAAAGCTAAGGAATTGTTTGCCTCTAACTCCATTGTGAACTGAATTTTAGAATTTATAGAGTTAAGATGGTCTAAAAATGCAGTTACTTTATTTAAAGGTAGAATTGTGAAAGTGTCGTCTACGTACCGCTTGTAGAACCTTGGATTTATGGGAGAACTAAGCAGGGCTTTCTCCTCAAAGTCTTCCATGAATATGTCGGCGACAATGGGAGATACAGGTGAGCCCATCGCCGCATCATCTACTTGCTTGTAGAACTCCTCCTTCCACAATAGGTAGCCAGATGTAAGGCAGTGTCTGAGTAATACTGCATATTCTACGGGCATGTTGTTTTCTTCCAGCCTTCTAGTTACAATTGAGATGCAGTCTTCAACAGGTAAGCACGTAAACAATGACTGCACATCAAAACTGACCATAGTTTCATTGTCTGCCAGATGTAGGTCTTTAACGTGACGTATCCATGACTACCGTGGCACGGTAGTCATGGATACGTCAGATTATAATTCTAAAATACAAGAACTTTTGTCGGATGTAAGTACTTATAAAAAGGTTAAAAACGACCCAACAAATAGCACACTAAAAACATCTAGTGACCTCATAAAGAAACACTCCGAAAAATTAAATTTGGACGTAAAATGGATAATACCTAGGTGCGCCAAATCACCAAAATTGTATGGGTTACCAAAAATACACAAGCCCAATGCTCCATTACGCCCCATAGTGAGCCAAATCGATTCACCAACTTACAGATTGGCTCAACACTTAGCGAAAATACTCTCACCACTCAGGGGACATACAAGAGCACACATAAAGGATTCCTACCATTTTGTCAGCGAGATTAAAGACCTACATCTGGCAGACAATGAAACTATGGTCAGTTTTGATGTGCAGTCATTGTTTACATGCTTACCTGTTGAAGACTGCATCTCAATTGTAACTAGAAGGCTGGAAGAAAACAACATGCCCGTAGAATATGCAGTATTACTCAGACACTGCCTTACATCTGGCTACCTATTGTGGAAGGAGGAGTTCTACAAGCAAGTAGATGGTGCGGCGATGGGCTCACCTGTATCTCCCATTGTCGCTGACATATTCATGGAAGACTTTGAGGAGAAAGCCCTGCTTAGTTCTCCCATAAATCCAAGGTTCTACAAGCGGTACGTAGACGACACTTTCACAATTCTACCTTTAGATAAAGTAACTGCATTTTTAGACCATCGTAACTCTATAAATTCTAAAATTCAGTTCACAATGGAGTTAGAGGCAAACAATTCCTTAGCTTTTCTAGATGTGTTAGTAATTCGGAATCCTGATAACACCTTGAGCCATACTGTGTATAGAAGAAAGACCCATACAGATAGATATTTAAACGGTGATTCTCACTACCATCCTTCACAGCTAGCTACCGTGGGTAAATCTTTGTTTCAGAGAGCACGAGGGATCTGTGACAGTAAACACCTGGCTGCAGAGCTCCACCATGTCAAGCAAGTTTTGCATGACAACAAGCTTCGAGTCCCGCGCCTACGTCACAGTGAACGAGTGAAGCCGGCCACAGTCGAGCGGGTACCTGCTGTACTGCCATATGTTAGAGGAGTCACTGACAAGATTGGCTACATCTTGAAGCGCGCTTCCATCAAAACATACTTCAAGCCGCTGAAGAAGATTGGTCAGTTTTTACCATCGGTCAAGTGTAATGTCCCTCTGCAAGATGCAGGAGTGTACAAGCTTGATTGTGAATGTGGTCTCTCCTACATAGGACAAACTAAAAGATCAATAAAAACCCGCGTTAAAGAACATATAGCTGATGTGAAGAATCGACGCTCCGGGAAGTCTGCAGTCTGTGAACACGTACAGGATCGCCCCCGTCACTACATCAGATTTGATAGACCGCAGATCCTCGCTAAAGAACACCGATTCCTTCCAAGGATGATTCGCGAGGCTATTGAAATCAAAAAACATCCTAATTTCAATAGAGAAGATGGCTGGGTGCTACCATCTGCTTGGGACCCTATAATAAATAAAATTAAATCCCAACCCAAGCATACAACTGCAAGACTTCAAGATACCATAAGTTTATACTGCATAGATCGGAACAAAAGTTAAATTTTAATTTTATCGCGTATATTTAACTTTTTAAAAAGTATTTAAAAAGTTAAATATACGCGATAAATTCCGTAAAAACTAGTATTATTTCAATGTGTAGTGTTCGCGTAAATATAAGAAATCATTACGCTGAAAATAATTGTTCTAATATTAATTATCCCTACTTTAATTAATTATTAGCGTTTTGAATTAAAAAGAACCAATTATTCTAGTATATGATAAAAAATGTACTTACAGCATTCAGAGCCTCCATTTCATAAGGGCTCAATTTGTAGGACGCATCAGAACCAACCAACCGGGGAGCGGATCTGAAAAAAAAACTTTTAATGAATCCCTCGACGTTAATAAATCACGTTTAGAACGAGCTATAGGTATTAACTTGTGTGATTAAAATCAGGCAATCAATTAGAGCAATAGTATTCGTTGGGCGTAAACCAAGTTTTGAATGGAAAGGTGCGTTAACTTAATCAGTGCGTTGCATCGATTTTTTCACACTGCTGCACAGAGCCCAACAAAAAGCAACGATGTAAAGATAATTTCTTCAAGTTTCCTTATCGTTACTTGGTACATTATATAAATTTACAAACGAAGATTTGGCGAGAGCAGTGATATTGGTTGATACACGAATGTGTCAGCTCGACACGGAAGGATCACGATCTCAAAGATTAGCAACGTGAAATAACAGCTTAATGCTGTGTTTTTTTTTTAAATAAAATAGGGGTGACAAACGAGCACACACTCCACACGATGGTAAGTGGATGCTGTGGCCCATAAACATCTACATATATATTCGATTAATAATCAAAACGTAGATGCGTTGTCACCATTGAGTACTAAGATGGAACGCCTCGTTTCCTGTAAAAAAAGGATCTCCGGATCTTTACACTCACCATAGGAAACAAAGAACTATTAAGCTGCTATTTTACGCTGGTATTCTGTGAGAGCGTGGTCCTTCCCCGGTGGAGCCGACCCATTCGTGCTACAACCATAATATATCTGCAGCATGGCTCTACTACATAGGACAGGGTATGATCAACGTAGAGAACCGGAGACCTTTTAGCTGGAAATGAGGCATTCCATCTTATTCCTCAAGGGTGACAATGCATCTGCATTTTGATTGGTATAGCGAGCCCAGTATAATTAGTGTGAGGAATTCCATCTTAGTCTTCAGAGGTAGCAACATATCTGTAGCCTACTGTGGTTGAGTAGGACCCATGGGCTACAGAGCCACTTACCATCAGATGGACCAAGTTCGTCTGTCGTTCAAATTAAAAAAAAACCTATTACCATTGTTTTTCGCTGTAAAGAATGTGATGATATAAGAGAAGAGTGATGTACTAAACCTACGTTCACGCTTGGCGGATTATCCTTGATTATTTTATGCTTCAACGAGGCCGAGAATTTCAATTTGCCATGCAAAATTAAAAATGAGACAGAAAAAGTTAGAAAGACGGACATTTAACGTCCATGATTAGAAAAAAGCAACACTTCATTTTAAAGCCTTCTATAACAGTAAAGCTTATCCCAGTTTACGTCTGAACATAAGCCCTCTCATATATACATATATATATATATATATATATATATATATATATATATATATATATATATTAGAGGATATTTGCCATAGTTACCACGCTTAGCAAGCGAATTCTTTTTTGAATTTAAATTTTTTAGGATTCCGTATCCGAAAGATAGCCAACGGTTCCTAAAATTACTAAGCCTCCGCTGTCCGTCCGTTCATCCGTTCGTCCGACTGTCGTCTGTCAGCGAACTGTATCCCATGATCAGTAATAGGTAGATAGTTGAAATTTTTGCAAATTGTGTATTTCTGTTGCCATACATACAAAAAATCAAAGGGGGCTCCCCTACTAGAATCACATCTACAAAATATTTAAGGGGATTCACCTACTAGAAACGTGTTTTACGATGGTACGGAACCCTTCACGCGCGAGTTCGACTCGCACTTGGCCGCTTGTTTTTAAGAATACGCTGCTGCTCATCTCCTGGCAAGTTACCTCGGTCGCCTCTACGACACCCATAGGACGATATGGGGTAGTGAATATTCCTAAACCACCGTAACAAGGTGACCAAGTTAAGCTTTTTATACTAAAGCCAACTCTCTATTCTAATCTATTGAATAATATGGCAAAATTAACCAAGAACGAAGGAATGTCAATTCTCAACCGTCCGACCCAAAACAAGAAGAGTTATCCATTAGAACCCAAACCATGTAATTTCCATGTACGATATCAGACACTTGACAACCTCTTTCACACCCACGGAGTAAGTAATATGCAAATTAGGGCTGCGACCTCCTTAATTATTAATATTCATAAATGTTGGTAAGTGAATTTATGAATTTATAGCTTACATTGTGGTGCTAGAGACAGCGGTTTTTAAACTCGTCGAAATTTACTCAAGAAATGCTCAACAAAACGTCGGTTATGATAAAAGTCACTGAGGCCAGGTGCCTTTATTTAAGAAATAATGGTATATTTTCCGACTTTTATATCATATATGTATTTATTATTTTAGTACTATCTGCAAAAATATAGCAAATATCGAAAAATACGAGACAAAAACTATAGTACATATGTTAAACGAATATTTTATATTTTAAAGAAATATTTTACTCTTTAATAACTAATATTATTATTAATAACCTCACATAATTTCGCATTATATAATTATTATTTTTTTGCAATCATATGTAGTATCTGGAGATGGGTTGAAATAACAATTTAACACGTACTGCTTCAACAATTTACAAGGACTGAAACTTGTTACATTTTTATGTTTACGTTACTTGCCTGACGATATAACTATCCCAAATAGTATATTAAATGAAGCTCATTTAAACATGGTTTTAATTTTATATAATAGTAGTAAATCTGCTCCATATATAGTATAACATTCTTACGTTATCTTAACGGTAAAAATATAAAGTACCAACGAATAATATGTATCGCAAGTACACACTTACAGTGTCAAAAAACACGAACGTATGTACTTTACAGATTGTAAAAAGTAATCAGTTGATTATAAATACCATTATGAATTCGAAAACAAAATTGGATTTCTACAAAAACTATAACCCGCTAGTTTTGTGACCCTATCGGGTACAGGTAAGACAAATACGCTCATTTCCTGCGGAGAACGCGCCCAAACGTTCGCGCTGACAAATTGCGCCTCGCAGCCTTATTCTCTTTCTTTATTTCTTCTCATTTAAAAAAATATAGTAGTGTTTCATTTTATACACCTTTATTATTCATAACTTACAGCGTCTTAAATATATAATAACCACAAATTTTATAAGTCGTATTAATTTAAAATCCATTGCAGCATATAAAATTTTTTCCTCATAAGACTTTGTCGTAGTGGTCACATTTTTTTATAGGGTGACAAACGAACACTCAGTGCTGATGGTAAGTGGTTGCTGTGGCCCATACACATCTACATCCATCCTCAATTATGAATCAAAATGCAAATGCGTTGTTACCCGTAAGGATTGAAATTGATGGATGGATGCCTCGTTTCCAGTAAAAAGGGTATCCGGTTCTCCACACTCACCATAGTAATCACAGCAGCATTAAGCTACTATTTTTATTGTGTGAGAGAATGGAACTTCTCCGGCCGAGCCGACCCATTCGTGCTACAACTATACTACTAATATAACATTATGAAGGTGTCTGGAAGACGCTCTTGCCCATCACCTGTTTGAATTTCCATCTGTCGGCTCTTACGACACCGCAAGGCGTTATGGGAAAGTGGATGTTTTACACCGCTCCTACACCGTACATGGTTACAGTCGGTAATTTATTAACTTCAAATATTTCCTTTAAGACAATTTGACAGATCTTATCCAAACCAAAATCTTAATTCATCTTTATAAGTCCGTTTAATCCACTGCTGTAAATGGGCCTACCTGCAGGGTGATTTGAGACAGATTTGCTACAATCGCCACGCTTCGAGGAGGATTTGCAATCGCAATACCAGAAATAACAGTTCTCCACGTCACCGTTCTAAGTATTGTATATCAAATATATCACACGTGATGTTCGTATACGCCATTTAGAGGAAATTATGAGACATTTTTGGCATTTTCTTAGTCACCTATTACGGCACCCACGGGGTGATGCTACAAAAATAATGGGTGATGATCTTACGCTGCCACCAAAGTTTACTGTTTACTCTGATTATTTCATATCACTGCAAATAAAACTATCAAAGTAAATATTTATATACATAATAATAAAATTAAACTGTCAGTGGGTAATAAATAAATACTAATAAGATATAAACAACCATTTTTTAATTTTTTATGTCTGACACTCTGTGTGTATGTCTGTCCAGAATGGCCAACCTGACTGTGGTAAAACTTGACGAACAGATAGAGAACAATGCCAGGCGAAATCTGGGTTATATTTTGTCTGTAAAACTAGTTTAAAAAAAAAAACATATCTTTGATTATTTTATAGATCCCATCCAAGCAAAGCTGAAACGTGTTGCTAGAAATAAATATTATTCTTCCTCTAAAATATAGGTATTTATTTAAATCGCTAACTCAAAATATATATCGCTATGATATACCAAAATAAGTCCATTTATAATCTCGCCACTCGACTGACGTAAAGTTTTCCGGTTCCTTTTATTTATTGCTTTCATACCGCAAAGAAATTCGACATTTTTTTTCTTCTTTTCCTTTGAACGATTGCTTTAAGATATGACTTAAAGGTGTGTTTGATAAATCGCAGCTTCTCAATCATTTCGCGGTAATGAGATTTCTTTGCGAGATATTCCAGACGTCTCATTTTCATTACGGAGAAATTTCGTTAGATATTATAATATGTGTTTTCTTTAGTATTGCATTTATACAATCTCTCGTACATGTTTATAAAGCGTTATTTTTGTATGTGAAGTTAACTTTCTGCACCTTGATAACAAAGGTGCAAATTCTATTAAATAATAAATTAATAAATCCGTGTATTATCACCCCTCGGTTTTTCATAGCATTTTTCGTCCATATCACTTAGCATTAATGATTATTGTAAAGTATCGCATTGCCGTAAAGGAAATAATCAAGTACGTTGACCCTTTCATTAAATCAGGGGTGACAATACAACTGCATTTTGATTCTTAATCTCTGACAGATATAGATGTCTATGAACCACAATACATACTTAGCATCAGGTGAACTGCGTGCTCGTTTGTCACATTTATACTATAAAAAATCTTAATTACAATTGCTTGACATAACCTTTTCCCAGGAGTAAAACGACAAATAAGAACAAAGACCACCTGATAGTAACTTGATACCGTGAGCAATAGATACATTTTCGATTAGCGATCCGCCCCAGTGCCTCATGGGTGATTTCTAGATATCGGCAACAGTGTCACCTACCGGGTCTAATTGTCCAAATCTAAATCATTCAGGGACCCACTCAAACTCACCCAAAAAAATCATCGAAATCGGCCGACCCATTTCCGAGTTTTTGCAAAAGTAACGCACGATAGTTGATTTTTATATAAAAACCAAATTCGTTATCATACCTGAGTATTAACATAGAATATTTTGCTACCAGTTAACTCACGTCATCAACGTCACTCAATATTAGAAATACAGCAGTTATATTCTGTTTTTTTACGCTGGTATTGGTTAAAAAATGCGGTCGCCAACCCGATCCCTCCTATGAGGCAATCCATGGGGGAGGCCTATGTTCAGCTGTGGACTTAGGCTGTAATGGTAACGGGATACGCAGGCATGAGATTGAGGTTTGAGAAGTAGTTAGAGCGTGGCTCTACCACTAAGAGGGAATAAAACGCAATAAAGCAACTTTAACCATTAAATAATAAAATAACGTGCTTTATGTGAGCTTTCAACATTACTCCAATTAATTATTTCCTTAAAATTAAATCCACGAAAGTGTATTCACTGTTTAAATTTTATGAATTCCCCGCCGCCTAATTGAAATACCTCTAGACTATGAAAATATTTAATACAATGAACGGACAGACACGTCCCTCGGCAGTTAGAACGGGGAAAGTAACCGTGTTAGACGACGGGAAAGAGCTGCAAGTTGAATTTTGCTGGGTTTGTGTCGAAGTATTCTGTCTACCACTACTATGAACACTATTTGTTTGTGATGTATGTTTACAAGACTGCTAGGTTGTTGATCTAGTAGTCTTAAACGCGACTATTGGTTATTGATTTACCGGGTTCAAATCCGAGGTCGGGACAGCAAAAATCAGTTATTTAATTCGGTGTAGAAATTCGCAGGAGCAGTGGTGTTTTAGCCCGGTACCTCGGAAAGTACGTAATGCCGTTGGCTCTTCACATGATGTCTCTCCGGTCTCGGAAAGCAATTCGAAATTCAGTCTAGAGGACATAGTCTGTTTTTGATATATATGTTGATATTGAATGAAATAGAATGAATGAATGAAATAGAATAGATGTTGATGTTTTTGAAAGTGGTAGAGTCATGCTGCAGTTATATTAGTAGTATGGTTGTAGCACGAATGGGTCGCCTCGTCGGGGGAAGGACCACGGTCTCACAGAATACCAGCGTAAAATATGCTGCTGTATTTCGTATGGTGAGTGTAGAAAACCCTTTTTTACTAGAATGTAGATGTAGAAAACCCCTTTTACTGGAAACGAGGCATTCCATCTTAGTCCTCACGAGTGACAACGCATCTGCATTTTGATTCGTAATCGAGGATAAATGTAGATGTCTATGGGCCACAGCAACCACTTACCATCGGGTGTACTGTGTGCTCGTTGGTCACCCTAAACTATAAAAAATATTTTAATATCATCGTCATCATCATCATTAAGGCTTATCGCAAGTCTATTACTGAATATCACCTCACCCAAAGATTTTATGATCTTTGATTAAAAAAATATTTTTTTTGTAAAACTCGAAATAAAAACGAAGAAATCCCTATATTTACGCAAACACTACCCATTGATTAAAACTACTTTTAAGGATTTTATCGCGTTTAATTTATTTTGTTTTAATACCCGACGTTTCGGGTGGTTTCCAACATGGTCAAGGGGGACTGAGGTGGCTGACATCCCGATGTCAGTGTTAACCCGGAGTACTTTCAACTTTTTAATTTTTGTTTTGGTTCGATCTACGCAGAATGAACTTACTATGTTTTGAAGTCTTACAGTGGTATACCTAGTTTTAGTTTTAATTTTATAAAAAGGGTCCCATGCAGGTTATAGCACCCAGCCTCCGTCTCTTTGGAAATTAGGATGTTTTTTTTAATTTCAATAGCCTCACGTACCTATTATCTTTGGTAGGAATCGATGATCTTTCGCGAAAATTTGTGGTCTATCAATCTGATGAAATATTTGGGGCCGGCTAGGATGTGATTACAAACTGCAGACTTCCCAGACCGTTGATGCTTCACGTAAGCTATGTGTTCTTTTACGCGGGTTCTAATTGATCATTTTTGCCCTATATATGAAAGACTCTAAACTAATAGAATCTAATGGAAGCTCGCTTCAAGAAGTAGCTAATCTTTTCTGTGACACCTCTGACATATGGTAGTACAGCAGGCACATGCTCAACTGTGGCCGACTTCACTCGGTCACTCTGATGTAGGCGCAGGACCCGAAGATTGTTGTCATGCAAAACCTGGTTGACGTACTGAAGCTAGGCGGCCAGGTGTTTGCCGTCACAGATCTCTCGTGCTCTGAGTGACAAAGATTTGCCAACGTAGCTAACCGTGAAGGATAATGGTGAGATTCGCCGTTTAAATTTTGGTTCGTATTGGTCTTTTTTCTATACAAAGTATCACCTATGGTGTTGCTAGGATTTCGTATGACTAACACATCCAGAAAAGCTAAGGAATTATTTGCCTCTAATTCCATAGTAAATTAAGTTTTAGAGTTCGTGCCGATTTCTACTAAGGATGATACGTGAGGCTATTGAAATTAAAAAAAACGTCCTAATTTCAATAGAGAAGGAGGTTGGGTACTACCACCTGCTTGGGACCTTGTTATTAATAAAATAAAAACTAAAAAATACCACTGCAAGACTTCAAAACATAGTAAGTTCATTCTGCGTAGATCGGACCAAAAACAGTAATTAAAAAATTGAAGGTACTCCGGGTTGAAACTGACATCCGGACGTCAGTCACCTCAGTTCCCCGTGACCATGGGTGATGTAAAGCATCTAAAACGTCGGGTATTAAAAACAAAATAAATTAAACGCGATAAAATCCGTAAAATTAGTATTAATCAATAAAAAAGAATGATCAAAATCGATTAGCCCAGAGAAAAATTATGAGGTAACACACAAAAAATACATACAGTTGAATTGTATACCTCCTCCTCTTTGAAGTCGGTATATAAAATTTAGCCTCGATCACTCCTGGCATCGCTTTTTGTCTGTGCGAAAAGTTTTATTATGGTCAGTTGAGCCATCCAGAAGTTTAGCCCGCAAAGACACACAGATTATACAGACAGATAGTCACACAGACAAATTAAAAAAAATGGTTGTTCATGACATAATGACATGCAAATAACCCCTTCAACTCAATATATCCTATATTGAGCTGAAGGGGTTATTAAGGTTATTAAGGCTGCTATTTCAACATCACAGACTCACACTTCAACTTTATTTATATTTATAATTTACGAGTATAAGTTAATCATAAAAATTATAATATCTGTGGTAATTTTTGAGTCGCTTAAAATCAAGGAGACAATGATACCATTGAAGAACAATAAAATGCCAGTAGTAGGGGACTAGTGTGGTCACATGGGGCGAAGAAGTCGACCGCCCGCGGCCGTCTGGCCCGACTTATTGATATTCCAACGAAGCTCAGGCACGAAGCGTTACACTAGCATTCACCACTTACGTGAAAACGTTACAAATATCACTTAGTGATAGTTAAAGGACTTAGTGATAGTATAACCACCATGTATTAATATGCAAATGCAAATACAAATATAAAAATATAAAAATTTAGTTAAGATATTTTTATTGCTAAGGTAAGAGGAAGAAGAATTTAAAAAAAAACATTGAATATTTTTACACGTGGTGAACCCATGCGGTAGCTATGTTATTATCGTAGCACGTATGGATCAACTCGACTGTGGTAGGGCTATACTCTCCCAGAATACCAGCCTATTTTTTATAGAAGAGAGGACAGACGAGCATACCGCTCACCTAATGGTAAATGTCTACTGCCACCCATGAAACTGCAACACCAGGGGAATTGCAGGTGCGTTGCCGGCCCTTGAGGAAAGAGTAAGCTCGTTTCTTGAGGGTCGGAGAAAGTCGCCGGTGGTGAACGATTCCGTTAAGAATATTTCCGGTTGGCTGGCAGAAAATGCCATATGGCATTAAGTCCGCCGTTTGTACCTTTAGTACAATAAAGTGTAAATAAATAAATAAATAAATAAATAAATAAATAATACTTAGTCAGGTCATAAGTTCCGTCAAAACATTATTATTAAAAAAATTGACTTCCTCGTTGGCCTAATGGTTGTAGTAGTGCGACTGCTGATCATGAGGTCCTGGATTCGAATCCCAGGTAGGTCCAAAATCAATTGTTGAGTTTTTCTGTCAAGAAATTCTCAGTAGCTGCCCGGAGTCAGGAAGTTGGCGGTGTTTCACCCCTGTTGATGATGTAGGCCGCTGGTGTCGTCTGGGAGAAAAATATACAAAAAAAATTTGGTGAGCGCGTGTACATCCGCGGGGAGGGAGACATAGGTGTCACCTCGTATGATGTTCTAGTGCAACTAACTCGAAACGCGGGATCATGTACTCAGCGGTGCAACACCGTTGTTGCAAATATACCTTCACCCTACTGATAAAAATCGCGGTAAGTGCCACCGTCCCCGTATGCACACGTACTTATTTATTATAGAAAAACAGCAAGTACATTAGGTAAGTAACAATGTTTTATGAGTATATTTTTTTACATATTTTATTTTTATTGATTAATATTATTTATATTTCAGGTGTTCGAGAAGCAACGTGAGCGTCGTCAACATCCTCCCCCCAAGTGTCGGTTCGCCGACACTCATTATCAAGCTGGAGAAAGGCCACGCGAGCAGCTGATCGCTTCATCACTCCTGACTTAGTCCTAACGTCAACTACTCTGACTCTGCCGTCTGAACCTGGATAAACCTTTTCAATAATACCTATTGGCCAACAGTTTCGAAATAATGATGGATCGACTACTACTACAAGATCTCCTACTTTTAATTGCGGACCTTCCCTATCCCATTTACGACGAGGAATTAGCTCTGGCAAAAACTCTTTTACCCATCTGCTCCAAAATAAATCTGTCAACCGTTGGGCAATACGCCACTGTCGTCTAACATACATGTCGCCATCATCAAAGACCCCAGGTACAGGTAAGTTCGACGAAGATCCTAGTAAAAAATGATTTGGAGTTAATGCCTCTTTACTTTGAGGGTCCACCGAAACATGGGTAAGCGGTCTACTATTAATTATATTTTCGACTTCAGCGAGAAGCGTTAATAAAACTTCTTCTCGAGGAGCCCTCTCTCTAAGAACGACTTTCAGTGCCGTTTTCACACTTCTAATCAGACGCTCCCAAGCTCCCCCCATATGAGGACTGGCCGGTGGTATAAACTGCCAGGAAACTCCTTTGTTTAATGCTTCGGCTATAACTTGCTGCTGCTTAATTTCTTCAAAAGATTTTCGAAGTTCAGCATCAGCACCTCGCAGGTTAGTTCCGTTGTCAGATATGACAGTATGAGGCCACCCACGGCGTGCAGCCATCCTCCTAAGTGCCATTATAAGTGAGTCTACGGTAAGCGTCGATACTATTTCAATATGAACAGCTCGTATTGTTAAACATGTAAAAAGAACACCATATCTTTTGGGTCTCTGCCTGCCCACAGTTACTTCGATCGGACCGAATAAGTCTACACCACAAACGGTAAAAGGTCTTTGATGATGAACCAATCTTTGAGATGGCAAGTCCCCGAGGCGAGGCGGTCTTGGTGCTGCTTTTCGTATTCGGCAAACTAAACACTGTGAAGCTACGGAGCGAACTGTAGGTCTCAGATTTACAACCCAATATTTTTGTCGTAGCTCGTTTATTACAAGTTCATTATACGAATGAGCAGCACGTACGTGGAAGTCCAAAACCACCAGCCTTGCTATGCGATGTTTACCATCCAGAATCGCCGGGTTTTTCATAGTTTCAGTGACGTTTGCAGCCGCGTTTATACGCCCTCCTACACGCAATAAGCCGTCTTTATCCAAAAATGGTGTCAATGAACGTAAACGACTATCACGATTAATTTCTTTATTTTGTTTCAGCAAATCAATTTCAGTCTGAAATGATTGTGATTGTGAATAGCGTAACAAAAGTACTTCGGCTCTATTCATTAACAAATTATTAATACGCCGAGTACCGGTTTTTCTACATTTTTCTATAAATAATAGTACAGATGCGGTGCAGTGAAGCAAGCGCAGCCACACGGAGAAACGGTTTGGATCCGGAATAGGCAAATCATAAATACTATTACAATTCTCCTTTGGTGATTTTATTACTACATATATTTTATCTAACAGCTCATTGTTGCTCTTTTCGTTATTTTCAGGCTCTCGGGGCCAATACTTTTCTTCCGTGTACAGAAAAGACGGACCCGTTAACCAAGAGGAGTCCTTGTTGAAGTCGTAATCATTATTTTTTGTAGCTAAATCCGCTATATTTAAATTTGTCGGCACATAATGCCACTCATCAATTTTACTTAACTCATCAATTTCACCTAACCTATTCGCAATAAAAACTTTGTAATTTCTATGCTCGTTACGTATCCAATAAATAACAATCATTGAATCAGTCCAATAAAAAACACGTGACGGTTTAATTCTATGCTCCTTTTTTATAGTCTCTGCCAAGCGACATGCTAATAGCGCGCCTTGAAGTTCGAGTTTAGGCATAGTTAACGGTTTTAACGGCGCAACGCGACTTTTACTCGCAATGAATGACACCTGCACGCCGTTGCTGTCTTGTTTACGCCAATAAGCAACACATGCGTATGCGAATGGAGATGCATCACAAAAAATATGCAATTGCAACGACGTCTCATCGTCGTTTACGGTGTGGCCGCTCTTCTCATTCACACCGACAGAATCGTTGCTATAGAAATACCACCGCGGGATTCGAACGTAACTCATTTCTTGTAACTGCGAAATCCAATCTTTAAATAAAACAAATAAACTATCTGTTATTTCCTGATCCCACTTTATACCTACATTCCATATTTCGCGCATTAAAATTTTGGATTTTATCGTAAAAGGTGCTAAAAAACCATGAATATCATATACAGACATTATAATACGAAGAACTTCTCGCTTAGTCGGTTTTCGTGATAGTTGTAAAATATCACTCGGTATACGCTTTAACGAAAGATCGAACCCGAACATATCACTCGCGGGAAACCACAAAAGCCCAAGCGTTCGTTCCGGCTGGGATTCAACATTAAACCGTATCGCCATGTCATTTAAAGTCTCTTTTGGCATATCATTAAGAACATCTGACTTGTTACTTAACCAGTTACGCATCACGAAACCACCTTGCTGATTAATATATGAAACATCTTTTATCATTTTTGTAGCAGTAGCGACGTCTGGTAAACTATCGATAAAATCGTCCATATATTGATTTTTCCTAATTGCATTAACTGCATCCGGCATTTTATTCTGAAAGCGCAATGTGTTTTTATTGTGGTTAATATATTGTGCTATAAATGGGGAGCAGTTAGCGCCAAAAATTAATGACGTCATAACATATTTCTTAACAGGATGTTGTATAGGTAATTTTGAACCTTTGTTACTACTTCCGAAGCCTAATTGTTCATTTTCATTGCTTAAATAGATATCTTTCCACAAAAAACGCAAAGAATTAACATCTTCTTTTCGTACATTAATCCTTAAAAACATATCTTTTATGTCCCCTATGATACCTACGCGGTTTTCTCTAAATCGTAACATTATTCCTAATAACGATTGTAACAAATCAGGGCCTTGTAAAAGAAAATCATTTAAAGAATAACCGTTCGACTTTGCTGCCGCGTCATAAACTAAACGCAGTTTTTTCTTATTTGGATTATCTACACCAAAGTGCGGCAAATACCATATTATACGTTTATTAGAGTTTTCATCGGTCTCATTAAGTTCTCTAGCATAACCATTAGAAAATAAGTATCTCATTCTTTCACAATAACGAGTTGCATACTCTTTGTTGAGCAAAAATTTTCTTTCTATTGACTTTAGACGATTAAAAGCGTTAGGGTAAGAGTCGGGTAAATGTAATTCATCGTATTTCCACGGTAAGCCGACATTCCATTGACCATTTACTAATTCTGCAGTGTCATCTAAAATTTGTAAAGCGCGTATTTCGTCTGGGTTGCGGCGCGGCTTCGAACCTACACCAATAGACTCTAACGCGAAGGATCTACGAACCGCATCGTGCAACCGCGCGCAGGTGCATTCACCGTTATCGTTATCGAGAGAGAGATCGCTAGCAATCGATTCTACCGTGTGTAAGTGAAAGATACACTGCGACTGTCCCGCTTTTTCGGTGCAACTATTAATGAAAGAGACAAAGCGATCAGTGCAATTAACATCACTTACCATATATCCGTGCACACACCATCCAAGCGCAGTTTGAGTTATGTACGGCTCACGCTGCTTACCACGAACACAACGAATGGGAGAAATTAAATGATGGTTGTCCTGACCTATTAATAATTTTGGCTTAGCGTTACAATTACATAACATAAGATCTTCACTTAACAATCCATAATTATTAAAGTCCATATTCGGCACTTTTTGTGTTGGTAAATTTAATTCTTTAATTTTACGCGCACGGAAAGTAAACATTTCGTTATACGAATTGGTAACACTAACACTCACTACTTGAGATTCACACACAAGCTCGCCCGAGTCCCATGCGCTGCGCGCGCGCAATATCACGTTTGCACCGTATAATCCGAGCTCATCTGCGATATCAGAGGATATCACCGTCACGGTAGCTCCATCATCCAGTAGTGCATGCGTATGCAAACTGCCATTCGGTCCGTGAAGAGTGAGCGGCACCACTTTCAAAAGCACCTTGTGACAGTGGGATGCCACCGTATGAGTCACTGTTTCATTGGTGCTGGGATGCTCATCCTCACTTCGCTCCACAGTTTTTAAGCTTTCTTCCAATGGTTTTATCCAGTGCAGTAAACGATGATGCGGTTGATTGCAGCCGTCAATGTCGCAATTACTGCCAATACAAGACATACCATTCGTATGGCGGGGGGCAAGACATTTGAAGCAAAGTTTATTTACGCGTACAAATCGCCAGCGATCTTTGCGTAAGGCGCGCTTAAACCGTGAACAATCTGCGACACCATGAGCCCATTTTCGGCAAAATTTACACTTTTCCGCGTTTTGTAATTGATTACTATTTGTGTACAACAACGAGTGTGAACGGTGTTTACGTTCATCGGGCTTCTTTAAATTATATTGAGCGTGAATATGACTTACTCCTGATGCAGCTGTTTTAGTGGCTTCCTCATATAAAAAATCACTAAGCAATTCTAGCTTCGGTAAATTACACTCTCGCTGTTCATAAACGTAGTCGGTCCATTTTGCGACAAGCAAAGTTGGAAGCTTAGATACGACAATCGATACTAACTCCGGGCTGCGAAGATAATCACTTTGTTGCATTGCTTTGGCAGCAGCCACATAATTCTTTATTTTTATTGCAAAATTAATGATATCATTATGATAAGTTAACGGCAACGGACATAGCTTTTTAAGCTGTAAAACTATTTTACTCATAATTGTTTCTGGTTTGCCAAATCGAAGTTCTAAGGTGTCAATTATTAAATCGGGTGTAGTTCCACCAATCAAGAGTGAAGTCACTGCTTCTTTAGCATCGCCACGAAGACACTTACGTAGCCGCCATAAATTCTCTGTGTCACTATATTTGCATAATTGGGTAGATTCTTGGTACGCCTGTTTAAACTGCAACCACTCCATTGGATCTCCAAAAAATAAAGGCAGGTCTTTAGACGTTGCTAATCTTGTTAAGAGCTCCTGGTTCTGTATTTTATATGATGAGGCAGCTACTGCATCATTCAAGGCATGTGCCAGCTTTTCTAGGCCGATTTTTTCACAAGAGTACTCTTCTCGGTTCTCCTCATGCTGGTTTCCTGGAGCATTCAGCCAATTTTCAACTTTGCTGGTCGAAGATTTCATAGCCGACTTGTGGGAAGGGCGTGAATGAGACTCCAATTCTGCCATCTCAGCTGCAAGCTGTTTGTTTAGCAGCTTCGACTGAATATTTGCCTTAAGCTTGGCAGCTTCTGCCTGAGCACTCTTAACTTTGGCTTCTGCTTCAGCTTCCGCTGCTTGTATTTCCACGAGAGCCATAGCTTTAGCGGTTTCGTATTCCAATTGCCGTTTGCGTGCCGTACTTGACGACGTGCCTGCGGTCTTTGATGACTTTTTACTCTTACTAGAGGCACTTAGCGCATTTCCAGGTTTTTCCAGCACTTCATCCTTTAAGCTGAACGATGGTAACACATCTTGGTTGTTCTTGCACTCCGATTTTGCAGCGGTGCCACGTGGTCGTCGCTTTTTTTGCGGCGTAGCCGGCGCGTGGAACATAACTGGTACTTATTATTATTATATTTTTTGCAGACGACGTAAGGATCCGGCTCGAAGGACCACTATGTTGATGATGTAGGCCGCTGGTGTCGTCTGGGAGAAAAATATACAAAAAAAATTTGGTGAGCGCGTGTACATCCGCGGGGAGGGAGACATAGGTGTCACCTCGTATGATGTTCTAGTGCAACTAACTCGAAACGCGGGATCATGTACTCAGCGGTGCAACACCGTTGTTGCAAATATACCTTCACCCTACTGATAAAAATCGCGGTAAGTGCCACCGTCCCCGTATGCACACGTACTTATTTATTATAGAAAAACAGCAAGTACATTAGGTAAGTAACAATGTTTTATGAGTATATTTTTTTACATATTTTATTTTTATTGATTAATATTATTTATATTTCAGGTGTTCGAGAAGCAACGTGAGCGTCGTCAACAACCCCCGTGCCTCGGAAAGCACGTAAAGCCGTTGGTCCTGCGCCTGATCTCTCTCCCGGTCGTGTCGGTTTACCGTCCCATCGGATTACGAAAGTGAGGGAATAGTGAGTGCACGTGTGCTTGCGCATACACTTGGGCAATATAATCCTGTCCTGCGCCGATGGCTAGCCTCCGTTGAGGCAGGCCGCCGTGCCCAAAATTCGGTCTGGAGGACATTATTATTATTATTAAAAAATTGAATACTGGCTAGATGAACTTCACCAATTTTAAAAAATATAACGTTTGCGCTTGCCGAAAATAAAAAAAGACATTCATTTTTATTCATTTTCAAATATGGAGTGATGGAAGAAATAAGATAGAGTAGCGATTATTAAGTTGTACCGCTGAGCTCATAGGGCACAAAGCACGCAAAACTGGTTTACCGCCTTTGGAATTGACTTTATCCCGGCCCTCTTCTAGTCCAGATTTAAGCCCACTGGATTATGAGATATGAGCAAATTTGGAGGAGAAGGTCTGCGCTAAATCTCATCATAATTTGAAATCTCTACGAGCATCTTTGGTTAGAGCAGCGGCAGAAATAGATATGAGTGTGTTCAAAATAGGGGAGGGAATTTTGAATAATGTAAATAAAATTGTATTCTAAATTAAATTACCATTCATTTCATATTTCTACATAATTATCAAAAAGTGTATCATTAATTTTATAAAAAGTTTTTCAAACATTTTAGCCCCCCCCCTGACCATGAGTGCTGTAAAGCACCTGAAACGTCGGGAATAAGTTAATGAAACGCGATAAAATCTGTATAAATACTTATTTATCGTCACGCACAATCCCTAACGGGGTAGCCAGAGAGAACAGATCGCCAAGTGTCACGATCTAAGGATCATACCTCTTTCGCTTCTTTCAGGTTCATTAACTTCTTCATACATGCACGTCTAGGTATCCGAGTACTCTTGACCCTCCCCTCTTCGAGCAATTTGCTCACATGGTCTTCGAAAGTTAGTCTCGGTCTACCTCGACACCTTTTAATATTTACTTTCGCTCTATATATTTTCTTCACCATTCGGTCTTCACCCATTCGTTCAACGTGCCCAAACCATTGGAGTACGCCCCTATCAATTTTTGTGATAAGGTCATCTTTCAATCCTGCCATATTGCGAATCTCTTCGTTTCGCTTTCGGTCGGCTATGTTAACACTACACATTTTACGAAGAGATCGCATCTCCACTGCATTCAACTTGCTTTTATGCTTCTTCTGGCATACCCAGGTTTCGCTGCCATATAACAAAGTCGGTACCAACACTGCGTTATGTATTGCAAGGCGTGCACTCTTCACCACGCCTTGCCTTTTTACTAATGCATTCAGGGCACCATTGACTTTGTTTCCGGCAGCGACACGCCTATCCTCATCTAAATCACATCTTCCATCCCGGCTGAAAGCACTCCCCAAGTATACAATTTCATTTACATGTTCTAGACATTCCTGATTTACCCATATTTCACATTTCGTTCTCTCTTCGTCCTTTTCAAATACCAGAACCTTAGTTTTATTAGCATTCAAACGGAGACCTTTAATTTCACATTCCTCTTTCATACACGTGACTAATGCCTGCAGTTCTGCTTCTGATGGTGCAACAAGTACTGCATCATCAGCATACAGCAGACAATTAACTTTTATGTCACCCAATTTCACACCCAAACAGCTATCTTTCAGCTTCTGTAAACAGCTGTCGAGATACAGTATGAACAGCCAGGAAGACATGACACAACCCTGTTTTACGCCCGCTTGGACGCTAAACATGGATGACAGGTCATGCCCTACCCGCACACAGGCTTTACAGTCATAGTAAAGTGACTGCACAGCCCTTAACTATCGACCATCCACACCATATCCCGGCAACAGTTCCCACATTTTCTTCCTTATAACCTTATCAAATGCTTTCTCCAGATCCACAAAAGCACAGAAAATCCTCTGGTTAACACTCAGAAGCTTCTCCGTGATCATGCGGAGAGAAAACATTTGATCCGTGCATCCTCTTCCAGGTCTAAATCCGCATTGTGCCTCCCATAAGAATCTTTCCGATTTCTCTTGCATCCTGCGTGTCAAAACCTTCGAGTAAACTTTACTTGCTAAACTGGTCAAGCTGATCGCCCGATAGCACCCGCAGTCAAAATGTGAACCTTTACCTTTATATAAAGACACAATGACCGCGGATCGCCAATCATCCGGGACATCTCCCGTCCGCCAGCACAAATTGCACAGCAGATGAAAGCTGTCCCAGACGCGAGGCCCACCGTACTTGACCATCTGTATAAATAGTTTTATTTAATACTTGAATTAAAAGTAAATAAATCGTGTGACGAAGAAACCTCGAATCCAGATGGTGTGGATGGTATCGTAAGTTTTCTAGCGATGGGTGTTAGTTGAATTTGGTAGCTGGAATTAATCCGAAAAATTTCTTTCAGCTTGAGCACTCTCCGTGGTAAATGCAATATATACTTACCACTGTGTGACAAACGAGTAGCACGGCAGCATATATATATATATATATATATATATATATATATATATATATATATATATATATATGCTCCTTTCCTTCTATAAAAAATAGTTATTAAATAGGTACACCATGTTAGTATTCACCGCAACACGTTTATACTTTTGACATTTTAAGTTACGAAATGGGAGCAAGACTTCTTGGAACGCATTCCATCCACGAAAACAATAAAGAGACAAGCTTAAGAAACGGTGTAGTTGCTATAAACGTAATATTTTAAGCTAGCCCTTAACATGTACGTGATAAGAGCTAATACTTGACAAATATCTCGTGTCAAATGTCAGGTTTCGATGTCATATTATTTTCAAACCAAACAAAGCACGTGCGATGTTAGGGTAGCCCTGATTTTATAAGTGTATATACATTTAAAAAAACACGTTAGTTCATCGTAAAAATATATTAACATTTTTTGCACAAAGTCTTAGTAGCTAAACGTTAGGCTGCGACGCTGTCCATGTGCAATTTATGTGTGTAATGGACGCCGCACACGGTCAGTTCAACTGATCATTCCAACTGATCAGTTCAAACTAAAACTGTTGATATTTATTTAAATATTGAATTTTCGATATACCGATAATTATAAATATATCAATATCGGAGTTTTATATATAAGTTTACTTATCGATATATTGAAAATCGAATATTATAAAAAATATCAACAGTTTATTTTGAACTGATTAGTTGGAATGATCAGTTGAACTGACCGTGTGTAGCGACCATTAGATGCCTCTGGTATACGGGGAAAACCTAGTGTGGCGTAACGTTTTTCTAATTAATTATAAATTCCTGTGAAAGTTCGGTTCTCATCATAACTCATGTCTAATCTAATATATAAAAATTTATTGTTGTTATTTCGTATTTAAGCGCTGTCAATCCATTCATCAGTTTGCAGTAAAACTTTGTCGACTTAATACTATATATTGAAGGTCCTTTAGTAGTATCGCTCCGGACAAATCGCTGGTGGACGATTTCACAAGAAAGTTGTGCAAGGAAAAAACTTTGTGTAAATCGCTCAGTGGTGGTCCGCCAATCATTCAGATGGGATGGTATCTTGAGTTTTGTCGCGATGTGCGATGGAGAAAACTGCAGTTGCCAACTCGCTTGCCAAGCGTGGCAACTATGGCAAATATCCCCCCTATGAGGCAATCTATGGGGGAGGCCTATGTTCAGCAGTGGAATTTATATGTAAAACTATGATATATTTGCGTATGTGTATGTGTGTGTTGGTATCCCCACTGTGGCCGTAAAAGGAAAATGGGAGATCTCCCGCCGGTCAAGGTGTTGTGCCCGGGGAGCGGCCAACGTTCCGTGTGATAGTTCGGAGATGTTCTATATATACTGTTTATGATTCGGAATTTTAATAGCGTGATTTAGGCTTCGGTGTGTTCAACTTGTGGCGCGACGCGATATATTATACGATATGTAACGGTAACGGTGTTTTGCAGTAGAATTTTTGTAAGACTACGTGGTCACACTAGTCTATCGATTCTTTTGACGCTGTAACTGTCTCGAATTGTATCCATTGTCACATATTGATGAGCCATCTTAACATTTTATCGATCACAGTCATTGAAACATTTATATTATACGTATTACACATATTTGATTGCACATGGTAGAGCCACGCTGCAGTAATATTATGGTTGTAGCACGAATGGGTCGGCTCGACCGGGTAAGGACCACGCTGTCACAGGATACCAGCATGAAACTGCAGCTGAATGCTGCTATGTTTCGTATGGTGAGTGTGGAGAACCGGAGACCAATTTTACTGGAAACGAGGCTTTCCATCTTAGTCCTCAGGGATGACAACGCAATCTGCTACGAAGCAAAGGTACATGAAATGATGTGTATATATATATATATATATAAAGTTAGTAGATCACATTTGTATCTCATTTTGTTCCGTGGGTGTCATAAAAAGCAATTTTTTTAAGTGTCGAACCAGTACACACACTCTCCATTAGTTAGTGAATATTGTCACACATCATTAAATCTATTATCAGTTAAGAAAAATGTAAGCATTGAGCTGCTATTTCATGCTGGTATTACTTGAGAGCGACGTCCTTCCCCGGTCGAGACGGTCATTCGTGCTGCTCTACCACGTTAACAAACCAATATGCTCGATGTTTATCGATGTCGAGATTTCGATATAACTATCTCATCAATCCGTCACAGCATATATTAGTCCACTGCTTAGCATCGAATGGCATAATATGCTTCCCCCATTGATTGCCTCACAGGGTAAACTACACGTGGCAACTATGGCAATCGACCCATTTTGCGATAGTTGTCACGCTCAGTATGGGTGTTGGCGACCGCAGTTTTTTAATATTTTGAGTTGTTATAAGGATGGTGCTGCTGTCAATCTCCTTTTTCAGTTTCCCTCTATTACGTCTTAGGACACCTACTGGACCAACTAACTTTCATTCCACTGATGGGAAGTGGTTACCGCAATCCACGGACATCTGTAACCAACTTTCCACATAAAAAAAGCTTAAGCGCTGTAATTTTACCGCATCGAAGGCATATTTAACTTTAATACCGGCAGGGGTAACGGTGTTGATAACGCATCTGTAGACTTCCCTGTTTGGACATGGTTGCTTATATCTATGAGTTGCAATAACTACTTACTGTTAGATAGTTAGCTTTTTACAAGAAAATAATTGCATTATGTACTATTTATCAATCTTTTTTTATACGATAGGGCGACAAATGAGCACACGGTCCATCTAATGATAAGTGGTCGCTGTGGCCCACAGACATCTACATCTATCCTCGATTACAAATCAAAATGCAGAAGCGTTGTCACCGTGAGGACTAAGATGGAATGCCCCGTTTCCAATAAAAAGAGTATAGCTAATATTTCACTCTGGTATTCTGTGAGAATGTGGTCCTTCCCCGATCAAGCCGACCCATTCGTGCTACAACTATACTACTAATATAACTGCAGCTTGGCTCTACAACGTACAATATACATTACTTTTAATAAATATGTAGGTAGAATAATTTATTTATTACTAGCCTCCCACCCCGGTTTCGCCTAAGTGGTATCTATTAATGTGACGTTATTCAGTTTTAAGATAGTCAAAGACTATTTTATTCTATCAATTATTCATTGTTTCCAAAAAAAATCTCCAAGTTTTTTGGATAAAATATAGCCTAGTCTAACTAATTAACTAGCCTAACTCCTGAAATTATTTTCTACCTTTCTGTGAAGTTTCATTACGATCTTTTGTCATTTCGAAGATTAGCCTGTACAGACAGACAAACAAAATTGAAAAAAGAACGTTATTCATGTCTTAATGGCATGTATAAAAAAGCTCCTCAGCTCTATTCAGTAGGTATTTCATTATAACAGAGAAACTTTTATATTTATAATTACCTTTCAGACCTGAGAGAAATTTAGTAATTTAATAGATTACCGGGTGTAAAACCTATTCTAAATTCTCTCTATGATGCCTGCATACAGTCATTTCTCATAGTAAGCGAATGTTGTGGACCATAGAAACTTATGTCTATAATCTAAGAACAAAATACAAATATCATAGTTACCGTGAGGAATACCTCGTTATTAGACAAAGTTGTCTCCGGTACTCACAATATGTGTGGTGGTATCTCGGGGGCTAAGCACCCGCTTTAAATTTCACGCATTTTAAGTGGTGATTTACCACGTGCTCGACGGTGAAGGAAAATATCGTGATGAAACCTGCATATCAGAGAAATAAGAAAAAAATATATTTATAAGTCATGATATTCGCCAACACGCATTGGGACAGCGCGGTGGACATTTCATTGCTTTAAAACTCCTGTCAGAAAGGGCCTGCACCCAGCAGTGGTACGTATAAACCTATATAGGTTAAGTTTAACCTAAACTCAAAATATGAATCACAATAAATTATGCTGCTCCTTTCTCCGGTAATCTGTTAGTATTGAGCTTTTACCCTGTCGAGATAATCTAGTCGTGGTGCAAACCTGCAGTATAACCCTATCACGTGATGAGTATACCATTGTCTAGAAAATCGAAGACCAAGGGGAAAATTGTTTTTTTATAGAATAAGGGTGACAAACGAGCACACAGTTCACCTGATGGTAAGTGGATACTGTGGTTCATAAACATTTACATTTATCCTCGATTAAAAATCAAAATATAGATGCGTTGTCACTGAGGACTAAGATTGAACGCCTCGTTTCCAGTAAAAAAGGGTCTCTGGATCTCTACACTTACCAAACGAAACACAACAGTATTAAGCTGCTATTTTACGCTGGTGTTCTATGAGAGCGTGATCCTGTCCCGGTCAAGCCAATTCATTCGTGCTACAACCATAATATAGCTGTATCGTGGCTCTACTAGGTATAACTTATTATTTACGTAAACAAAAAGAACGACTCACCAAAATTATTCTTGATTAAACTGAATCGTTGATTACTTTATGTCAATCTCAAAAAGGATCTCTAAGAGGAAAATGAAATGAAAATGTCTCAAGGGCAATTTTGACAAATGACCGTGCCTGCTCGTTGGCTC
>JAUPFT010000008.1:45905957-45963457 GCA_036936625.1 Parnassius smintheus behrii | reverse complement strand
AGCAATGCTACAGCCATTAACCCCTTTATATATATATATATATATATATATATATATATATATATATATATATATATATATATATATATATATATAGCACGAATAGATCGGCTCAACCGGCGTAGAACCATGCTCGCGCACAATACAAGCGTAATTTTTTTTTCATTCGGGGAGTGAAGAGAACCGGAGACCCTTTTTACTGGAAACAAGACATTCCATCTTAGTCCTTAGGGGTGACAACGCATCTGTATTTTGATTTTTAATGGAGGGTGGACGTAGATATCTATGGGCCACAACATCCACTTACCATCAGGTGACTAATTAATTATTAATGTATGGCAAAGTTAACACCGAATGTTATATTACATCACTAGCTAATAACATGCTAATAAATGTAACAAGAGAAATAACATAAACAATTACATGTATAGCCAAATTAATATAGGCATAATGATAAATTGTTAAATAGTTGGTAACTTGGATTTATACACATAAGGTGAATACTGCAAACAATAAAATGTAAAAAATGTAAAATACAAAAAAATATATATATAAACAAATAAAAATAAAAAAACTCAGAAAACCCAAAAAAATAGAAGAATTATAAAAAAAGATAAACATGGTGCTGTATAATAAATAACAACAGATGAATTAAGACTTCTGTGCTCGTTTGTCACCCATACTCTATAAAAAAAATCGAACTGCATGCAACACGTCATGTGTAATAAATCATCGAAATATCTTTCGATCTATCGATATATTTTGATCATAGAAATATTTAAAAAAAAACACATTTTCAACTTATAGCCTCAATTCAACAAAGAAAAATAGACGGAGCGCTGCGTACATCTCAAATCGAATCTATGCTTAACTCCTTGACACGCAATCACGCACACATCAAGGATGACTCACTCTAGACCGTGTCGGGTCCGAGCCGAGGGTCGGCCGTAGCACGGTCAACTAATATCTGTATGGACACACTCATATATCGGCTATACCGAGCGGAAACCGGGTGAAGGCCGAGCAACGAACAACGCCCGGCAACAACTCGGTCCCAGCTTGTGGTTGAAGATTTATCAGATTCTTCATCGTCCAGAACGAAGGCAATAGGGCCGCTAATTCCAGATCGTCAAACTTCAACATGATTGTAGACTAGTTATAACACTAGTTTTGCCCGGACGAGTATACTGCATCAAAGCGCAACGGTAATTGCTCGGTCGAGGCCCATCTTTATAATTTCAGACACTCGGCTCGGACCCGACTCGGTCTAGCGTGAGTCAACCTTTATTCTTGTTTACGCACACATATACATCTAAAATCAAGTTGTTGGTTGCAATTGATTTTAGATGTATATTTTGTGAGTGCATCTTCTTACATTAGATTGAGCTTAGTTTTGACTTGGTTTTGCGTGAATTGCAATGTACGCAGGGTTTCATCATTCTTTGTTTGTTAGTTTGAGCTTAAAGCATTTAAGTTATGCTTCTGGCCTGAGTAAGGTAGCAGATGTAGTGTAATCATCCACTAGAGCCTCTGTGATCGATGAGCACATGGGACGTGTCACATGATATATGGCGGCTTAGCGTGCGATTAAAGCAAATGAAAATTCCTAGCATATCCCAAGATATAAAACTGCGATAGTTTTTAAAACAAAGCAATATTTTAATTGTACACGATGAGATTTAAAACCGGAAAAAATTGCTAAAATTTACTGTGTACTACAAATGTTATTGGTAAATGAATTTTTTTTTTCTATTTCTCATACCATAAATTAAGCTTAGGTACCTACCAAAAGGATGATTGGAATTATATACATATATTTATACGACATTTAACAAAAATCCTCTGGTGCCAGATAAGTTCATTAAAGCATTAGTATTAACAGGTATAGAAATAACTTTACTACAGAAAACACGACCATAATAAGTTCTAATTTAACTAAAATAAATTTATATTTGCAAAGGAGTGAACACATGAGTAAAGAAACAGAAAAGTATATTGACAAAGACTCTGCTTTACTGTGTTTCAGTGGTTCAAATGTGAATAACATTTTTTCACAAGATTGAATTTAGTAAGATACCTGTTAGTATGATGGGTAATAATATATATATATATATATATATATATATATATATATATATATATATATATATATATATAAGGATCCTAAAAGAATCACCGGGTTATTTGTTACTTACTGTTTAATGTTATGTAACTATTACTACAAATTTATTTTTTCTGTATGATTTTCATAAAATAAAATTACTTATTGATACCTATAAGCGCTCATCGCTGTAGAGCGGCGATAACAAAGAAAGCCTGTTTATAAAAGTCAATGAAGTTATGGCCGATTGACCGAGTTAGCCTCGTTTGGTTTTATTAACCTTATGAGAGTAAATTGTCGGAGAGTTGACGTTGCTGAAACGTTATATCATAGTTCAATGCCTTGAACGAATTAACCATTGGACCCGACATAAAACACAAATGTATGAAAACTCGTTCAACCAAGTGGAGAATAACGCGCATGGAGATCTTATTACGTTAATGTAAACACACATACGAAATTCGTAGAAGTTTACTCTATTTCTAGCGCTTCATCGTAGTCGATAAAATATATCGATTTACGATTGAGAAAGAAAAGGCATATCGTAAATAAGCTGTAAAACAAAGGAAATAAAGGGATAATGAAGGTGAGGTAAGCTTCCGGTATTTAAATTTTAATTAAAATAAAAGAAGCAGGACATTTTTATAGACTTTATACAATTATAGTTACGATAAACGTCAAATGTTTTGTTAAGTTTAAATTATTTTAGTAGGTTTGCTGACTTATTGTGTATTATATCTTTCTTAAAATGTGATTCTTAGAATTTGTTGTGTTCGCTGGTTTTCTTATATAAGCAATTCTAATGTTTAAATTCTTTTCAGCAACGGCTTTCGTTAATTTTTCGACGTGATTCACTTCGTCGTTTTCAAATTTACGGAAATGAATGTCTTCGTACAACGGAAGTTGCAGCAATGTTTCTGTTACTTTCGGCAGAAGAAAGTCTGTTATGTAATCTTTTTTTAGTCTTTTATCCTGAACACCCTTCCTAAGTTGGAGTTCGCAGTGCTAACAAATAGCTATGGTATCACTTGAGGGAAGTATCAGTTTTCCCTTGTTTTTATGGGCAATGAGACTGCCTTCATTGGTGTAATTTTCTGTTTCTTTGCATTAGTATTAAAACAGGCAGTATCGAAATATACACTGCATATTATGGCGCTGTGTTTCGTCGGGATCCAGGTTTCATCTTTACGAACTGCTTCTACCCACTTTCTCTTCCGAGAAGTGTCACTGGGAAATCTGAAAATTCGTTTAATTTATGTGTTTAAATAGTTTAAGTACAGATACTAATTATAATTTTTGCATTTATAATATTTTTATTAATATTATAAAAATTATTATTATAAATTTAATGACATCAGATTGTAGGATACTGTTATATGTATAAGTATTTTAAGTGTAATTGTATTGTACGAATAACATCATCATTCATTTGGTCATATCGTCAAATATCGATATATTTTTCGACATGGTCAAGCAATAGTCGATGTCAAATTGACTCACTCAACAATTTTAATCACTGTTCTGAATGGTATAATCCAGCCATTTTGTGATGGTTGTCAGATGTCAACAATACATAGAAATATCCACTATATTTAACATAGGTGGATAATACGAAATTTTATTTACAATTGATTAATTTTAGTGATAAATAACCATAAATGTAATAAAATAATGTACTTACAAGTGAAAAGAAATAGTACTGCTTCCGCCGCTATAGTTTTTACACCATTACCCGAACATTTAGTCATTTTTGGGAGATGTTTTGTCGACAAGTAAGTGTTTGAGGCTGACGCAAAAACAAACGACCAAGCCTAAAATTGCTTGGTTACTAACAAGACCGATATTGGTACGTCCGCTAATATGTCGGGTCCAGTGGTTAATTCGTTCAAGCTCAATGCCTATCCACCTTTTCTTCGTGTTTAGAAGCCATTATTAATCTATTACTAGATACAGGCCTTAGGAAGAAAGCACCACCTATACTGCACAAATTGGAAGAACCCTTATTCACCGTAGGTAAGTAAAAAATATAATTTTAATAAAAAGTAAGAACCGACTTTAAACAACTTAAAAGAATTTAAAAAACACATTTCACATTTCGGTGCTAAAACATTTTATAGAAGTTTTTTTTGTAGGATAAGAGTAGCAAATGAGCATACAGTTCACCTCATGTTGGTTGCTATAGCTCGTAGACATCTACATCTATCTTCGATTACTAATCAAAATGCAGATGCATTGTCACCCGTGAGGATTAAGATGGAATGCCTGATTTCCTGTAAAAAGGGTCTCTGGTTTAGAAAACCGAGGCATTTCATCACCATACGAGCATCGTTAAGCTGGTATATTACGCTGGTGTTTTGTGAGAGCATGGTCCTTTCCCGATCGAGCCGACCCATTCGTGCTGCAACTATACTACTAATATAATTTCAGCATGGCTCTACCACGTAAAAAAAATATCTAAATACAAATAAAGATATAGTTACCTCCCTTCTTTTGAATTCAGCTAAAGAAAAGAAAGGGATATATATTTGGTCATTACTTAGAAAATATGATGGATACAAGTAGCTTATTATACGAATGTAGTACAATTACAAGATTCAAGTACAATAAGAAAAAATACACAGTAGTAAATTTTGACGTAGTAGAAAAATAATGTTGCGTTTCGTCTATTGAGTGAACGAAACCGGAGACCCTTGTTACAGGTTTCAGGATATTCCATCTTAGTCCTCAAGGGTAACAACATTTTAGAGTCAGATGTGTTGACTTATAATTGAGGATGAATGTAAATGTCCATTGTCCACAGAATCCACTTAACGTTAGGTGTAACTCTTATATAATATAATTATTTCTCTTGTGTACTTATTGTCACCGTTATTCTACAAAAAATAAATAAATACTAAAACATAGGCCAACATACAACAGATTAGGTTCATAAGTGAAAAGTAGACACAAGAAAACGAACAATAAGGAACCTTCTTAACGTGGTAGAGCCACGCTGTAGCTATATTATGGTTGTAGCACGAATGGGTCGGCTCGACCGGGGTAAGGCACGCTCTCACTGAATACCAGCATAAAATAGCAGCCTTAAGCTGCTGTGTTTCGTATGGTGGATATAGAGACGTACCGCCACATGAGTAAAGTCCTTCTGTGGTGCCGCTTTCATTTGTTTCAGCGATAGGGTTTGTATTGTTTCATTTTCTTTGATAGCTTTAAACTGATGGGTCTATTTTATTTATTTTTTTAACGTTTTGCATTGTAAATCTAAATGTCCAAGTGAAAAAGAGTAGTGTTGTCTCTTAAAGACAAAGTCAAAAAGCAGTGCAGCCGTTTTCTAAATGGAAAAGCATACGATTAAGATTTTGTATACAATTAGGACGTAACAAATCTCTTTTGGAAAGATTTACTAATGATTTCTTATATTTACATGAACACTACACATTGATTAAAACTACTTTTACGGATTTTATCGCGTTTAATTTTGGTAGGAGTTCCTACCAGGGATGATACGTGAGGCTATTGAAGTTAAAAAACACCCTAATTTCAATAGAGAAGGAAGCTGGGTACTACCACCTTCTTGAGACCCTGTAAGTTATAAAATTAATACCTTCTAAAACCAAGCATGCCACTGCAAGACTTCAAGACCGAGTAAGTTCATTCTGAATAGATCGGACCATAAACAGTAATTAAAAAGCTGGAGTTGCTCCGGGTTAACACTGACATCGGGAAGTCAGTCGACTCAGTCCCCCATGACCATGGGTGCTAGAAAGCACCCGAAACGTCGGGAATTAAAAACATTTAAAATTAAACGCGATAAATTCCTTAAAAGTGGTTTTAATCAAAGCTTTACCAAGTAAAACATTAGCATCGCATTGTAAAAATGCGGCTCCGGGGCACAAAGTGAGTAAGGATAGAATCACAGTTATGGTTTACGAGAACGCTAAAGGAACACATCTGTTGCTTCTGCTACTTATTGGTAAATGTCCCTTAACTAACGCTAACCAACAAAAAGCGTTGATGAACGCTGATATTTTTCTTACTTGTATGAAAAATATTTATCACTGAGTTGAAGTTGACCGAGAGGTCAATCGACGGATTCAACTCGGCTGGGCAGCGTTCGGGAAATTACGACACATCTTTTCGTCAGGTATACCTCAATCCCTGAAAACTAAAGTGTACAACCAGTGCGTGTTGCCAGTGATGACTTACGGATCAGAGACGTGATCCTTCACTGCTGGCCGTATGAGGATGCTCAAGGTCGCTCAGCGAGCTATGGAGAGGGCTATGCTCGGAGTTTCTCTGCGTGATAGACTCAGAAATGAGGATATCCGCAGTAAAACCAGAGTGACCGACAGCCCAACGGATTAGTAAGCTGAAGTGGCAATGGGCCGGCCATATAGCTCGAAGAACCGATAACCGATGGGGAAGAAAGGTTCTCGAGTGGCAGCCTCGTACCGGTAGGCGTAGTGTAGGGCGACCCCCCACTAGATGGAGTGACGACCTGGTAAGATATGCAGGAAGTCGATGGATGCAGGTGGCTCAGGACCGTGCTTTGTGTCATTACTTGAGGGAGGACTATGTTCAGCAGTGGACTTGCGGAGGGCTGTAATGATGATGATGATGATGAGTTGAAGAAATTTCAAAAGGATGTGGAAAAGGTGGTCGATGTATTGTTGTTATTAGATAATGCGCCAACGCACCCATCCGCTGAAACATCAAGTCAAAAAAATGGTTAGTATACAGTTAAGTTTTTGCCTCCCAATGTAACATCGACATTGCAACCTATGGACCAAAATGTCATCGAAACTTTATAGCGTTTATACAAAAAGCAGCTACTGCGTCGCCTAATTGCCAGCAGACGACAGTAAAATAAAAACGATGTTAAAGTTTTTTAAGGAAATTAATTTACAAGATTGTTGTTATATGCTGGTAGAAGCGTGGAACTCTGTGGAATTGCAAACATTAAAAAGAACATGGAATAAATTAGTAAAATTGACTCCATCTATTTATTCAATTATATCGCACGATGATTTCAAAGAAATAAGAAAAGAAATGCTATTTCTTAGCTTTGGTGAAGGGTACGGTAAAGAGAATATCAAGGAGTGGCTGAACTGCGATAATCGAGACCCTGGATTCCAAATATTAACTGATGAAGAAATCATTAACGATTTGAATAGTAACGAGAGAGAACACGAAGAAGAGACTTAAACTGGGGTTGTATGTCAAGTACCATCGCACGCAGAAGCTTTTGAAGCTCTAGATATTGCTTTAAAGTGGTTTGAAAAACCAGAAGAATCAGTTCCCACACAGTTGGCTGTAATAAAAAGATGTGATTCATTACGTCAACAAGTTACTTCCAATCAAAATTTTAAATTACATATGTAATTTTTTATATCTTATTCTCTAAACGACTTATAAAAAATCCATTACATAACAAAAATTTATTAAAATTTAAAAGTTGTTAGATTTGACTTTTGAAAACGATTATCCGGATTTCCGATTATACGGAATACCCATGGTTTTATTTGATCCGGATAATCGGGATTCTACTGTACTACAAAATAACGTATTATACGTTTTAGATCTTATTGCCTAACATCAAAATACTTACAGGGAACGCAGTAAGGTCGTAATTGCACACTTGATAATTGCTAGACGTCTAGCTCCGTTATGTTGTTGCCTAACCATATAGCTTTGATGTGCCAACGTTATTGCCAATTAATAGAATCAGGCGTCAATTAAGGTTGTGGAAACTTACTAAGAAATAAGAAATCTTACCAAGCTCTGCGTTCAATACTAAAATGGTAGCATATTGCCTTTTTATAGAGTACGCCCTTAAAAACGAACGAGCACTTATTGTCCGCCTGATGGTAAAGGCATGCTGTGACCTATAGGCACATACACCTTTTCTCGATTAACCCTTTCACAGCGAATCACGAGTACCGCTCGGCATCCGTATCAAGCGGCGCCTTAAAATGCTCCGCTGTGAAAGGGTTAAGAATCAAAATGTTGATAGGTTGTCAGGTTGCAGTAAAAAGGCTATCCGGTTCTCTTCACTCATGACATGAAACTCAGCAGCATTGAGCAGCTATTTCAGGCTAGTATTTTGTACGAGAGGCGAAATTTTGTGTAGGTGAAATTTTACTCCATTACTAAACCTAAAACCCGTATATTTCTGAAAAGGACACAACGGACGGAAACTAAGAAACAGAAGGGAGGAATCGAGGCTTCTCTCGATCCGGCCTCCTGCAACGCCTACGTTGGGTTCGGGAACAACGTATGTGATCTCCGCAACGGAGTAACACACTAGGGCGATAACCTCGTTCCTTTTCAGCAAGTAGGTTCAGACGGGGATTACGGGTCTTCCGAAGTCGTCCCGGTCCCGACGCCTTAATTCTTCGATGTGGACTGTATAACTTAAGGGATCTTGGGAATGAAACAGCAATTATCTTCAAACCGTTCCGTGAGAGAGTAATCACTTTTCCCTATACTTTTCTTCTTGACTGCTGGTTTTCACTTTTCCCGAAGGATTTTCTTGTTTTTCCGAACTATTACCCCGAACTATTTTCTTCCCCGAACTATTTTCTTCCCCGAACTATTTTCTTCCCCGAACTATTTTCTTCCCCGAACTATTTTCTTCCCCGAACCAATTGCAATAAAACCCGTTCACTAAGCTACCCCCAGAGCTATACGCGAAAGTGAGCCGCGCCATTCGCGTGCCTGCGCAACTTAACAACATGAATTTGTACTATTACTCTCTCACGTTTCACTTAATTTCTTTATTCACATAAATCACACATAAATACAAGTTATCTATTTAAATAGCACAAAACAATATCTACACCATGATATACATTATTTTTCCGTATTACAAAAATCCTTTAATTTATAAAACAAAATATGCCTACTTTACTCACAAATCCAAAATCCAAACTTCTTAAATATTTAACACAGAAAGTTAAAACAATGTTTCCCACTTGAATTTATACATATGTTAACTAATACAATAGTTTAATTTACATTTTCTCTATTTATTTCACTATTTAAAACACTTTTAAATTTCTTATACAAAACTATCATTATTTCACTTATGCACAGGAATTTTCACATAAAAATAACACAGAATTCACCTTTTTAGCACGTACAATCAACCTGAAATGTTTTACAAGTCATTTTTACATAAATTGCTGAAATTACAAACATTTTAAATTTTTACATATTCGGCCTCCTAAGGGCGTGGCCAGCGTGCTTCCGTGAACTCACACTGTTTGAACAACTAACTTTGCACCGCTCTCGACTATCAGAAAAATGAAAGTCTGAAATACACTTAATTTTAACAATATTAAATAAACGAGTGCTTCTACATAATTTTCAAACAGTAGGAAACTATTTCTGATAAGACTCTTATTCGTTATCATGCTTCTTATCAGATAACAATACAAGTGAATGTTTTCATTAATCAATCATAACAAATAGGCATTTGTTTTCGTACAAACATATCATACTTATACAAGACAATACTTATGCAATTAATTTCCGTTAATTCTGTTTATGCACAGAGTGATCATCTCGACCGGGGAACCAATCCGATCCCTAACTTCACTTTAATATTCCTTTGAATTTACATCGTTAGAAAGATGATTTCAACCGGGGAACAAATCCGGTAATATAATTTATATCTTAAATTCCTTATGAATTTATTAAGCGATATTACTTAGGAAAACGAACAAACTAGTCTGGCCTGGGAGTCGAACCCAAGACCTTCTTATCATTAATTCGACATTTCTTTAAGATTTAACTAAGCATTTTCTTATCAGAGCGTCGTGGCTCGATAATTTGCTTTTTATAACTATGCGTCATCGGTTGATTTAATAAACTGAAACATTCTTATAGGCGCGTCGCCAACAATCTCCCCCCCGTGCGTTAGCACCATCATTTGGGAGGCGTCGCGGGTACCAGGACTATTATTCTGGATGTAGGTCTCCTCAAGATACCTGTGCTAGTAATGACGTCAACCACTCTGGTGTGACCGTCTGGTCCCGGTAACGTTCTACTAATTTTGCCTTTCGGCCACGTATTTCGTGGCAACGAATGATCTATTATCAAAACAATATCGCCTTCTTTAGGTTCCATGAACTTTCCGTTATTACCTGTTCGCGGTATTAAGGTAGGCATGTATTCTTTCAGCCACCTTGTCCAAAAATGGTCGGCTAACCTCTGTGCAGCTTTCCAATTGAGTTGACCCGTCAGATGCCGCTCTAGAAATAATCCAGGTGGTCGATCACCACATGAGCGTCCCAGAAGAAAATGATTGGGTGTCAAACCCTCTTCAGGACTATCCATACTGAATGTTACCAGAGGCCTGGAATTCACTGTGTGCTCTGCTTCTAAAAGTAACGTATGTAGAACCTCCTCTCGTGGGCTCTTTTCTCTGAGCGTAGCGGTCAACGCAATTTTAATCGACCTTACTAACCTCTCCCAGGCGCCACCCATGTGCGGTGCTCCCGGAGGTATAAATTTCCATTTAATATATTTCTTAAATGACTCATTTTTCATGCCCTCATGGCATTCTTCGCATGCTTTCAATAATTCCTTATTCGCAGCTTTGAAATTTGTCCCGTTATCGCTCTATATAACGGCCGGTTTTCCTCTTCTGGCGATAAATCGCCTCAACGCCATTATCATTGACGCTGGTGTCAATGAGGCTGCTAATTCCAGATGTACTGCTCTGGTAGTCAGACACGTGAATAAAACACCCCAACGTTTTTCGTGTCGCCTTCTTATAGTTACACTCATAGGACCGAAATAATCCACAGCTGAGCATGTAAAAGGTGGTTCATGATGAGCTATTCTCTCCAGAGGAATATTTCCTTGTGGCACGTTCTGCGGTTTGGATCTGTATGTCCTGCACCACTGGCAATGATGTGACACACTACGTACTACATTACGTAAGTTCAAGACATAAAATTTCTGGTTCACCTCATTCATCACCGTCTGGTGATTGGCATGTCCAAAATGATGATGAACTTCTCTAATCATCATTTTAACGATTTCGTGTTTACCGTCCAATATGACAGGTTTTCTACTTTCCTCGGTCAAATTAGACTTGAAAGGTAAACGTCCATTTAAACGGAGTAAGTTATCCTCTCCTATTTCCATAGATAATTTACTTAAGCGTGAACTTCTTTCAACACTTTTGCCTGCTTTCAAGCATTTTATTTCCGAATAAAAACACTCGTCTTGAACGAACTTCCAAATTAATAATTCCGCTTTTTTCAAGAGCGCTATGTCCAACGCGCCATCGGGTCCTTTAACCGACTTTGCTAAAACTTTGTTGGAACACATAACCGACTTTTCGGCTGCGTCGTCGGGTCCTTTAACCGACTTTCTTAAACTCTTGAATTTTTCTACCGCTTGCAAGGTGCGTGCAGTTGCCCCAAGGAATTTCTTAAAGCTGCTAAATCGTCCGTAGTCGGGTAGACTTAACGGTTCTTGCTTTCTTAACGCATTTACGCCCTTTGGCGATTTTAACAGGCGACTTTCAACCTGCGCTCTATTCGACGGCATGCACTCATTGTCTGTGCGCCATAACAAAGCAGTCTCGTACCTATTATTAGGTATACGACGTACCGTTTTGTTCAAAATACTTAAAGCTCGTTCTTCTGGGTCGTTCACGGGCTTTCTAGCCGATACTCCCAGAGATTCCAAACTAAAATAATCCTTGATCAATTTATCCATATCTTCCTCCTTCTTGGTGGAAATGTGGTTAACGATCTTGATCGGTTTAATACCACCCGATATGTGACCATGTAAAACCCATCCAAGTTTGGTGAGCGATGCTACAGGTAGGTTCTTACCTCCTGAAATTAATTCACGAGTAACTATGAGATGCCAATTGTCCTGACCAATTAATATGGTAGGTTTGGACCTCTCATACATCAACTCATCCTTAATCGGTGTCAAATGAGAACACCGTTGCAATAATTCTCGGCTTACCGACTGCGGAGAAAGGTTAAGTGACTTAATTGTTTGTACACTTATCTCTTCTAAGTCGCTCGAGTAAATGCCTTTTATCTTAATGTTTAAGCGATACGAACTGTCGTCGTTAATTCGCTTACCTCCCACGGCTTCGATACGTAATCCCTCTTTACGTCCGCGAGGCGCTAATTTCTGAGCCATACACTCCTCTATGAGTGTCATGGTCGATCCCTCATCCAGAAGAGCTGTTGTCTTGACCTTTCCTCTAGGTCCATACAACTCGACCGGTATAATCTTTAAGTATGCACATGCCAGTGCATTCACTGTACTAACAGTTGTAATCTGAGCATCCTTACCCCCCTCGTCCCCTTGTGGCGAGGTTTTTTCTTTGGGGTATCGGTGTAGCATTCGATGATGTGACATTCTACATCCCTCTACACCACATTTTTTCGCTTTGCACTCTAACCTCCTATGGTTAGGTGACAAACATTGGAAACATACTTTCGCCTTTTTGACCGCTTCCCATTTCTCGTGAATATTCATGTCCTTAAACTTGTAACAACTCACTATAGAGTGTTCCTTGTTGCATATAACACACTTATGTGTTACCCGACTTACAGGCTTATCCTGGGTTGTCATAACCACCTGTCGGTTGTGCCCTTTACTATTTCGGCGTTCTAGACGCTCGCTCGACTTACTTCGGCGCATATAGCGCTCGCTCACGGCACATTTGCGTACACCTCCCTTTGCAGTGTGTACAGTTTGCTTCCTGAATTCAGGACGCTTCCTTTTTTCAGGCGCATTTTCATTGTTTAAGGACGCTCCAAATTGTTCACTCAATAAATTTAAAAACTTGGCCATCTTCTGTAACTCTGGCTCCAAAGGATACTGAGCTCGATATTCAAACCATTTAAATTTAATCATAGTTCCGAGCTTCTCCACTATGCGGCTCACTAACTCCGGTGAGTACAAATACTGTGGTTGATTCAACGCTTGTATCGTGGCAACCACGTTCGTAATACGACTTGCAAAAGATCCTATATTCCGGCAATCTTCTGCCAATCTTGGCATACGCTTTACATTCTCGATTTCGGCTAGAATGAGCATCTCAACCCTACCGAATCTTCTTTCGAGAGCGTTCATTATTTCTTCCGGTTCACACAAAGTAAACAACAACGACTTAACCGCTTCCTTAGCGGTGCCCTTTAATGCCCTCCTAAGGCGTGCGACATTTTGCACCCCTGAAAATTGGCTTCTCGTGTCTTCAAACACCGTTTTGAAAATTATCCATTCACCCGGGTCTCCATCGAACACCGGTAATTCCTGGAGGAAATGAAGCTGGGAAGACTTATCTTTACCAGCTATTTTTATTGCACTCACAATCGCTTCGGTCAATTCTGACACCTCACTCGCGTGTGTTTTCTGTGCATTTCCTTGGTTGCGCTCGATCTCCGCCCCTTTGCGGCGTGATCCTTTACACGCTTCCTTATCAGTAACATCGGGTTGTGCTACACTAACCGGCGCGCTCATTATGGTCTGCTGAACCCAACTCCTTACGAAAGGTTCCACCTGAGTATTCCGCTCTTCATCATCCTCACTCGAGTCGATCTCCTCTTCTCGGTTGAGTCGTGCCAACTCCAATTGAGACTTGGCCAAGGCAGCAGCTGCCTGTGCTCGTTCGAGCTCTGAGCGTTCGAATTTAATCCGCGCCTCTAATTCGGCTTTCAGCCTCGCCGATCGCGATGACCTACTACCTCTTTGTGACCCTTTATCACTAGTGTGCCCGATTACTGTCCTTGACGATGCCGCTTCTTCGGTCCTTTGACCTACTTTTTCGACCACCGTTTCACTCCTGGATATAACGGATTGTTGTGCGGTACTGGCCTGCGTACCACTGGTGTCCGTCCTGTTGCTTGTCGTTGCCACGGACGTCCCTGTGTCCCACGTGCATGTGGACGTGTCGGTGGTGGCTCCACTTGAAGGAGTTGCTCCATTTGACGCAGTAGCTGTGGTCGCTCCAGATGGTTCCGCTTCTTTAGCTTTTCTTGAGAGCCCTGTCCTTGTCCTGCTCCCTTCGCTTCTCCCTGTCTGGTCTTATGCCTTCTTCATCTTGCAGGAAGGTGATTGTTGGCCTACGGTCCCTAACTGTCCCTACGGTCCCTACAACCCCTTACCTACAACCCTTCTACACCCCAACCTAACACCACTACCCCTCCCCCCCCTTTATCTCCCAACCTACAACCCTACTACCACCCTAACAGCCCTATCAGCCCTATCAATCCTGGACGGGGCCTACCGAGGTGAGCCGTCCAGGGATGGAGTCGTGCAGGAATGGAATGGAGGAAAGGTTTAGGAACTGTCCCGCCAAGGAATATGACGAAACAGTCGAGCGGTAGTGCAAGCGCAGTCTCGCTCGAGAGAACTGCTCCACCCGAAGGTGTTGTGCCAGAGCCCAACCGTTTGGCACCGTTAGGTGGTCGGGATGTATGCTGTGCTCGCCGCCCAGTTGCCGGTGACGCCTCGTCCAAGCGCCCTCCTCCGGCCGCGATGCAGTCAGGTGCCCACGCGCACCCTCGCCCGGCAGCAGCAGCGGTGGATGCTTCTTCCAGCACCCTGATGATCCGACAGGAAAATGCCGGACACGGTCGTCCGACAGGAAATGCCGAGCACGCTTGCCCGACAGGAAAATGCCAGACACGGTCGTCCGACAGGAAAAATGCCAAGCCCTGCTTGGCCACGATGAGTGCCTTCACAAGACACCTGCGCCCGGCTGCGATACGTGCCCCGTGCGAGCACACGCCCCCGGCCGCAATCCCGGTTTTCTTTCTTCCGGTAGTTCCAGGTCCCGTCCTTCAGCACTGACGTCCTGGTCTTCTGGCCTTTGGTCCTATTGCTTCAGCTCAAACCTCCGGCTTCCTTCGGTTGCTGATCTTCACTCGGCTCCGAAGGTCTTCTTTTTTCCACAACCAGCAGTCCACAGCTGGTTCCTTGATCCAGCTGGCGGGGTTCGGGTGGTCTTTAATCCGGCTCGAAGGACCAATTGAAAAGGACACAACGGACGGAAACTACGAAACAGAAGGGAGGAATCGAGGCTTCTCTCGATCCGGCCTCCTGCAACGCCTACGTTGGGTTCGGGAACAACGTATGTGATCTCCGCAACGGAGTAACACACTAGGGCGATAACCTCGTTCCTTTTCAGCAAGTAGGTTCAGACGGGGATTACGGGTCTTCCGAAGTCGTCCCGGTCCCGACGCCTTAATTCTTCGATGTGGACTGTATAACTTAAGGGATCTTGGGAATGAAACAGCAATTATCTTCAAACCGTTCCGTGAGAGAGTAATCACTTTTCCCTATACTTTTCTTCTTGACTGCTGGTTTTCACTTTTCCCGAAGGATTTTCTTGTTTTTCCGAACTATTACCCCGAACTATTTTCTTCCCCGAACTATTTTCTTCCCCGAACTATTTTCTTCCCCGAACTATTTTCTTCCCCGAACTATTTTCTTCCCCGAACCAATTGCAATAAAACCCGTTCACTAAGCTACCCCCAGAGCTATACGCGAAAGTGAGCCGCGCCATTCGCGTGCCTGCGCAACTTAACAACATGAATTTGTACTATTACTCTCTCACGTTTCACTTAATTTCTTTATTCACATAAATCACACATAAATACAAGTTATCTATTTAGATAGCACAAAACAATATCTACACCATGATATACATTATTTTTCCGTATTACAAAAATCCTTTAATTTATAAAACAAAATATGCCTACTTTACTCACAAATCCAAAATCCAAACTTCTTAAATATTTAACACAGAAAGTTAAAACAATGTTTCCCACTTGAATTTATACATATGTTAACTAATACAATAGTTTAATTTACATTTTCTCTATTTATTTCACTATTTAAAACACTTTTAAATTTCTTATACAAAACTATCATTATTTCACTTATGCACAGGAATTTTCACATAAAAATAACACAGAATTCACCTTTTTAGCACGTACAATCAACCTGAAATGTTTTACAAGTCATTTTAACATAAATTGCTGAAATTACAAACATTTTAAATTTTTACATATTCGGCCTCCTAAGGGCGTGGCCAGCGTGCTTCCGTGAACTCACACTATTTGAACAACTAACTTTGCACGGCTCTCGACTATCAGAAAAATGAAAGTCTGAAATACACTTAATTTTAACAATATTAAATAAACGAGTGCTTCTACATAATTTTCAAACAGTAGGAAACTATTTCTGATAAGACTCTTATTCGTTATCATGCTTCTTATCAGATAACAATACAAGTGAATGTTTTCATTAATCAATCATAACAAATAGGCATTTGTTTTCGTACAAACATATCATACTTATACAAGACAATACTTATGCAATTAATTTCCGTTAATTCTGTTTATGCACAGAGTGATCATCTCGACCGGGGAACCAATCCGATCCCTAACTTCACTTTAATATTCCTTTGAATTTACATCGTTAGAAAGATGATTTCAACCGGGGAACAAATCCGGTAATATAATTTATATCTTAAATTCCTTATGAATTTATTAAGCGATATTACTTAGGAAAACGAACAAACTAGTCTGGCCTGGGAGTCGAACCCAAGACCTTCTTATCATTAATTCGACATTTCTTTAAGATTTAACTAAGCATTTTCTTATCAGAGCGTCGTGGCTCGATAATTTGCTTTTTATAACTATGCGTCATCGGTTGATTTAATAAACTGAAACATTCTTATAGGCGCGTCGCCAACAATTTCTACACTGGCAAACTACGATAATTGGCCGGCGCTAAATATACATACAGGATGTCCCAGAACGTAACGATCAAACGAAAGGGGGTTGTAGACCATGTAAGAACTGTTCAAAAAAAAAATTAAGTCCTATACTTTAATTGCGTGGTTTAAAAGATAAAGGGTAATTTATAAATTTTTCAGAAAATCACTCTTTGCGTCAATATTTTTGATGCTGCATCTGCAAAAGAAGTCCCATTTTAATTTTTTTTTCTAATTTGTATAGCCTAATAATATGCCTTCTTCTACAATTTTATTTTTCAGTAAAAGTTAAAAGTAAAACTACGGCCTATATACGTCCCACTGCTGGGCAGAGGCCTCCCCTCATTTCTGAGAGGGTTTTAGGGCAAAAAAGTATCCGCCACGCTGCCCCAATGCATGTGGCAAACTTCACATGTCTTCGAAATTTTCTCACGATGTTTCCCCTCACCGCCGAGCACGTGGTAAATTAGCACTTAAAATTACAGTTACCAATTTCATTAGTGCCGGCGAGGATCGAACCTGGGTTACTCGCGTTCTGTTATATTTACAGCGAGCGTTTTGAGTACCTATTACGATTTGGTAGAAATAAATACATATAAATTCGTAAAAGTGTAAAAATGTATCTTTAAAGTTTTATCAAGCAAGTTAGACACGTCATACTGTAAAAAAAATGTACACAGATGGACCTGGAAACTGTATTCAAAAGTTGGCGCAATTCATGTAGATTTCAAAACAGTAGGTATAATACTTGGTACTTTTATTTCAACTTTTTGTGTGCTATAATTTTTTTTTTCTGACAGAGAGAAGATTCTTCAATTAAAAGATTACAAAGATTTCTCAATTAGATATTTTTAAATGATTCGTCCGTTGGATTAATGTTAAGAAAAATAATTCGTTTTCATGATGGTTTGGCCAATTTCACACCTACCCTTTAATATACCTATATTAATCACAAGCTTTCATATATGTAATTATTGTTTAGTCATCGATTATTAACATAACACGTCTGCTAATTATAGATTAATCAGATGCCCAAAATGGGAGAAAATTGTATTTAAACTGTTAAACTGTTAATGCCATTTCTAGCCAATTGCATTTCTTAATCAAGATCCGTGTTTGCTCGGTTGGTGTTATTAATTTGTTATTTCTTGCAAGTTTCGAAGACTACCTACATTCCTACATTCATCGTATTAACTTATTATATATAAGTACCCGGTTGACCGAGCTTTGCTCGGTATTTTTCGCTCGATTTTTTAAATTCGTGTGTTTTGGAAATTATATTTAGATACAAATTACATACTGATGAATTACAAATAATATTTTTTGATCTTAGCGACATAACAGAAAAAACTGAACTGGTTATTTGAATAAAAAATCATGAGTGCAATTATTTTTATTTAAATTTTCGTGTTTTTAAAAAATACTAAAAAAAGGGCTCGAAAAAAATATATTTTCTCAAAAAAGAAAGAAACTTGAAAAAAATAAATAAAAAAGTCGGTCGGTCGGTCTGGGCTCGAACCGGGGTTTTACGATTTTGTGACCGCCCATTATACCAATAAGCTATTTATAATCATTACCAAACTGTCAAAATTTACCTTCTTATTCTAACTATATTGTAGCAGTTTTTAATTGCCTAAAAACACGGACAAAAAGACATTTTCTAAAAATAAATCTTAGCTAGATCGATTTATTATCCCCGAAACTCCCTGGACACTAAATTTTATGAAAATCGTTGGAGCCGTTTCCGAGATCCCGATTATATATATATATACATATATACAAGAATTGCTCGTTTAATAGTATAGGATATTCAACTGTACGCTCAGTAGAAGTACGTTTCGATAAAATTTGTTTCTCAGTAAGCGAATTATTGTTAATTCTTAATGAGAAATAAAGTTCTCGAAAAAAAATATAGACTCCCCCACAAATTGCCTCACTGGATAGATATTTACCATAGTTGCCAATGTTGATATGTGAGGCGGGTTGGTAGTTTTTTTTTTAAATAATTTGGTTACTATAAGACAGAGCCTGTGCCCAAATGCTGGTGGCTTTTCCTTTGTCACCTCTTACGACACCCACGGGACGGTATTGGTAGTGGATATTCTTATACCGCCATTACATGGTCATACATACACTCAATTATACATATATATATATATATATATATATATATATATATATATATATATATATATATATATATGTATGACTATTAATAAAAGTGTGTTGAAAATCGAATTAAAATAATCGTTTTAGTAAAAACATGAATGTATGTAATCTTTAGTCAATCAGCTTACAGAGTACATTATATGTAATCTATAAGCTGTATCAAGATAGCTTATCGAAGCCACTTGTCAAAATGGATTCTATATCGATGTTCGCTGCACTGTAGATAATAACAACAGAAGCACATTGAGGCAAGGAGATAGGTTTCGTCTATCCTTTGTGTCGACAGAGAAATGAGCTCCATCAGTGTACAAGCGGCTGCAGCACAATAAAGCTGACTGGAGATTTATTAGCTGCAGCTATGACTCGCTTCCTTGGTAATGGATGTTGTTAGATACTTGTGTGATGTGCCACAGAGTCAAGACACAGCTGTACCTTTTTTCATATCGTGTTGAAGGTTAAGTTGATAATGACTTAGAGAAAAGAACACCTTACTTAAAGACAAGGTGAGCATTTATTTATTTATGTTGTTGTGTTATAGTATACTCTACGGTTGTAACGATTCGCCAATTAAGGTAGACAAAGGTGTTATACCATACAGCCTAGTCTGATATGAATTTGTGGCGAACGGGAATATCTTTAATTCCTGACTTCCTGCAATGGTATGACTGAAGACAAAATTTTACAGGATTTCAAGTTCTATATTTTTTCTTCGTTCAACAGTTTTTTTTACATGTTTTTCATTTTGTAGACGCAAGAAAAAAATGGCAACAAACTTTTTTTTAGGAGGTTGTCATTATGCTTCCATTTTGTATATAGCTACGTATAACATCAAAATGTAGAACTAGATTTTGACTTCAACTTATAAAAGTCTTGAAACGATTACAAATTAAGTAATTACGTTTCGAGAATATTGGGTTCCGGAAATGAGACATGCCATCATTGTCCTCAGGGCTGACAACACATCTGCATTTTGGTTCTTCATGTAGGATAGATGTAGATGTCTATGGACCACAGCATCCAGTTAGCAGCTACGTGGTGCAGTGGCTTAGCATTGAGTTGCAGCGCTGAGAGCGGTTGGTTCGAACAACGAAGGGAACAAATAAGGCCTACAAATAATTGTTCCAGGTCTAAATGTGTGACCTTGTGCAATTGACATGCTGCCTCCACAATACGGGAGAAATACTAATATGTGGGGGTTACGTATTTTTTTAAAGTTACACTTAGAAAGTGAGCTCGTTTATCACTCTCGTTCTATAAAGGATAGTTCGTTCGGGAATCTAACTACAATGCATCCAAACGTGTGAATTAATTGTTTTGTAATATTGAACATGGCAATAAGATTAAATAAGTAGGTGCAGCAATAATGAAAAAAGAAACTGAGAAATTTAGTGATTTTGTAAAATGTGTAAAATATTAGACTGAAATATTGTAAATGATCTCTCTAGCTTTCGTTACTCTATGGGGAAGTATAAAGTGAACATTTGACCGCGGGGTAAATTGTAAGCTGGCAGACTCGTGCCTTGGCCCGATGTCTTGTCTTTTGTCAAAATTATTGCGTTTTATCAAAGTGCACTGTTTCTGTACATCATCTTGGCTTCTCTTGCGTTTGCTCTGTGTGTTTACACAATACTTTTCCTATTAAAATACGTGTGTACAATTTTGTTCAAATTCGTGAAATGTATACTGAAGTTACTGTTCTAATTTCCCGTTATACGTGTACATAAAGAAAATTTCATATATTCATGGGGCTATTAATCTATAATAGCGTATAAATAGCGGGGACGAAAGTATTGAGAAATTGATAGTTGTTGGAAACGTAGAGGGAAGAAGGCCCAGAGGTAGATCTCCAATGCGGTGGTCCGACCAAGTCAAAGAAGTCGGTGCGCGAAATTTCTACGACGCTCTCCGTATGGCCAGCGATAGGACCCGGTGGAGAGAGAGCATAAACAATAAACTTACTCTCCGTGATGGTGATCACGATCCTCAGGCATGAGGGACCAACTAGAGAGATTAATTTATATATTTTTATAATAAAAATATTATGGGTTATTATGTGATGTTTTACTTTATTTGAAATATGTTAGCCGTGCCACAGAATAAATAATAGTACTGCGGCCGTGCGTAGACAGAGATTACTATGCGGGCTACTAATTACTTTGAGTATTCAATACTCAAAGGTGGGCTTATAACCTTTGCTCACCAGATGTCGCTAGTTGTGGACTAAGTTGAACTTATATAAAATATATGTTACGCAGATGGTCACATAGTGTCATCATCATGAAAAGTTGCGTTTTAATTATAAGTTTTTCGGTTGCTAATGTAGGTATAAGATACGTGAGGGTAATACGGTCACCTTAAGTTTTGCCGCCCTATAAAACCTAAACTAGGCGGAGGACAGGGATAAAAACACAAAGTCGTATACTGTAACTAATATATTAAGAAAAGAATAGCAAACAAGCTTTGTCAATAATTAGGAACAGTTCGAAAAATCTACTTAATAATTATAACCTCATTACACCTTACTAAAATAGCCTCAAATATTTACACTAATGGCATCTGTCAAAATGGCGTCCATAAAGCATCGCCCTTTGGAGCCTTTTTTATTTGATTGGCCGATGAACTCGATCACAAAGCTATCTATGCAAACGAGGCTGTAGTTTTTGAGTTACAAGAAAGTGACCATATTAACCGGATGACCATATCACCCTCACGTACTACATATACCTATAAACAAACAAAACACCTATAAACGAAAGCCTTAGTGCTGTATTTTTTTTATATTCTACTTTTATTAATATCGGTATTTGGTTTTATCAGTTTCTAATCCAATTTATATAAAATGTTAAGTATTATTTAAGAAAGAACCATTAATGTCAATACTTTTGTAACAAATAAACTTCACCAGCTATGAAACGTGTCAAATATTTCACCTTATTTCTAAGTGGCTTTTTCTTTTTTCTCGGTCTAAGTTGCCGTGAGGAAGAAACAATATTAAAATATTATTATTATATATTAAATATTGTATCACTACATCTCGAGGTCCCGACTTATATTCGTACTCAGTTAATCTGGAAAATGGCGAAAAAAAACAGCTATCTGATCTCGATAACATAGCTAACGTTTGAGTCGCTTTGTGGCCGCTGGTTCGATTCCTGCACAAAACAAGTGTTTGATCGTATCGTATATAGCCTGTATTTCGTCCTACAAATATTTGAATCGGTCTGGATATTCGTTTATATTCAAATTATGTAAATTGGATCTCCGATCAACAAGACACAAACGAAGATATATCATATCGTATATACTTATATATTAAAACCTCTCTTTAACTCTTTAAAAAAGCTAAATAATCTTACATTACCTTCCATATATATATAAAATATAATATAAATGCAACGTAAAATATTACGAAATCAACTAGGAACGGCGACGTAGATGTAAAATACGTCTGATCTGATCCAAGCCGTAAGGTATTTTGTATTTTTCTAATTTTAATTATTACATTGTACGTTGACGTAATATTTGCATACCGATAAATCGGTAAAACATTCATGTATAGGTACACTATGTTATAAGACCTAAAAATGTGCCATGTTTTATGCAAATAAATAATATATATATATATATATATATATATATATATATATATATATCGTCGATGAAATCCGACATTTCTCGAGACTTGCCCGAGGATGGAGATACGCTAGGCACCACTGTATCTAAGAAGGAGCACGGAGAGAGGGGGGAGGGTTCGCGATGTTACGCACCTTGTCGTCGGGATCTTTTAAATATATTTTCATGATTTTATCACATAATTTAGAATTAGGTATGTCTGGATTACACTAGATGTTGAATATTGCCCGCCATCTTTCCACGGCCATAAAATTCTTAAAGCATTTCCCTTCGCCTCTTATGGCACTCTCAGGACAACATGTTTAGATATTACCTATAGTCTTCATTATATATTCATTGTTTAGTAGCTGCAAATTACCAAAATTGTTCTATATGTAGGTATCACTCTAATCATAAACACACCAAAATTACAAGACATTTATTTGTCCGAGCAATCCCACTTCCAGTACAAATACCTAAAATGTAGTCGAGACCAAAGTCTAACTGTAGGTATATTTATTTGCAAAGACGTATAATAAATAAAAACATCTTAGTTTATTTGTGGGTTGTAATTAGGTTTGCCAAATCGGAGCCAAAATATCTGGACAAATTTTGAAAATGTCGGGATTTTAGGGTTGTTGTCGGGAGAAAAAATAATTAAAAAAAAGTTAATTTTTTAATTAAAAAGCGATAAAAGTACTTTAAGCAAAACTAATTTAAATATACCTAATTTTTAGGTTGCCATATGTATTTGGCATTAGACTTTATTATAAGTAGTTTTGGATCCTTTAGTTGTATTCAGAATAGATATAAAATTAAAGCAATTTTCTTCAATGTTCGTCGTTCAGTCTAATTACTAACACAGCTTTAGTCAATCAACATCCATACGTTAACTTTCCGAGAAGCTATTTGTCTGGAGATTTTAAATTTTGTCGGGGGTCTGGAAATCATTTGAAATGTCGGGAGAATCCAAACGAATTCCGATCCCGTAGTAAGTAATGATTTGCTTCTAAATTATATTACGGGGTCGAGGTCAAAACTGAATACTCAACTGTAATATTACACATATTGTGAAATTGTTATTTTTAAGATGAAGTTACTTATTGAACATACAATAAAAAAAACATTTTCTAAAACTGCCATCTACAGGCTTTCCACGGAACTAACACGGATTCGTTGCATTTAGTAACCGCCATCTTGTAAAGTCCCGTTTAATCGTCATGTTATAAATTTTAACTAGATGGCGCTATTAGCGTAACGCAGTTAACATTTTATTGTTTAAAATGAAAAAATTTCATAGATTTTTCTCAATTTGAATACCTGTTTCAATGTATTAAAATGCGTTCTCTTAGACGTCTCTTAGACGTATTAAGATGTTTTGTAGAAACACTATTTAATTTCATACTTTAAAATTTTATGCTTCGTATGCTCTCAAGAGTTGTCTATAACTGTAATCCACACTGAGAGATTCCCTTATCAGCAGTGTAGTTAGATACAACTTACAAAAGTCACGAAGTTTTGACGGTTACTTAACTTTTATTTACCACTTAAATATAATGTAAGGGTTTGTAATGGATTTTGATACATAAAAGTGCGATTTTGTGCAGGTATTAAATGTCTACGCATATGAACCAGCGCCGTGTAATTGCGGCGTATGAGAATCCCTTGTGTGATGTAAGATGCGACAGAGGGAAACGTTGCTGCCCATCAGCATATTTTTGGTAACAAGTCAAAACAAGAAGAATCTACGTTGCCACCCCGTCTGTCAAGCACGACATCTATGACAAAATATCACACCTATTATACAATCTAAGAGTAATTACATACACATACAACATATGAGGCATGGAGTATAGCGGTAAGGAGGACAATCTCCCATAGGAGAATAGTTGAAAATGTGTCCATCTGTAATCAGTAAATAACAGTTCAAAAACTCTCCACAACAGCGCTCGAGTAGCTACAGGGTACGATAAATCGCCGTAAAATACGTTGAGACTTGAGAGTGATTTTGAAAATAAAAAGTTTTGAAAGCAATAAAAAAATTATTGTAAAAAGAATTATGGTGAAAGAATGTACAATAAAAAAGTTATATAGAGTTCCTTAAAATTTAGACTGTAGCTACAGTGGCGCCACCCTTATTTAGCGCTTTCCTACGGACTCTTTTTTTATACAGAGTATGTACTCCTTACACTCCATAATATGAGGGAAGCCTACGTTCAGTGGTGGAATTTTGGTGATGTGAACTTTTAGTCAATAAGATGAAGCAAATGCTACCATGGTTATGCATAAAAACCTCAAATTATTTATTCGCAAAGGTGGTTTGAACCATCGTTATCGAGGGTCTACTGGGTAAACCTGAGTCGTCAAAATTTCTTAAAAATCATCACAATCTATTACACCAACATATTGTAAAGAATATATACCTATAGTTCATAAAAGATAGCTTGATCTCTGCGACAGCTGTCAGTAAAAATCACGCCTATGAAGTCCTGAATTTCTTAGTAGTACAGACAGTACCTGTCATTGTCATACTTTATGGGCATGCCGACCTAATTAGTGCATGCCCCTAAAGTATGACATTGACAGGTACTGTCTGTACTACTAAGAAATTCAGGACTTCATAGGCGTGATTTTTACTGACAGCTGTCGCAGAGATCAAGCTATCTTTTATGAACCATATATTATATTTTATAAAAGTATTACACAATTTGTAATTTTAGCAGAAGGTCTTGTAGTTAATTCCACTATAAATTTAAAACAAAACTTATTTTGAACATGGAAAATTATACTTTGAAGAATTCTAAGTCTATGGAAAAATCAACAAGCATTGCATCAGATTTTTGGCACTTTAATCGTGAATACCTTTCAACACAATGGCCACAGAAAAACACCTCTGAAATAAACCTTATAGTTCCGTAGTGTTCGCGTAAATATAAGAAATCATTATGTAAACCTTATGCTTTCGTTATAGGGTATAGGTATAGCATACGTGATAAGCTTTATTTCTGTCATTGTTCCGTGTAAGAGCGGCACTGCAAGCTTACACGGAGGCAATTAGGCATAATTCGCACCCTTAAAGTCGACCCCTCGGGGATGTTTTCGCCATAGTGGAGGACGCATGGCCTACTTGAACATGTAAGATGCGCTTGCAGTTTAATAGACCTCTTGTGAAATACTAAAATGGAAGAAACCTCTTTCATATTTTAACGTACGCATTACGTGGTCATACATCTACATAATAATACAATAATATATATATATATATATATATATATATATATATATATATATATATATATATATACATATAATACAATAAATCAATAAATTATAACCCGACTAAATAATAAGTGAAACAAACTGTTGTTTTAACTGTGTTCATAACTTTTATCTGATGATTGAAAAATCTGTCCCAAATCAAAAAAATGTAGTTATTTGTCCTTTTAAAGGTTTTTGTATACGGGCACAATTTAAATAGTTAAGGTTCGTTTTTGAGCAAAATGCCGCGCTAGTCGTTATTTGCGAGGTTTTAGGAGCTACCTACTTGTTATTAAAAAGATATATCAACTAATAAAAAATCTATTAAATTTCTACATAATCTTGATTCCACAGTAATAGCCAAATCCAATTTTTTTTAAAGGAGTAAATACTTGATGAATCTGTTTACAACTAAACCACAGAAATGAGAAAAGTAAGCATCATTTTATTTTGCGATTGACACTAATGATTGACACAAAAGGTTTAAAATTCGATTTTATAAGGAAAATATTTTATTTATTGTAGCGAGAGCGCGTGGGGTGTATAGGACCGTATGTATAAGCCACAAAACAGCAATGCTACACCTCGAGAGGGCACAAAGAGCAGTGTTCCCTTAGACTCTAATATCTTTTTCCCCGTGTGTCCAGTACCTTTATGTAGAACACAGGACGTCAGAATAATTCAATTAGCTGTCGATTATACAATAAGAGTGGGCCGAGTAAAGAATGTTATCTTCTTTGGGACTTAACACAACTTCTGTTAAAGTTTTTTCATGTCCACTTAGACGGCAAAAACGGCTTAATGACGTATTGTTCAGTTCGCATTCATCTATACTTTTGTCTGGGAGACTGAAAGCAGATTAATAAATTGTTAAATATAAACAAAATCAATAAACATGAATTAAAATCAAAAATATCAATTTTGTTAAAAATTAAAATCATCATTCAAAGATACGGAAAAACTATAATAAACTATCATACATCTGCATACCCATAAATATCGAGCATAAGTAGATCAATAATATGCAGCAGGAAGAGAGTTGCGGAGAGAACGGACCCTTGAGGAATACCGGCGTCAGTCGCCACAGGATCGGATGAGCAGCCATCGACGATGACCCAAAGAGACCGTTCACTCAGAAAATACTTTACTCATTCAATCAAACAAGGGGATAAGCCGTACGCTGGAAGCTTACCTAAAAGACTAGCCTTCCAAACTCTGTCAAAGGCCTTCGAGACATCAAGGGAAACAGCAAGTGCCTCCCTACTGTTCTCAGATGCCTCTCCCCATACGTGCCTCGCCCCATACGTGTGTGGCATACGCTAGAAGGTCCCCAGCTGACCGATTACGGTGAAACCCGTATTGTCGGTCACTAAGGAGGTCACTTTGTTCTAGGTATGCCAATAAGCGGGCGTTCATTATACGCTCCATAATCTTGCAGAGCATGGAGGTAAATGAAATTGGCCGATAGTTTGCAGGATCAGCACGGCTACCTTTTTAGGCATAGGCTGCACATTGTCCAGCTTTTAAGATTTGGGCACTATTCCAGTCCCGAATGAGAGGCGGATCAAGCGCGTCAAAACAGGAGATAACTCAGGGGCACAGACCTTCAGAACTATAGCCAGTATACCATCAGGTCCACTAGCTTTGTTCACGTCTAGTCACGTCACTCTAAATAAAGAAAAATAAAGAAACTCTGTTCAAGAATTGTAACAGAAAGAAAATTTATTTCAAAATAATTTCTTCCCAACCTTTCGTACGCTAAAAGAACATTTTATTTTCCTGTATTAGTAAAACTTATGAGTAGCAAAATTATTGAATACTTACAATAGGCACACGGAGTTCCAACAAAAACGATTAAAATTAAATATATCTCCTGCATGGATTTTGTATCCGAACAATCCGCTGCACCGGATCCATGTGGCCGCAGATCAAAGCTGGATGCAGTCGATGCGAAATTCGCGAACGTTTCGCATTTCTGTAAACACTCTTGGCTTTAACTTAGTTGGAGGTTGACCACGCGTTGAAACACCTTAGGACATTTTCGAAATAATGTTATTCTAAAGTAATGATTAAAACTACTTTTACGGATTTTATCGCGTTCAATTTATTTAATTTTTAATTCCCGACGTTTCGGGTGCTTTCCTGCGCCCTTGGTCACGGGCGAATAAGTCCCCACTATTACATCAGATTTAATAGACCACAATTCCTTGTGAAAGAACATCGATTCCCACCAAGCATGTAACGTGAGGCTATTGAAATTTAAAAAAAAACATCCTAATTTCAATAGAGAAGGAGGCTGGGTACTACCACCTGCTTGGGACCCAATAATTAATAAAATTAAAAGTAAACCCAAGCTCACCACTGCAAGACTTCAAGACACATTAAGTTCATTCTGCGTAGATCAAACCGTAAATAATAATTAAAAAGCTGAAGGTACTCCGGATTAACATTGATATCGGGACGTCACTCACCTTAGTCTCTCGTGACCATGGGTGCTGGAAATCACCCGAAACGTCGGGAATTAAAAATAAAATAAAGTAAACGTGATAAAATCCGTAAAAGTAGTAAATAGTAAAAAAGTAGTAGCTAATCATTGTTTAGTGTTCGCGTAAATTTAAGAAATCATTATTATAAAGTAATTTGTAATCGACTTCGAATAGGTAGGATCTTTAATCCTGTGTCACTAACCATTCGTCAAAATGACGACGCGTACCTTACGTATTTAGTGTTTCGGTAAGATCCCGAATGCCGCCACCCTTCCCGTTTCCAATACCTTCCTTACTCACATCGCTAGTGACCCGCAATCACTCCTTGTGGACGCACACTCATTAGATCGGGATGTATCGTGTGATCGTCGTAAAATTTACGAAAGTTTAGTATCTACGTAACTTTTTTTTCTAGGTTGTGCATTTATTTTTTGTCAATTCTTTTCAATAATTACTATTAGAACACATTATTTTTGCGGAATAATTACTATATTTATAATAGATTTCAATGTTATTTGCAACTTTGTATTATTTTATACCATAGATACCAGCCGTAAGACCAATCGATGGCCGCTGTGCTTGTTCTACTATATTCTAAATTCTAAATCCGTCTATAGTAAAAACTTATGTCATTCACGTTTCTAATGTGATCCGAAATGGAAAAAAAAAACATGAAAAGGAGGCCTTTTGCATTAGAAATGGCAGACGAATTGATGAAGCCTTGGCTGAAAGAGAGATATCGGACTGTAAATTTGCAAAGAAATTTGAAGCACATCATCGCGGAGATCTTGAAAATTGATGATAATCAGGAAGGTTCTAGTCAAGACGTTCCCAGAAACCACAAAATTTGCAGCTATTGTCCTGCAAAGAAACGTCTCATGACCACTAACTTCTGTACAATAAGGGCTGCAAAAAAGCGATTTGCAGAGAGCATATTGTTTCCATGTGCAATCATTATTCAGTGTAGCTTATTTCCAAAACAGAATATGTTATTTGATTTCGATTTAACTAAGACTGCTAATAAAGGTCGTGTCATAAATAAAGTTGATTATATAAATAATTATTGATGTTTTAATCCGTCGTAAAAGTTACGAATGGTTAGTGATAACGTTACTTGAAATTAACGTTAGCGAGCTAGGGTTAAATAGACTATATTATTGTCTATTATCTATCTACTATCTATCTATACTATATGTTTAAGGTTAGGAAAGGGGTTGAATTATTTTTTATCGCAATACTTACAAAGTGGGCATAATTATTTTGATTTCATTGTGATTGAATGATAATAAGAAGTCGTTTTTTCTTAAAGAAATTAATGTCTTTGTCAGTACTACGAAGAAAATTATTACAATCATTATTTTCTCATTTTCTCATTCAAACATGGGCTTCCCCTATTTTAGAAAGGTTTTACCAAAAGTCTTGAACTTTTGTCGACAGTTTGTCAACGTCGCCTTGCTTGTCGTTATCGGTCGGGACATTTCACGTTTGGCAAATCGGAGACGATTGTACGACCATCAGTCTATCAGAGGCACGAATTTTTTTTTGATATTTCTTAAAGTAAATTATAACTCAACTTTTAGACATTATATCGTCTTACAACTTAGGTTCGTAAAATAAAAACAATCGTTAAAACGTGAGCAGTCTTAATTATTAATGACTATAAAATAAATATCGTAAAGAGTTTATTTCTACAGCTCTCAATTATTTAGGTCGAAGTAATGAAAATTCATTTCAAGAATTCGTATAAAAATTATTATACAATGGTAGTTTTCCTTTTTTAAAAATTCGCATTTAATTATTTCAGTAATACGTAGATAGTTCTGTTTAATATATAGAATCTACTACCCAATAGCATTCCTAAAGTGTTTAGAGGGAAATGAAATAAAGGTTAGACAGCAGCATTTTCCTGAAAATAACTCAAAATATTACAAAAAAACGGCGTTTGCAAGACGATGTTTACGAGATGGCAAGTGAATGTTGTGGCCTATAGACATCTACGTTTATCTTCAATTAAGATTGGAACTGCAGATGCGTTATCACCCCTAAGGACTAAGACGGAATGCCTCGTATCTAGTAGCAAGGATTGTATAAATGTGAAATTTTTTAGGGGTTGACGAATAAGAAGATGATCCGCTATGTTCAAACGTTTATAGCGTGGTAGAGCCATGCTTTTTTTGCGCCCGAAGCAAATATGGGCAACCCTCCGGAAAACGGGGGAGGGAGGTGGGGAATTCTTATAGCATACCACGCAGCCGGCTGCGTGGTTATGTGGAGACTTTTACCCACTAAACCCCCCCTTTTAGGGACTGGCTTATCGGCCTAACTAGAGATCGCTAAGCATACGGCTTAGCGATCTCTAGTTAGGCCGTTAAGCGACGAACCACGAACGCGACCCTCCTTGGCAGAAAGGAGGGCGCAAGCGATGAAAAGCCGCTTACAGGCAGAGCCATGCTGCAGCCATATTATGGTTGTAGCACGAATGGGTCGGCTCGACCGGGGAAGAACCACGCTCTCACAGAATACCAGCGTAAAATAGCCGCTTAATACTGTTGTGTTTCGTATGGTGTAGAGAGATCAGGTGCCCCTTTTTTACTGGAAACGAGGCATTTCATCTTAGTCCTCAGGGTTGACAACGCATCTGCATATTGAGTCTTAATCGAGGATAAATGTAGATATCTATGGGCTACAGCATCCACTTACCATCAGGTGGACTGTGTGCTCGTTTGTCACCCTTATTCTATAAAAAAAAGTTTATTTATTTATTACGACCTATCAAAGTCCACTGAACGTAGGTCTACCCTTAGATTGTCCCATAAGGGAGAAATTTTCCATAATTGCTTGACAGGCGAGTTGACCACCGCAGTTTATTTTTTCCGTTTTTAGCTGGTATAAGTTATTAAGATGCTACTACGCATCTTCTGATTTGTTCCTTCTGTCGCATCTTACCACACTCAGTGGCACGGGATGGTATGGCAATATATTATTACACCGCCATACGTGATAATTGAAGAAAAAAATTGTGATACAAGTAACATAATTTGTAGGTATTCAGTTGGTTATTCTCAAACCACAGCGTTCAGGTGTGCCCACCGCTGCATAACTCGCTCGTAATAAAATCAGCCATTCGGTCACCGCACGACGATCCCGCTGAAACAAAACTTCTGAAGAAGCCTTTTGTTGCTGCAAACAAACATCCGTTCAAAACTTAATCCGAAACGTATTTACTAAGCAACGAGCTACTTTAAACGTCAAAGCCCTGCATTGTATTCGCATTCACAACTCATCGATAGCTCTAAATATAACTCCATTTACAACTTCGACCGTAATAACGGCTGGGGTGTTCATGATTCTGTACAAATTTTCGGTATAGCACTGAGCTGTATGTAATTCTATTGACTCATTACGTCATGATAAATTTTATTATTGAAAGCAACGACTTTTAGATTAAATATTTTCGAATTTCAATTATAATGTGCTGAGAGATATTTTTTAATCGATGATACGATTAGGTTCATCATTTGTCATAATGTGCCGTTCGTCACAACATATTAAATAACTTGTTTTCTCAGCGCTATGAGAGTCTGTGGTAAACAAATCCTCATGATACGAAGATATACTTATTAATTAATAAAATTAATCATAAAGTATTGTGCTCAGCTGTAGTTTAGGTAATTTAGGTACACATCTAATTACTGTTATCATTCAAAAATAATAAGCCACATTTTGTTCGAAAACATAAGTTGATAAATCAATGAAATATGTATATTGATAAATAAATGAAATTTGCTGTATTTAACTTCGGAGATCATACTGCCCCATCGGAGTAGAATTTTTTTCGTCGTAAGAAGTTGTCCGAATTCCGAAAAAAATGATAATCTGTTGGACCAAGAATCGGGGTGTACGGTGGATGTCGTAGACATTCCAATTATAGCTCATCTTACTTAGTGGTTGTATGTTGTGCAGTGTGTGGTCTTGCGTTGTCGTGAAGTAGCAGTGACCTAGAGCGATTGACCAATCTCGGTTGTTTAGCAGCTAGTTCTTCCTTCATGGTTTGCAGTTGCTAACAATAGATATCTGCTGTAATCGTTTGACCAAATTTTAGAAAGCTGTAGTGAGCGACACCGGCGCTAGTCCACCACCAACTCACAAGTAACTTTGGGTCATTTTTCGTTAAGGGCAGGATTTGGCTGGGTGTCCAGGGTTCAGTCAATATGACGGGTGCTTCCGATTATCTCACAGTATCCACTTTTCATCACAAGTAATAATTCGATTTAAAATTACTTCATTTTTGTGTCGGTTGAGCAAAGTAACACAGCAGTCGACGCGTGTTTGCAAGTTCGATTCACTCAATTCATGAAGTACCCATCGTTCAAGTTTTTCTACTTTCCCGATTTGCTTCAGTTTTATCACTTACCCCAAAGCCTGCAGCTTTTTCTGAAGCACTTTGTAATGGATCCGCTTCCACAATAACCTTTAATTCTTCATTTTACACTTTGGTCTCCAGCCGTTCACGGAGTTAGTTCTGAAGGTCGAAATTTCTAGAACGAAAACGTTGAAACCAAAAACGTACCAAGCGACGCCAAAGCAAAATGATGAAGAAAAAACAAATGAATGACTGTTTTCAAAACTTAAATGTACCAGCGAAATGAATTTATAAATTTTAATTTTGAGTTCTTAACCAAAGAGAAGATATTACAGATCAAAGTGGTCAGTACGACAATACGCTAATTTCATATGTAAGGACTCAATATATTAAATATATCTTAAATGTCTAATCTAATGTAAAATACTAATACTAAAGCCAGTTAGTAAATTAACAGACCGGTGATGAGGCCATGTCAAAGGTGCCATCGTTAGTCCATCAACAAACGGACGAATTCTTAAAGGTAGTTCTTAGACTATTACGGTAAGTTGTAACTTGTAAGAGGCAACTGAGTGAAACTGAAACAGACGATAGGCAGCACCACCTTCCTGAAAACTACTTAAAATATAGCTACTCAATGCAGTTGCCAACCTGCCGTGCCTGCAACGCGTTGTAATTATGACAAAATCCTGTCTATGAGGCAATCTGTGGGAGAGGCCTGTGTTTGGCAATGGACTGTTATAGGCTTTTTTATATAAGAAGGGTGACAAACGAGCACACAGTCCACCCGATGGTAAGTGGATGCTGTGGCCTATAGACATCTACATCTATCCTCGATTACGAATCAAAATGCAAACGCGTTGTCATCCGTGAAGACTAAGATGGAATGTCTCCTTTTCAGTAAAAAGGGTCTATATTCACCATACGAAACACGGCAGCGTTTTTAACTGCTGCTTTATGCTGGTATTCTGTGAGAGCGTGGTCCATCCCAGGGCGAGCCGACCCGTTCGTGCTACAAACTATACTACTAATATAGCTGCAATATGGCTCTACCACGTAAAAAGACTGTAATAAATAGATGCAATGGAAATATTTCATATATTTTTTTCGTTATAACAGCACAAAATTAAGTAAAACTTTATGCCAATTACCAAGTAATTATCTTATGTATCTAAAATAATAACTTGATGGTATTTAAAACACTTGGTAACAATAATTTATCCGATGACTACAAAAAGCCTGGTAGCCCTAACCACGTAGCTGTATTCGCATGTGCGTTGGCGCATCACCGGAACAATATGGCAGACATCAAAGGGTGAACCGGATGCACCGCCACCGACATTTTCTGGCGACAATAAAATTCTGTGAGGTGTCTGTTTTGCCATGTTATTTTATCATATACTACATATTATATACGCAACTAAATATTTGTTAATAGATTTGAAGGAAAATCTAAGTCGCTAGACTAGGGTTTAAATAACAAGCAAAACCGTCTTCTGTGCATCCTACGAACTTCTTCGAAAAGTCTTGATGTCTGCGTTCTTTATACTTCTGATCTCAATGAATAAGCGTTACATCAGATATAAACAGACAATACCTCTGTGTATATGCGCGCGCAACTCGTTCAGATGCATCAACATGATCATCATTAGGCCGTCTTGTGATTTGATTTGTAGTGTGTGTATTAAAACGTTACCTCACTCTTCGCAATGATTCAGGCCGTTTTCTGCCACCAGTTATTATTTGATTTCAGTGTTTAATTAACCAATTATTAATTAAACAATATGCAAAATGTTAAAATGATTTATTTTTTTATTTCATATTTTAAATGTTAAATGCGTAAAAAAAAGGTTTGTCAGAAGTGGGATTCGAACCCACGCCCACAGAAGTGGACTGCGACCTGAACGCAGCGCCTTAGACCGCTCGGCCATCCTGACTTACGGCGTATTATAGAAAATAATCACTAATATCTTCGGAAAAATTGTACATATTTGTAATGGGATAATCTCTCATGGAACAAGTATTTGTATGGCCTCCAAATAATTGATGTCCGATCTTTTTATCCTTTGCAATTTATGTATGTAAACTGCCTTTCTCGTGTGGGGGTAAAGTTTTTATTGGAGGTTATGCTGTGGGCCATAAACTATTACATCTATCTTCGATTAAGCATCAAAATGCATAGGAAACGATGTCAGGCCAGAGAACTTCTGAATGCTCTTTACCAGTAAAGCGATCTCTGTATCTCGACGCTACCATATCACATAACATTATTATTGCTGCTATTTTACGCTGATACTCTATGTGTATGCGTTCTTTCCACGCTCGAGCTGACCCATTCGTACAGCAGGTATAACACAGCGGTAGCGTGGGACTGTACCACGCAAATAATGTACTACAGTACCATGAATGAATGCGCAACGAAATATTAATTTACTCTTCTCCTAACCTACGTCCGTCGGGTGCAATGACCTATGGTCGGATGTGATGTTGATGAAGAATACACTGTTAAAGCCATGTGACAATAATTTGGAGGCATAAGATAGGTAATCTATCACCCCTTCTCGTCCCGTGGGTGTGGTGTCTAGTAAATGCTAGCAATGTAATATTGCTTTCGATAGATGGCGCTATATCATTTTACACCAGAAATAACATCTAGACAGGCGACTGAAAGCAGCGTCAAAGGTGTGGTGATACAGTTGATACGGGGATCGTTAATTCGCCAGCCTAGCGTGACGATTAAGTTCTCGCAACCACGGGACGGGATTTTATCCAGTTGTGGGCCTTAAGAGGCTGATAAGAAAGAAGAACAGTCATAATTGCCACATTGTATTTTCTCACATTGTATTTCTTCGTAATGTGAAGTGCGGCTGGGATTGGGCTGTTCAGTTCCGAACTGTGTTCTCACTACTTAGCCCTTTCAGCGCTTTTCTGTCGGATATATAAAGTCGAATATATAACTAGTTTGTTCTATGTACCGCCTCGGCTTCACCTGCTCGTAATACATCAGCTGAATATTAAACGAGGCCCTTACTTCTAGCAATAAGAGCACGCCTTATTTTTTTTATTACGTAACTCCTCTTGAATATTATGAAAATGACGTTGGGAAGCTTTTTATTTAACTTTCAAATTTGATTATTTTCTATATTAGACTATCGTTGTGACACAATTAAATTACACAACTACTAATACAACACAACAAGAGAGGGCAAACGAGCATGCGACTCACCTGATGTCAAGTGACTACCGCCGCCCATGATCAACCGCAACACCAGGGGATTTTTTTTTGAAATAGTATTAACAATGCTATAAACATTACTAATATTCCCCTTAACCACTCGTGGTAAGCTTAAATTGCTTGTGTTACGAGTGATTCACGCCAGTAGTCGAATGGTGGATTCGAACCCACGACCTTTTTGAGTTCACGGTCCGCGCCCTGCCATTAGGCTACTGTCGCTATAACGTTGCAGGTGCCTTCCCGGCCTTTTAGAAAGAAGTAAGCTCTTTTCTTGGAAGTCCCCAGGTCGTATCGGTCCGGAAAAATCGCCGGTGGTAAACTATTCCACAGAGAGGTCGTACACGGACGAAAACTCCTAGTGAAAAGTACAGTGGTGGACCGCCAAGCATCCAGATGGTGTGGATGGTATCGGGAGGTTTGCCGCGTAGTGCGCTCACGGCTGGGATTAATCCGAACAATTCCTCAGAACACTCCCCATGGTATAGGCGAAAGAAAATGCAAATAGATGCAACATCTCTTCGCAGCGCCAGTGAATCAAGCCGATTGGAAAGCACTCGGTCGTCGACGATTCGAGCCGCTCTGCGCTAGATGCGGTCAAGTGGAGAAAAGTTCCTGAAGTAACAAAAAAAAAACAGCCCTTTGTAAACTTATGCCATAAAGTCCCTAAGTCGTATCGATCCGGAAAAATCGCCGGTGGTAAAATTCAGAAAGACAACAGAATAATTGTGCGACGAAGAAAACTCCTAATAAAACGCACAGTGGTGGACCGCGAAGCATCCAGATGGTGAGGATAGTATCGTAAATTTTGACGTGATGTGCGTTCTGAAACTTGTGATTCACAGTAGTCAACAATTACTTTATATTCACATATTTACGTAAGTATACTTTACTTAAGACGTTGTTTTATTTTGATATGAGTTATCGATGTTTCATTTCGGAACTAAACAAAGTACCATTCAAAGAACGGCGCTCTCTCGTCTCCACAATATAGGTATTGTCCAGAGAGTGCTTCTATTATGAGCGCTTCAATGGTTAATGCAAGATGAAACTCCCGATAAGAGTCACTAGATGTGACATAACAGAGGTAGTAACTTATTATAATTACTTTGTAACTACATAACTACCTATAGTTATGTAGTTGGTTACTAGTAATATAGTGCGCTGATTTTTTTAAGTGTAAAAGGTATTTATATAACTATATTAGTATAAGTATTTATATTATTTAAAGGTTAATAAAAATGAAATCACAGTCTCTATCTCACGGAATATAAAAATATATTCCGTGGTCCATCTGATGGTAACTAGTTGCTGTGGCCCATAGACATCTACATCTGTCTTCGATTAAAAATCAAAATGCCGATGCGTTGTCACCCCTGAGTAGTAAGTTCTAATGCTGAGGACTAAGATTGAATGCCTCATTTCCAGTAAAAAGGGTCTCCGGATCTCTAACACTCACCATACGAAACAGCAGCTCAATGCTGCTGTTTCGTATGGTCTGCTCAATGCAGCTATTTGCCGCTTGTATTCTGTAAGAGCGTGGTCATTCCGTAGTCGTGTTGGATCATTTATGCTACAACCAAAATACAGCTGCAGGGTGGCTCGACCTACCAAGAACCAGTACCAAGAACTAGTACCGCTTCTCAAAATCGGTCTATGGGCAATATGCATGGTATTTCTCTCATCTTCTTCATCGTACTGTAAAATCCTTTCTAGTACCCAGAATTAAAAACGAACTGAACTCTGAATGTAAAACCTAACTACTAGCAACGAGCTACTCGATCTGAATCCTTCCGGAGTAAATCTACAATTATATGGTATTATATGATAGTGTGATCTTGCGTCACTTTTCGTCACAATGATCATCAAATCGCAAAGAGTCAACTGCTGGATAAGCTATCGCAAATAAAGACTCTTCGTCGGTCTAAGCATTTAATACCTGCCGGTATAAGAAAAATGAGGATATCCGTAGTAGAACCAGAGCAACCGACATAAGTCGACTATATAGCTCGAGAACTGACAACCGATGGGGAAAAAATTTTCTCGAATGGTAGCCTGGTACCGATAGACGAAGTTTAGGGCAGTCCCCACAAGATGGAGTGACGATCTGGCATATTTTAACATGCAGGAAGGCGATGGATCTAGGTGGCTCAGGATCGTAGGCGTTCCTTGTGGAAGACCTATGTTCAGTAGTGGACTTGTGAAGGGCTGTAATGGATAAATGAATAAATATACCAAATAATCAAACGCACGCAAGATACTTTTGCGCATTTTCTTTAGTCGTGTGTGTCGTTTTATACGTGGTAGAGCCATGCTGCAGTTATATTAGTAGTATAGTTGTAGCACGAATGGGTCGGCTCGACCGGGGAAGGACCACGCTCTCACAGAATACCAGCGTGAAATAGTAGCTTAATGCTGCTGTATTTCGTATGATGAGTGTAGAGAACCGGAGACCCTCTTTACTGGAAATGAGGCATTCCATCTCAGTCCTCATGGGTGACAACGCATCTGCATTTTGATTTGCAATGGAAGATAGATGTAGATGTCTATGGGCCGCAGCAACCACTTACCATCAGGTGGACTGTGTGCTCGTTTGTCACCCTATTCTATAAAAAAAAAAAAGTCGACATTTTCTACAACCATGGGTTGGCGGGTTTTATTGAGTCACCATCACTTGGCTTTGTCATTTTTAGCTACCGTTATAAACAACATAAGAGCTGGCTATATAATTACTTGTTCTTTTTTAAAAGTAACGAAAAATAAAATGGCCGATTCTAGTAATATTATAAGTCTCTGGTGACGTCGTAAGTCAGGGTGGTGCGATAGTACTTCAAAGTCCCCCTCGGCTGACATGTTAAAGGAGCTCAACAACGCGCGCTACTTGACTCCATCCAGGTCTAAGAAGTTGCGGATCTATATCTTAGTGATTCACATAGGCTTTATTACCTGCATCGAAATAATGTTTCTTAAAAAATAAAAAGTCCTGTCAGAAACATACATCATTTTAACACACGGTAATCATGGAAAATAGTTTGTTAATTTAGTCACAATTTGATGGGGGAGTTAGATTATTCTTGTTATTAAATAAGTAAACGCACTAGCAGCTAGAATTAAACGAGTCTAGCTTGATGTTCAGAAATGTTACATAGTCGATTATTAGAGACGTTCACATTAGGTGCATCAATTACATTTTCCGGTAGCTTGTTCCATTGAGGGCATCTACGACTTTTTCTGCCAGTAGGGCGATGTCAATCAAAATTAATGTGTAATATTTGACAGATTTCACAGCGGGGAAGTTAATTTATTCGTGAAAATGTAATGGTGAATCTTCCTTTCTGTACTATTCGTTATATTTCATCACAGCCAGACATCGTGAAGAACCTGCATGTCTGAGAAAAAAAAAAGAAAAAAAAATTCGAAGACATGTGAAGTTCGCCAACACGCATCGGGGCAGCGTGGCGGACACTTCCTTGCCCTAATACCCACTCAGAAATGAGAGGAGGCCTGTGCCCAGCAGTGGGACGTATATTGGCTGTAACTTTACTTCACTTTTACAGTCGAACTTTCTAACGCTTACAGGTGTCTACACAATAATGCTCAGATCCCGATCTCTTTGTTTTCTTATGTACGGTTTACGATCACATTCAGCCATTAATTGATTGCCATCCATCATGGTCCACTGCTGGAAAAAACACCTCCCGTAGATTGCTTCATATGGAGGATATTTTGTTTGCTACTGTGGGTGTACCTATGCTGCGCTTATGAACTTACGTGCATACCGAGACCCTTAGTATAAAGATTCAGCATTCTCGTTGACTCTGGTGTGTAACTGATGGCAGTTTGTAGTTTAAACTAAGGATGTATGTACAAATGCCCTAATAAATAGTAAACACGAGTTTACTTGGGCTTCCTTAGAATTACCCGTACTTTGCCGCGCGCGGCTGATTATCCTCCCCCCAAGAACCTAATCAAGAAAAAGTCTCGGTGACTATTTATATTAAAATTTACTATACGTGAGCATACTTAATTAGAAATACAACATTTTATTTCAATTATGTCAAAGATTTGATGACAATTTTATCCCTACTAATTTCGCTCTCAGAGAAGCAAAATGTCTCACATAAAATATAATATGTTAAACCTTTTGTACTTGAGAAAATAACACGTATGAGTTACACCAAACGTACCAAGTATTCGACAGCTGGAATATACGTGGAACAGGTGCCAAGATTTTAATATTTCAGACACGGGACGTGACATACTCTAGGAAATAAAGATAAAATTTGAAACAATGGACTTTGAATATAAGTATTGAAAAGACTTTTACAATACAAGTAATGAAAACAAATGATAATTTAGAAAGTCTGTTTTGACGTAACTACACAAAATCCCGTAAATATTTATGAGTTATTACTGCAACAAGCCGAGATCAGCCTGGAACATTTTATTTTTAAATGAATTATATATTAATATTCGTAATTGTTTATCCCCGTCGTGCAGTGGCGATATAAGACAATGAACTACCATCCCGTGGGAGGCATAAGAGGCGACAGAGTCACGCTGCAGCTATATTATATTTGTAGAACGAATGGTTCGGTTCGGCCGGGGTGGGATCATGCTTTCATAGAATACCAGCGTGAAATAGCAGCGTAATGCTCCTGTGTTTCGTATGGTGAGTGCAGGGAACCGGAGATTCTTTATACCGGAAACAAGGCAGTCCATCTCAGTTATCAGGGGTGACTACGCATCTGCATTTTGATTCTTAGTTGAGGATAAATGTAAATGTCTACGGACCACAGCATCCACTCACCATCATGTGGACTGTGTGCTCGTTTGTCACCCTTGTTCTATAAACAACTGAAACAGGAGATTTGCAGCAGCAGTTCCCGATCGCAATTATCCCCACAATACAAGACCATCAAGGAGGAGAGCTTTGAGCAACAGTAGACTTTCTGTTCTTCTTACAGATCAGTAAGCTGCTGAGGCAAAAATCCCGCTGGGTTTCTTCCCAGAACTGAGGTTTTTTTTATCCAAACCAGTGGTAAAAGGGAAACATTACTTTCAATAAGAATTACGTGTAAGCTATATTGAATAAAAAAATAATGTATTGTTACGAGCTTGAGGTTCGTGACAATAAAAATTGCCGATAGAATTACCTAAATTAACACTTTAATTCACTTTACACTAATTAAAGTTAAAAACACTAATAATTAATCACACTGATTCACTTTGTTCCGCTCCGAAGCTTCGCTTGTGTCGCCAACTCCAATACTTCCCCGATCGCATCTTGCAGCGCCTATTTATATAAATTAGCAGCGAAATATCCAGAATATTCAAATAAACACGCGTAAGGTACCGAGAGTTCGTGTTTCGACTTCAAGAAGTTTAGTTCTTCGGTTCGAGACTAGATAGCGCTAGTGCCGTCGACTTGAGCGCGTAACACTGCCCCCTCCTAAGACATGCTCGTCCCGAGCATTATCGGCCCCATAATAACGCGCCAGGCGATCCACATGGACGATCTTAGGAGTCTCTCTTGCGCTTTTCTGCATCCGGTAAGTTACATCGTTGATCTTGGTCACAATCCGGTACGGGCCGTCCCATTTAGCTTGAAGCTTAGGAGATTTCCCTTTGCTGCGGACTGGATTGTGTAACCACACAAGTGAACCTTCGTCGAAACCTTTGTTGTTCATCTTGCGGTCGTACCGGGTTTTCATCCTATTTGCTGGATTGTCTGACATGCTCATAAACGTCATTCATTTTGTTCCGCAAGTCATTTGCATAATCGGTTATACTGCGTGGAGCATCAGGTGGTATCCCGGTGATCAGATCCGCAGGCAGCCGTAATTCTCTCCCAAAGTTTGCGAAAGCTGGTGTCACTGATGTACTTTCGTGAACAGCGCTTCGATATGACAACAAAAACGGTTGTATGTGCTTGTCCCAATCTCGTTGCCGATTGTTTACAACTTTTGCTAGGTACCTCCCCAATGTCTGATTAAATCGTTCTACCATTCCATCAGATTGCGGGTGATAAGAAGTCGTTCTTGTTTTATGAGTACCCATAACTTGGCAAGTTTCCTGGAATATTTGAGACTTAAAATTCCTTCCTTGATAGCTGTGAATCTCTAAAGGTACTCCAAAACGACAGAAGACTTCATGAACTAGTTTATCTGCAACTGTTGAAGCTTCTTGATTTGGAATGGCGAAGACTTCTGGCCACTTAGTGAAGTAATCCATCACAACCATGAAATACTTGTTACCGCTTTCACTCTCCGGAAACGGCCCCGCCACGTCAATGGCTATTCTCTCCCATGGTGCACCAACATTGTACAACTTCAATGCACCTCTACTACGAGTCTGAGGCCCCTTTACAGCCGCACAACTTGTACATTTGCGACACCAGCTGTAGAACATCCAGTACTTTAGCTTTAGGGACAACCATTTGCAAATGACAGCTGTCTCCCCGAACACTTTCCCATTTACGGCACAGAACTCCATCCTGAAGCAGCAAGCTGTCCCACTGGGCCCAATAGCTTTTAGTGGTCGAACTCATCGCTGAGACGTCGCTCCACTTGGGCTTGGGAGCACTGGCCTTCATCCATTTCAGAATCAGCTTGATGTCCAGATCTTCCTGCTGTGCACGTTGTAAGCTGTCCTTCCACTCGTTGCTGAGGTGGTCTGCCCTGAGCATCCTCACGGATACCAGTTCCTTACTCTCTTGCCTAGTACAATGTTTGCAATCTTCAGGACAAGGTCTTCTTGACAATGCATCTGCGTTGCCATGAGATTTCCCGCTCCGATGTTCGATCTCAAAGTCATATTCCTGCAGTAGTTCAATCCACCTCGCAACTTGTCTTTCTGGATTTTTAAACTGCAATAGCCATTTTAGTGCAGCATGGTCAGTTCGTAAGTGAAATTCCCGCCCCAGAAGATATTTGCCAAAATTCTGCAATGACTTTACTACTGCTAGCAATTCGCGTCTTGTGACACAATAGTTCCTTTCCGGTTTTGACAATGACTTGCTGAAGTACGCTATCACGACCTCTTGGTCACAATTCCGTTGAGACAACACACCGCCAAGTCCTATATCACTTGCGTCTGTGTCAACTATAAATTCTTTGCTTGCATCAGGGTATCCCAAAATAGGTGTTTTGCACAGACGGTCCTTGAGCTCCTGGAATGCGATATTGCAATTTTCATTCCAGCAGAAATGTCGCTTCTCCTCGGTTAGCTTGTGCAGAGGTTTGGCTATATCTGCAAAGTTCCTCACAAATCGCCGGTAATAGGAGCACAAACCCAAAAATGCTCTAACCTGCGTCTTGTCTTTTGGAACCGGCCAATCCTTGACAGCGGCGACTTTCTCTGGATCCGTGCAGATACCTTCTTCCGATACTACATACCCCAAAAAGTTAACTTGCCGTTTGAATAGTGAACATTTCTTCGGACTCAACTTGAGGTTGGCACTCTGAATCTTCATGAGCACGCGTTCCAGGTTTTGAATGTGTTCCTCAAACGTCCGGCCTACGATGATGATGTCATCCAAGTAGACCAGACAGGCATCGCCAATTAGCCCGGTAAGTACAAGTTCCATCAGCCTTTCAAACGTTGCTGGAGCATTGCACAACCCAAACGGCATTACTTTAAATTGCCACAGACCCTTTCCCGTCGAGAACGCAGTTTTCTCCTTGTCCTTAGGGTCAATTTCAACTTGCCAGTAGCCACTTTTTAGATCCAGCGTGCTAAACCACTTTACTCCTGTAAGCATGTCCAGCGTGTCATCAATTCTTGGCAGGGGATAGCTGTCCTTCTTCGTAACGTCGTTCAGACGGCGGTAGTCAACACAAAACCGCATGCTGCCATCCTTCTTCTTTACCAGTACCACGGGTGAACACCATGGACTAGATGAAGGTTCAATAACAACATCCTTCACCATTCCCTCAATCATGGTTTCCACTTCCTTTTCTCGTGCTACCGGCAATCCTCTTGACCGCTGACGGATAGGCAGTTCTTCACCTGTGTTTATTTTGTGTTGAACTAAGCCAGTCTTTCCTATGTCAGCATTGTTTGATGAGAATACATCGGCATACTTGAGTAACAACTTCTTCGCTTTGACCATTTCATTCGGGGAAGAACGCTGCGACAGTCTTCTAAAAGTGTGCTCACTCTCGTTTGTGCATCCTTGCTGAGGGTCCCAGTCGATAGATATTGGCACCGACGTAACCAATCTACTTCCTCACAAGTAGCAACCAGTGTGCCTTTTTCTATAATCTGTTCCTGACCACAAAGGTTCAGCGCACGTACTCCTGAAATGTTAGTGGTTCTGACCAAGGTTCGAGCCACTTTCCATGGAAGGTCATTTTCTAACCTTTCCACGAGTACACAACGATGAGGTTGCCCAGGATTCCGAGGAAGACTAACCGGCACAATCGTTTCCGATCTCGGCGGAAGAACAATCTTCTCAAGGCTGTACACGTTCCCTGGTAACGCTCCTTCCACAAAAAGTTCCTCTTGTCCACATTTCAAGACACCTTGCTCAACGTCAATCGAACAACAATTCTTCCTCATGAAGTCTAGGCCCAGGATGCAGTCGTCCATTATATCAGCCACGATGACATTATGCAGGTAGATCATGTTGCCTAGCTTCAACTCCATCTCTGTCTCTCCACGGACGGGTATACGCTGACCGGTGGCTGTTACCCAATTTATGCGTTCTCGGTTGTATGCGGAGTCCCCAAGGAACTGACTTATTAGTTGGGAACTAACAACCGTACGAGAGGCTCCGGTGTCTATGGTCAGTTTACACGGCATTCCGTTGACCTCGCCCTTGATGATTAGACTGTTCCCATCGTGGGTTTGTGAGATCGAGATCCTTGGGGCACTTTTAACATCAGTCAGCACCCGCCCCGCAGTTCTGGCTTTTACTCGTTTCCCTGCTGCTGCTGAGCGGTGCTGTTGGCCGCACTACCCTCCTGAGATCGTTCACCTTCCCTTTCTAGGGTTCGCTTAGGGCAGCTGGATCGAAGATGGCCCTTTTCCCCCACAGCCATAGCACCTAGGGCTGTATCCTTTGTTGCGGTCGCGAACTGTAGCTGCTGCGACCTCCCTGACACGATGGGAACGATGATCCTGCCGCACGGCTTCCACCTCCAGTGCATGGGCCAAGGCGTCCTTAAGCGTCTCGTGGAGCCCGAGCCTCACAGCAGTTCTGACTTCCAGGTCACGAATGCCGTCGATGAATGTCTGCACCAGGTTCCCTTCAATGAGCGCAGGTACAGACCGGTATGCTTTCCGCACCAGCTTCTCCCCCTCTAGAGCCCACTGCTGCAGGTTTTCGTTGATGCGCTGCACGCGATCTTTAAGCTGCGCACGAAAGACGTGTTACAGGTGAGCGTCGCCATATCTCGCCTCCAATGCCTCAAGGAGTTGCTCATAAGTCACTTCCTCACCGAGAGCTTCCAGAACTGTTAAGGCCTGGTCGCGCAGGCCTAGTGTGAGTGCAGTCATTGCCTGACTTTTATTCCAGCCGTTCGCCTTCATAACAGCCTCGAACTGGATTTTGTAGGCTGACCAGGAAGAGGTACCGTCGAACGGTGGCACCTTGAACCCACGTAGCGAAGGTGTTGTAGCTACTACGGGAGCTGTAGCTCCATCTCCAAGTTTGAGTTCGTCCAGTGATTTCTTCATGTCAGCCTTTACGTTGTTAACCCGATTGTTTACTTGGTCGATTCGGGTTTCAGCTTTTTCGATTCGGGTTTCAGCTTTTGCGATTTGGGTTTCAGCTTCTGACAGGCGGTTGTCATGCTGAGCAACCCTATCCTTCACCTCCTTGATCTCCTTCCCGAAGGTAGCGTGAAGATCCTTCATGAGGAGCATCTGCTCTTCCAACCGACGGGCCTGTTCCTCCTGTCCGTCCCGCAGCTGCTCTTCCAAACGACGGACCTGTTCCTCTTGCCCGCCCCGCAGCTGCTCTTCCAATCGACGGACCTGTTCCTCTTGTCGGCGAACCTGTTCCTGCTGTCGGCGAGCCTGTTTCTCCTGTCCGCCCCGCAGCTGTTGCAGCATCACCATCAGAGCACCTAAGTCAGGTGCTGCAGATGTAGGAGCTACCGACGGGCCTGCAGTCGGTGGCTGGCCCTCCGACGTCTGCGGCGTTGCACCACCAAATCTTCGTTGATCCGTCTCCTGCTGGCGTTGACTTCGGGTACGGACACCCTCCGTTTCCTCCTTAGGTAAAATCGGCATGATTTTATCCCACTTCTGACACCAATTGTTACGAGCTTGAGGTTCGTGACAATAAAAATTGCCGATAGAATTACCTAAATTAACACTTTAATTCACTTTACACTAATTAAAGTTAAAAACACTAATAATTAATCACACTGATTCATTTTGTTCCACTCCGAAGCTTCGCTTGTGTCGCCAACTCCAATACTTCCCCGATCGCATCTTGCAGCGCCTATTTATATAAATTAGCAGCGAAATATCCAGAATATTCAAGTAAACACGCGTAAGGTACCGAGAGTTGGTGTTTCGACTTCAAGAAGTTTAGTTCTTCGGTTCGAGACTAGATGGCGCTAGTGCCGTCGACTTGAGCGCATAACAGTCTTCTATTCTAATAGGCCGACCATATATTAACTCGAAGAACCGACGAACGATGGGGAAGAAATGTTTTCGAGTAGCAGTCTCTTACTGGTAAGCGTTGTGTAGGACGGCCCCCCACTTGGAGTGACGACCTGCAGGAAGTCGATGGATGGCTAGGACTGTGTCTTATGGCATTTCTTGGGAGGGCAATGGTTAGCAGTGGACTTTGGTGACGATAACTAGGACGTAATTATGATGATGATGAATAAATATTTAAATGAATAAATATTTTTTAAAACAATTATACTATGAAATCTTGGTAAGTTTTGTGTGCGCCCTGAAAAAATTCCCGCATAAATATGCAATATACATACTGGCGACTGACATAGCATCTAAGAGACGTTTTTGACAATTACCACCGTAAATTGGAATCTATAACAGCAATCGACTGTTAGAGACTTACGGTGAGAGTGATGAATGATGAAAGAAATAGTTTTATATAAAACTTTCTAATGAAATCAATTTCACCGTGTTTGTGTTTCATGGCTAGAGGAAAATAAATAATAACCACTGTGTCGGGTTTTTGAGTAAATAATTGTCGCATTTTTTATCTTCTATGTTGTCGTATACGTTAACGCCATCTATACAGTAAACATTTGGAGAAAAAAGGAGAAAAAATAAGCTATCACTAAATGGAGTGCATGTTGTTTGGAGGTAGACTGGTAGACAATGCCCTGTTGCACTTTTTGTACTTAGTGTGCAAATTACGCAATTCATTTAAAGTTTTTATCATCATCGTCTTCATTACCTTCAAGCAATAATCACTACCGACAAGTCTATTGCTAACCACAGGCCCCGCAAGGAGTTCCACAAAACACGGTTCTAGCCACCTGCATCCATCGACTTCCTGCATGTCTTATCAGGTCGTTAGTCCTAGTAGGAAGACTACACTTCGCCTGTCGGTACGGGGCTGCCAGTCGAGAACCTTCCCTCCCCACTGGTTGTCGGTTCTATATGGCTCAAGCTATATGGCCGAACCATTGACACTTCAGCTTGCAAAGAGCTCATTAGTCGTTCTCATTTAGATAACTGATCCGTGTTGCTGTAATATAATAACTTTAACTTTTCTCACATTAGAAATTAGTATAAAGATTTAGTTAGGAAAATGAAAACCTGAACCTGATTCTAACTCGTGATTAGTATGGCAATAATACCTATGTTATATTATATTTATGCCAGTATATATTTCATAAGACGTTTCGGGCGCTTTACAGAACCCATGGTCACTGGGGGGGGGGGGGGGACTCATGGGTGTTGTAAAGCGTCCGAAACGTCTGGATTTAAAAATAAGTTATTAAACGCGATGAAATCCGTTAATACGGTTTTATTCAACGTGTAGTGTTCGCGTAAATTTAAGAAATCATTGGGTGAGAAATGCATTACAAATTAAATTTTATAAATTTTATAAATTAATAATTTCCATTACGCTCATATATTACTCGTACATAGATAGATATAGGACAAGGACATGGAAATAGAGATCCCATTTTTTGCCGGATTCCTTTTAAAATAACTAAATATATCTTAAGCGCGTTTAACATTCACCTTGTACGAGTATGAATGGTTTCCGTCGATAGAAATATGCTGCGGAAACGTCAAATATGACATAAAATAACATGCAATGAAAATACCACACAAAAACAACGGGAAAATCAAATATATTATTAAAATTATAAATCTCTTATATGTAATTACTTAAAAATAAATGCACGAGCGACGAGATTAAACTATATTTTTTTGTTATATTTACGCATTAATAATTTTCTCGAACCAAAAAAAACGTTGATTCATATGCGGTTTCATAATATTTTTAGCCCTCAAGCAAACGGTTATTTCCCCGTACCTTTGTGAAATACGTCGCAACAAATTTCATTCAAATATTTTTAAAAAAAAACTCGCATACGACGCTAGCATTTAAAATTAAAACCGTATGAAAAGGGACAAGTAGAGTAGAAATATTATATTTATTTTTAAACTGCCAGTATGTTTTACGCCAAGCGACACCAAACTTCGGCACTATTCTGATTACGTTGTGTGTGGTGCAAGTGTTAACTGATAAAATTTAAATATTTTTAACACCGTAGCCTGAATCAAGTCAACCGTAGTTTAAAGGTTTATAATCACATTACTTCTCTTCCAGTGGTAGTCAAGAGCCGTTTTAAGTTTGACGAATTTTACATCTAAAGAGCTTTTCATTTATGAAATACAGAGACTAGTATGAAATTTTATTGTAACCTATAACTGAACTTTAAACAACCTTTATAAACGTTTTTATGACTTAATACAAGTTATTTATATTTCTAGCGATTTATATATACATATTATGTATACTCTTAATTTAAATAATTAAAGCATATTTAAATAATTATTTTGACATTGCATTGCATTTATTAAATATTACTTGAATTAACATTAAATAGGTACATGATAGATTTAACGTTCACATTTTTTAAGGATAATAAGGTGAAATAATACGCTGTTATCTTTAAACTTACTTAATTTAAATACAGAACACACGTGCGTGTTTGTTTATTGTTCGCTGTCATCGAGAATGCGCCGTGTTTTACTCCGCGGCTTATGTGAACTGCATTAATTTTTTACATCCATTGCTGACGATCGTAGGTACTAAAATATTTACCATTTGACAGTCGCGTGTTAAGGGTACATGACCTGCCTTACGCTGAATGGGTTGGCGTTGCTGTAAACATAAACTATTTTGTCTTGTGAGCGTCGATATCTAAAATAATAAGAAATCACTGGGGTAAAATCACGTTGCATCTTTTTATTTATAGAAAATTGGCAAACGAATATACTGCTTACCTGATGGTAAGTGACTAATGCCGCCCATGAGTACCAGCAATACCAGGAAAATGGCATGTGCGTTGCCGGCCTTTTAGATAGGAGTAAACTCTTTTCTCGAAGATCCCTAAGTCGTATCGATCCGGAAAAATCGCCGGTGGTTAACAATTCCACAGAGAGGTTGTACGAGGAAGAAACTCCTAGTAAAATGCACAATGGTGTACAAGATTCAAGGAGATGCAACATCCCTTCGCAGCGCCAGTCAATCGAGCCGATCAGAAAGAACTTAGTCGCCGATGATTCGAGCCGCTCTGCACTTGATGCGGTCAAGTAGAAGGAGCTGGCACTGGAGTGTTCCAGCCTAGAGATAAGACAGTATTCCATGTGAGGCCGAACTTGCGCCTTGTAAACTTGGAAGCTGTGTACTGGAATGAAATACTGTCCCACTCTGCTGAGCACGAAAAGCTTAGAAGAGAAGGCCAATTTGGCCTTCACTCTAAGTGACCACGAAACTGAGCTGAGGCAGCAAGGGCAATGTCGTGAAACTGAGGAGATACGAGCAAGGGTTCTTTTTAGCGGTAAACGAGCAAACTGGTGTCTTTAGGGATTGAATTGGACTAGATGTAGTCGCCCCCACCCGAAACTTTGTTCAGCAAAGACTCTACTTCAGACAAAAGTTTGTTCCGGTACTCGGCGGTTTTTCCGAGAAATATTGGCACAGCCGGTGTATAAAACATCACCAGTGCTGTCGTCCACATAGTAATGAATGTTACCAGTTTGCAACATATCCTTGATATGCAGAAGAAACAGCGTTAGTGATAGCACGCAACCTTGTGGAACACCAGTGTTAATAGGCTTGTAATCAAAGAATGAACCGTTAACTACGACTTTGATGTGCCGATCAGCAAGAATACTGGTAATTCAATTGCAAAATTTCTCGAGAAGCCCATATGAAGGGAACTTCGAAAGAAGCGCTTTATGCAAGCCCGATCGAAGGCCTTCGCTATGTCCAAACCAACGGCCTTGGACACTACTGTCCATCTATGAATCAGGTAGACCAGAAGAACACCAGATGATCAACCCATGAGCTGGTAGATTATAACCGTATCTATTATTGTTGGAGGTGATGGTGATAGACCTGTCGTTGAACGGGTCTGAGCGGTCGCCTTTTTTAGAGATCGGATGGACCAAAGCTGTCTTCCATGAATACGGGACTTCGCCTTGGAAGTAAGAGTACCGAAAAAAATGCGTTTAAACCAGTGTCAACCCCGCAGCACACGTCTTCAGCACAATGGGGTAACTCCATCAGCCCCACTCGGCTTGTCGTTGTAGATGAGTGCTTTGCGAACAAAGGTTTGTGTAAACCGCACATCCGGCATAGAGCACCCACACCGCGCGATGGTCAGCAGTGTGTTCCCCTCGTCATCGAGAGTCGAGTTGAATGGAAAAAGAGAGCCTAACAGATCGGCTTTCTCTTTTACGGCATGGACCAGTGAGTCGTCCTTTCTGTAAAGAGATGAAAGAGATGGCTCACAAAAGTTCCCTTGGACAGCCGTGGCATGAGACCAGAATTCAAGGGTTCCAGAAAGAAGGCGAACTAACTTCTCACCGATTCTGCCGATATGCTCTGACCTTACCTTGGCAATGACTCTTTTGAAGAACCTAGCGGCGGAATTACACTTCTTTTTAAGAGCGCTGGCGTTTACATCTCGAGACGTTGATGCGTCAGCCCTTACTTATAGCGAGATGCTATTTAACAGAAGCGACCAAACCATGGCTAGGAAAGACTACCGATGGTCACCACAGAAGATGGAATAAATTAAGTGCTTCCCGAAAATTCCTTTCATTAGTTACAGCCTACTAAACATGCACCACTGAACATATATCTCCTTTTTCAATTTGCCTTACGAAGGGATTTTTCCACAGCTTCAACGCTTAAGGCGGTTTGAGAACCGCAGTTTTTTACTATTATCAGCTGTTATCGAGCAGATACTGCTGCCTCACTCCTGTTTCAGTTTCCATATGCTGCCTCATATGAAACCTACGGTTTGTACTATTATTTATTCTAAAGAAACGAGGAAGTGGATTACACCACGTAAGAGAATCCTCTCACTGCACTGGGACGAAAATTACTTGAGTATAAAACAAAGGTATTTCTGTATTTAAATGTAAGTCTATTATCCAACTGAGTACGAGGCTATCAAAACCAGGTCCATAAATTCTTCCGTTCTGCGTAGTAATTAAGGAAGATACTTTAAGTCTCGCGTACCAGTAGAGGAAATTTAGAAAAAGGCTACATTTTGCACTAGATTTTAAAATATTAATAAAACAGTTAAAAATTTTAGAAAATCTAAAAGTGCGTACCTCAAACATTCATGTTAAAACTCTATTTTCTAAAAGAAAAATAATTTCCCTATGTAATAATAGTTGCGATTTGTAATTACGATTTACATTTTACAAATCTTCATATTTGTGTCCATTCAAAATTAACATTTTCGTACGGCTGATATTCAGGCGATGGAGGGAAACTAGTCAGGTGATGGGAAACAGCGTCTTCCTAATAACGACTTCAAATTAAAATAAATAAAACTGAGGTTGCTATCGGGCACGTCTAGCGTGGCAACTATGGCAACTATTCCCTCTATGGAACAATCAATTGGGGTGGCCTATGTCAGTAGTGTATTTTAATTGTATATAACGATAACGGTTGCTTTTATAATTTTGAAGCTTTATTTAAATGCTGTACAATTCGACAAATGATGTCACTTTTGTACTTTGTCGTATTGTTGATAAGATAGAAGTGGAATTTTAAAATTTATGTATGGAATTATAATATAGACAAAGTGGCGTTTTTCATCGCTTTCAAAGAATCATAAAAAATATAACGACAGTACAATAGAGAAAATCGAAAAGGTTTTAAACTCGGAAAAATTCTAAACAATAAAAAATGAATTCCATTGTGAGGTTCGCGAGATACCGTGTTTACTTACGTACGCCCATTAAATACATAAAACTTCCAATAAAAGTATTTTCATTATACTTGATTTTAAAGTAATTTAAATTATTATAGCTTTGTTTACTGCAATTTTTCTGGACATTAGTGATTTATTTTTATTTATTTAAAATGACCCTAACTCGAGTTTTTTATTTTACTGTTATAAATCTTGCGTTCAAAGTTTGCTACATTAATCATTGTTTGTTCCTGTTGTTTCCGCGAAAACTGTTTTTGACATTTAAGTAATATTAGTTTTTACAGATTTTATCGCGTATATTAACTTTTTATATACCTGACATTTCGAGCACTCTACAACACCCATGGTCACGGGTGGTCACGGAGTGACTGAGATGATCAACATCTAGACGTCTTAGTTAACCACTGTTATACGTACCATAGATTAAAATGATTTCTTTTTAATTTTTGTTCTGATGTGCGCACTTTGAACCTATAGTTTTTTTTATAGGATAGGGTGACAAACGAGCACACAGTCCACCCGATGGTAAGTGGTTGCTGTAGCCTATAGACATCTACATCTATCCTCGATTACGAATCGAAATGTAGATGCGTTGTCACCCGTGAGGACTAAGATGGAATGCCTCGTTTCCAGTAAAAAGGGTCTCCGGATCTCTACACTCACCATACGAAACACAGCAGCATTAGGCTATTTGACGCTGGTATTCTGTGAGACCGTGGTCCTTCCCCGGTCGAGCCGACCCATTCGTGCTACAACTATACTACTAATATAACTGCAGCATGGCTCTACGACGTATAAAAGTAACTTGAAGTCTTGCAGTTGTATGCTTGGGTTGGGATTTAATTTTATTAATTATTATTATCAAAAACTGACCAATCGTCTTCGGTGGCTTGAAGTATGTTTTAATGGAAGTGCGCTTCCAGATGTAATCAATCTTGTCAGTGAATCTTCTGACATATGGCAGTAGTGTTTACGATCACTCTGGTATAATGTCCCCCTGCAAGATGCAGGGGTGTACAAGCTTGATTGTGAATTTGGTCTTTCCTACATAGGACGAACTAAAAGATCAATTAAAACCCGCGTTAAAGAACATATAGCTGATGTGAGGAATCGACGCTCCAGGAAGTCTGAAGTCTGTGAACACGTACAGGATCGCCCCCGTCACTACATCAGATTTGATAGACCACAAATTCTCAGTAAAGAACACTGATTCCTTCCGAGGCTATTGAAATCAAAAAACATCCTAATTTCAATAGAGAAGATGGTCGGGTGCTGCCATCTGCTTGGGATCCTACTATTAATAAAATTAATTCCCTACCCAAACGTACAACTGCAAGACTTCAAGATAGGTTCTATTAAGTTCATGCTGCATAGATCGGAACAAAAAAATCGTTTTAATCTATGGTAACCGCGATTAACTATGACATCTGGAAGTTGAACATCTCGGTCCCCCGCCCCCCGTGACCTATGAGTACTGTAAAGTGCTCGAAACGTCGCGGCGGGTATATAAAAAACTTAATATACGTGATAAAATCCGTAAAAACTAGTATTATTCAAATGTGTAGTGTTCGCGTAAATGTAAGAAATCATTATGTTTTCGGCATGTCATAGGCTTTTAAAAACAAATTGAAGAATTTTCGTCACTTGTATGTACATAGATATAGGTGACGATAATGTGAAACTTTTACTAGAATATCGAACAAAACTTCCTTCTCCATATCGATACCTTAACAAAAATGCATTCGAAGTTATTAAGTGTACACCTACAAGTGCAGTTTCGGGTTACGTATAAGGAATTTTGGTTTACGGAGGGTTGCCACATAGCTTCAGCAGCAGCTACATAGCATATCGTCAAGTAAAGTTTCAACAATATCAGGTTTCATATAACTGCTGTCTTATTTTTATGAGTAAATCATTTGTTTTGCTTGACCATCGAGTGGTTCATAACATTTCACTTTACTTTTGATCCCGCCATGTTACTTCAATATTACATGACCCAAAATATAATTTATGGGTTACTTCTAGGCACAGACCTCTCATTTCTGAAAAGGTTATGGAGCGATGTGTCCGCCACGCTGCTCCAGTCCAGTGCTTATATACTTGGTACTTTAAACTATTACTTAATACTTAAAGTACTCGATATATTTTATTCCTTAGACATTCAGGTTTCCTCGCAGTAATTAACTTCACCGCCAAGCACTTTTTAACCGCCGGGGAGAACTTGCACGCGTTATTTGAAATTGACAACAACCGATTGCTCTTAAGATACCACGTGTTTTTTTTGTGAGTAGACTTAATAAACTCTCTCATAATTAAGGAGTTTGTAAGAGCCAACTGAGAGTTAGCTAAGGTTTCAAGGTCTACTTATAATATGTAATATCATGATCATGTTTATTCGTGTTAGAGCAACGCTGCAGCTATATGCGGTTGTAGCACAAATGGTTCGGCTCGTCCTGGGAAGGACCATGCTCTCACTGAATGCCAGCGTAACATAACATGTTGATGCTGATATGTTTCGTATGGTGTGTAGAGAATGTTAATAACAGAGACGCGGCATTCTCTCTTAGTTCTCAGGCGTGACACCGCATCTGCATTATGATTTTTAATCGAGAATTGATGTACTCGTAGTTGTCTGTGCGCCGCAGCATTGGCCTACCATCAAATAAACTGTGTTCGTTTGTCGGCCTCACTCTATATAAAGGTCAAATGCCATCTGACCGCGGGACCATATAAATCAGTAGAGTTAAAACGAGCTAATGACACCGACGGAATAACGAAACGCCATAATCTCTATTTTTAACGAACGCTCAATTTGCAATTTAATTTTTCAAGTATTCAGTTGGAAAATTCTTTTAACAACCCTTGTTCGGTGGAAATTTCCAGTTTTAACACGTCCAAGTGTTTATGTCTGTACTCTTGATGTTACGAGTGAAACAACTTTTACCTAGACTCTAGCTTTTATTATTTTAAAAGCTTTAACGATTTTATAAACTTTAGATAATAAAATGGATGAGACAGTATAGTGACAGTGTTCTATTTTCACATAAAAGAGTTAGTATCGTGTGCGTTTCCCCCGAATACTCTGAGTTTTTAAAAATATGCTGTCAAAAGTAGCAAGTTTTATATTTCCTACCACATGACATTTTAATGAAAGGAAAAATAAGGATGTAGAAGATGAATCCTAGAGGCCAATGAAATACATAATTTTTAAAATTATTTCTTTTTTAATTCAATTTTTATTTTTGAAAAAAATCAAAAAGTGATTGATTACAAAGAAATTCTAATAATGTGCGCCCTCTACCTTACCTGTGACAATTTCTATTGTAATGTCCTTGATATTGAATGTTTTATTTTGTCAGTAGCACAAATGGTTTAAATAAGGTTACTAAGGTTAAATATTTTGGTACCATAGGCTTTTACTTCGATTACCTAACAGACCCTATTTTTTACTTACCTTCAAAAATCGCTGGTATAAACTTATTATGGTGCGTGTTTGAGGCTAGAGAATAAATTTAATTTATAACATACTAATTATTAGTAGTAATACTAAGAAGGTGATAGGAATTATGCAGTCTATTAAAGATATAATTTAAAGATGTTTTAACTTTTTTCTGAGCGACATTCTCGCTTTTAGGTTGTACAAAGCTCTAATGACCCTATGCATTAATCGATCACTTTCTCATGGAGCTCCTACCCAACTAACTTGTACGGCTTAGTATATATTAAGGGAACACTTGACTTCGTTTTCATTTTTTTATAACAAACTTGTTTCAAAAACGAGCAAAGAGTTCTAGCGACATATAAACGTTAACTTTAGTGAACAAGAATAATGTTCGACAATAGTAAAATCGATTAAATATACCAGACAGAACTGTAGTAAAATGTCGAGTGATACATTCAGTGGAACAAATAGCGGAAAAAAAACATCGACATTACTACGATCAACGAAAAATTAAAACTATACTGAAAAATATACAACGCACAGGATAAGATTAGGCGTATTTCTTTTATAGATTTTTTTGATGGTAAGCGGCTGCCGTGAACGATGGACATCTACATATTGTACTTTTGATGGTAAGCGGCTGCCGTGAACGGTGGACATCTACATATTGTACTTTTGATGGTAAGCGGCTGCCGTGAACGATGGACATCTACATATTGTACTTTTGATGGTAAGCGGCTGCCGTGAACGATGGACATCTACATATTGTACTTTTGATGGTAAGCGGCTGCCGTGAACGATGGACATCTACATATTGTACTTTTGATGGTAAGCGGCTGCCGTGAACGATGGACATCTACATATTGTACTTTTGATGGTAAGCGGCTGCCGTGAACGATGGACATCTACATATTGTACTTTTGATGGTAAGCGGCTGCCGTGAACGATGGACATCTACATATTGTACTTTTGATGGTAAGCGGCTGCCGTGAACGATGGACATCTACATATTGTACTTTTGATGGTAAGCGGCTGCCGTGAACGATGGACATCTACATATTGTACTTTTGATGGTAAGCGGCTGCCGTGAACGATGGACATCTACATATTGTACTTTTGATGGTAAGCGGCTGCCGTGAACGATGGACATCTACATATTGTACTTTTGATGGTAAGCGGCTGCCGTGAACGATGGACATCTACATATTGTACTTTCGTTTGCGAATCAAAACGCAGATGCGTTGTCAGCCGTGAGGACTATTTATAAATATGTAAAAAACATCCTAGACAAAATCGACGATAAAAAAATCGCAGTAGGCCTTTTGCTCGATATGAGTAAAGCCTATGACAGAGTCTGTTATAGAACTCTATTGGATAAACTGTATCAAACAGGAATTAGGGGAATAGCTCATAATTGGTTCAAATCCTATCTTGATAATCGCTTCCAATATGTAGAAATTGAAAATACCGACTTCGAGATAGGCAAAATTACTCATGTCAGATCGGATGCAACTCTCATTACTGGCTCCATCCCTCAAGGTAGCGTTTTGGGTTGTATTTTGTTTCTTATTTATATAAATGATCTCCCAAACATACTGGACGATCTATGCGTGCTCTTTGCAGACGACATCTCCATCTTAATCTCTTGCACTAATTCCACAGAT